>CM062395.1:3968229-4434109 GCA_031304145.1 Cardiospermum halicacabum | reverse complement strand
CTAATAAGACACATGTACGATACTACTATTATTAAAAAAGATTTTTGTATGATATATAAATTTTAATTAATTTTTTTTAGACATTGTTCACGTCATAAAATGAAAAAAAAAAAACAATTTATAGAATTAATAACATTCATGGTCAAATATACATGGGTGAACTCACACGCTTCACTTGAAATAGATATATAATATATAATTAAAATACACGAAAATTACTAATATAAAAATAAATAGAGTAGATATTAAGTCATAGTGCTACTTCGATATCTGTGAGTGTGAAATCCCACATTGCTTAGCTAAAGGGCTAATAGCTTCTATATAATGATTGAGGCAATCCTCACCCTTTGAGAGCTCTTTTGGGGTGAGTTAGGCATTTTTAACATGGTATCAGAGCTGGCATGGGTGTGTGTGGATGGATGGGCCTTATAATTGGCCGCCCTGGGAGTAACCCGTTGGCTCCACGCCCGTATGTTGGGCGTGATGGGGGCGTGTGAAATCCCACATTGCTTAGCTAAAGGGCTAATAGCTTCTATATAATGATTGAGGCAATTCTCACCCCTTGAGAGCTCTGTTGGGGTGAGTTAGGCCTTCTTACTTGAGAAATATTTGAAAAAAATAAAATTGATTAAAAAAATAATATTTAATAAAAAATAAAAAAATTATAGCAGAAAAGAAATTTAATGAAAATACTCACCAAATAAAAATACTTGAAATGACATAAAAAGAATAAAATCGATTAAAAGATAATTACCGGAGAGATATTTGAAAAGAATAAATCAACTGAAAAACATAATAAAGATAATTATAAAATAAAATAAAATAAAATTGAATAAGAATACTCACCTTCAGACTCACATATGCGTGAAAGAAAAGCATCCATGAAAAAATAAGAACAAAATAAGAACGAAGAAGTAGAGTAAATTTATTCTTCTTATATAGTGGTATTTAAATATAAAATAAATTATAAATATAATATTATAATATTTTAAAAATAGTAAATAATTATTCTAAAAATATATTTTACCTATTAAAAAAAATACTACAGTAATAACGGAAATAAATATCATTAACAAAGGACGTTTAGTGTTTGAATCACACTTCCATGGTCACACTTCCATGTAAAATGACCACGTAACCTTATAATTTAATTAAATTAAATATTAAAATTGTCATTTTATAAAAAAACAGCGACGTGTCACTTTTTTACGATGCCACTTGTCAAAAACGTGGTTAATTCGCTTTTCAATTTCCTCTTTTTATTATAATAGAGATTTATTTCATGTTCATTATATTTTTTTCTATCTTATACTTTTAATTTATATTGTAATAATGACATTGTGTAAATAATTTGAAAATTGATTTAAATCCGTAATAAAAATGAAATAATCTAAGACATGTCATACAATTTAATTATGATTATGATTATATATATATATATATATATATATTTCAATCATACATATATTCTTTAAAAGTATACAGAATAAACTACTATAATATTTCTTTCTTTTTTTCTTTCTTTTTTTTTTTTAAATGGAGGAAATAACAATATGTCACATATCATGAAACTAATAAAACATAAGACAAAAAATATATATTAAGAAATAATATACAAAATTAAAACAAAAATACATAAAAGATAATATAATATAATGTAAAAGTTCAAGCTTGAGGATGTAATATGAACCTAACATGCTAGAGGGAATTGATGAATTTTACCGTAAGATAGACAGAGTAAGAGAAAAGAGTTTTGCTAAATCCAAATCGAAAAAAAAAATCTCGATTTCATAACATCAACAATAAATCTCTAAAAATAAAGAAATAAATACTAAATATAAGGAAGAACTATTTTACATAATAAACGAAATATGAAATATACAAGACAATATCGAAATACATGTGAGAGTATTGAAGTTGAGCAAAGAACATTTGTTTTAAGAATGATTTATATAGAGATGTTGATCGGTAACTGTATATATGTTAGGAAAGTGTAGAGTCTCAAAATTTATTGGAATAATAAAATCATAATTTATGTATAAATAATTATACAACTTCAATATCTTATAACTTTCTATATTCAGTTTTAGGTAGATAAAGAACTCATGGACAATAATGTATGGGAATGATTAAAAGTAAAAGTAGAAATGGAGTTTAAAGTTGAAAAATTTTAAAAAATGACATAAACCTAAATAATACTTAAAATTAGTCTAGTCTCATAACTATGAATAGAAGGATTCTAGACATGCCACGTAGGCAAGTTTTGGAATCCTTTTATATAATATATAGATATGTTAAAGACACACAGGCCTATTTGTACCTATTTATTGAAAGTTCCGTGCCATAAATGATTAGATGAGTAATATTTAAATGGACTTAGTTTATGTATGCTAGGGAAGTCAATAAGTTGAGCTACTCCCGAGCTATTCGAGATCGACTCAAGAAATACTCGAAATCGACTTATTGTTCACGAGCTAGCTCGAGTCGAGTTCGAGTCAGGCTTTTTCTGAAATGAGTCGAGCTTGAGCTCTATATTTTACTGGATCCGTAAAGCTCGCGAGCCTCTTCGAGTTTTACTATAGAAAGGGTAAACGAGTCGAGCTCGAGCGCACCAAATTCGAGTCAAGAATAGTTAGTAAATTAAAAAATTATTAATAAAAAATTAATGAGCTCTAACGAGTCAAGTTCGAGTAGCTCGATTATCATTCGAGTTCGAGTTATATTTTTGGTAGCTCGACGAGTTCGAGTTGAGTCAAGTTTGGATATACTCGAGCTCAACTCAACTCATTTACACCTTTAACGTAGGCTCGGGTTTGAAAAACTTACTTCAAGATGAGTCTTGGTATTATCGTCTAGACTGTTGTAACGGTCCATAGACGGGGTTCAGAAAGTTTGCATAATTCTTTTAATATCACGGGTCTATCTTACCCTATTTAAATGAAATCTGCACTAGTACTGATTTTCTATTTTGAAAATGAATGTAAAAATACTTAATGAAATCCACTAGTTTTTGCATTGTTCTAGGCTTGAATGAGTTGAAAATTTATTTTGGCAATACTACTTAGGGGTGAGAAAAAATCGAAACCGATTGAAACTGAATCGGTATATTCAAATTCAATTTGATTCTTGACTTTGGTTATGTTGGTTTTGAGGATAGAAATATTCAAGTCGTGATTCATCGGTTCATTGTTTTATCTAAACTCACATATATGTTTAAATCACATCAATTTTTATTTTATTTTATTTTAGACCAAATAAGATTGAATGAAATCGATTATATTTTTTTATTTTTCAATTCTACTCCATTTTATAATTTTAAAATCGAAAAATTTTTAGGTCAGTTAAATTCGATTGGGCAAAATATCGAACCAAAACAAACTAGCCAAACTTGAGAACACTACTATTAAATGAACTATATTGTATATTTTCTTCGTCAAAACATCAAATAAATATTTAAATAGGTATTTATTTTTATTCAATCTAAATTTACATCTTTACATATTTTTGAAATCAAATAATAATATACTATTAAAAAAATTAATTAATCAAATTCATGAATTTTGCCAATTGGAAATTTGAAACATATCAATTTAAATTTAGTATAACAGTAAATTTTAATTATTTTTTAAATATATAAATGAAAGAAGTTAAAAATATCAAATAATTATATTATATAAAAATACAAATGAGATTTAAAATTAATGTAAAAAAATTAAAATATATATATGTTGAGAGAAGAGGTAACATACCTTTATTGTTACATTGTCAAATGATGGGAGAGAAAGATTTAAATATTCTACTACTTTAATGCTTCTCATTCATTCTCTTTCTTCTTTGATTAATATCTCCCGTTCATTCTCTTTCTTCTTCCTCTTTCTTCTTCAAGGAGGAAGAAGGGTAATAGTGGAAAATAAAGTTGTCTGTACACTATCTGTATAGATTTGTCTGTAAATAAAGCATTTCCCTAACTTCTATGACAACCTCCAATAACATGTCAATTTAACAACACTAACATACACCATTAAATCACAAAATTAATGCTTACTCTATGCTTCTATATCAATGAGAACAAAACCCAATACACAATATCAACAATAGTGAGTATTCTATAAAACCCCAAAGCTAACAAAAAGGAATTAATCTACAAATTTTAGGAAATCACCACAATAATTAACTAAAGGAATGCTTAATTACACATCCCTCCACTACCAACAACAAAACCCAATCACCATATAATAATTGCAAACTAATTATAATAACCCAACTCCACCTACACAAACCCTACAAATATCACTATAACCCAAAACTAATACTAATGATAAAATTAAACCTTGATGTGATAATAATATACTAACCTCAATGAACTACTTGTCAAACTTGATGGCATTCTTCAATGGAAAGGGAGGAGTAGTATTAATGGTGGAGAAAAATGAAGAGGGGAAGAACATACGTAAATGTGTTGTGAATTTGTTGAATGAATTTTGGGGTTTGAAAGAGTGATTATTTATATGGGCAAAATAGTAATAACAAGGTGAAAGTGAGGGTGTGTTTGAGTATTCTATATATATTTTTTATTTTTTTTTATTTTTAAATTCTTTTTTATTCATAAGGGTATAATGAATAAAAACCAAAGTTTATTAAAATTAATAACTTAATACAAAGTTTCAAGACTCATTTACTTAATTCTAACTTTTAAAATCCTAAATGTGAAAGAGAGAGATGGATATCAGCTTAAAAAGGAAAATATCTACAATCATTTTGTCCAATTACAAATTAATCCTTTAAAAATTTTCGTGTAGGTCCCAAAACATTAAGTGATTAGAATTGACATTATTAGCCTCTGGATATCTACACAATTACCTATGCATAAAACAAACACACACTACATAAAAGTCAAAATTGGAGAATATAGAGAAGTGATATGTAAATACTAAATACCTTATAAACACAGGGTTACATTGAAAATTAAAAACCAAACAAAATACACGTCACCTGTTAAGATCTTTTATATACTACAGTAGAACCTCGATAAATGAATACCTTTGGGACCACAAAAAAATATTCGTTTAGCGAGATTATTTATTTATCGATTAATGAATAAAATATTTATTTATCGAAAAATGAATAATAATTCATTTATATGATAATTTTAGTTTTCTTATTACATAATTTTGTATTAAATTCAAATGTATTTAGAACTTAAACTTTAATTACATGCATGTTTTTAGAATTCTAGATTAATTAGTTGTACATGTATGCAATGAGTAGAATAAGCGCAAAGTATCACGTACATGAATGTAGAATTCTAAAAACATGAATGTAATTAAAGTTTAAGTGCAAAGTATCACGTACATGAATGTAGTAAGATTAGATAAAGTGTAAAATACCATGTATTGAAGCTATTACGTACATGCATGATAGTTAAAGTTATGATGTCTACTCAATACCTCATATAAAGCTATAATATATATAATTCTATATTCTCATTATATCTTCATAACACAATCATATGGCTTCCAAAGAGCAAGCAAAGCCAGTAACAAAAATTACTTGGTGCAACATGATCAAAATATTCCAGAAGTGGTGCATGCTTTACACAAAATCAAGGATAATATACAATTTGGGGGAGGAAAAAAGCAATCAACTTTGGATGCATTTTTCAAAAAAAATATATGACTTATTAATGTGCTTGAAAATTATTCAATGGATGAAATGTACACATGGTATATTATATAAATAAAAATATATTGTTTGAAATATAGCAATTATTCATTTATATTTACATAGGGACTATATATACTTCATTTATATTTATTCGTTAATACATTAAGCGAGGTTATTCGTTAAGCTCATTAGCCCAAGTCGGGACTGAAGAAATTTATTCATTAGACGAGATTATTCATTTACCGAATATTCATTTATTGAGATTCTACTGTACTAGTATTGTACCACCTGCGAGGCAGGTGGTCATATTTTTTGTTTTTTATTTTTAATTTTTTAAAAATGAATCAAGAAATAATAATATTTTATATTTATAAATTTAATATGTTCTATAAATTAAAAAATTTTATGTTCATAAATTATTTTAATTATATATTAAAATAACTCAATTCTAAAATTTAATTTAATTTTAATTTTAATAAATTATGTTCATAAAATATTTGTATTTGAACTATTTTCCTAACTTTTAAATATAATTAGATGTTTTGTAAGATTTCAAATTTTAAATTAATTTATTTGTATATTTTATAAATTTTGAAAAAAATAAAAGTACATTTAAATTTTTTAAATCTATTTATTTAATCTATTTTTTATCCTTAAAAAAAATATTCTTTTACCCTACCATTAACCTGAATTTTTTTTCTAACATATTATTAAACTTTTTAATTATTTTGTATATCATTTTATTATATATTATTTTAAATTTTATAATAAATTATATTATTTTTATTATTTTTTAATAAATATTTAAATTATGAATTTTGACATATATACTTCAATATACATAATTAATTTCAATCCAATAGTAATATTAGCTAACTATTTAATTATTTAATGAATTATTTATATAAATATTAGTTAATGAAATATATTTTCCTTCAAAAAATAATAAAATATATTTTGAAATTTTTAAAAATATTTTTCAATTTAATTAGTAAATTGTAGAAAATGTAATTTTGTTTAATAATAATATTATTTGATGCGGCCCATAATGCAAAAAGATATTCGGCCGCTCAATTAGAAGGACTTCTTTAATGTTCTTCTATGGTTTCGGCCGCTATTGCCCTAAGAGTAGGCCTCAAAGTTCAAGCCCACTGGGCCTCTCAAATTGTTTCGACCGAAGTAGAAGTAAATAGGGGCGTAAAATAACTGGACTTGGAGAAAGCTACGATGGCAGCGGCCGAAATGTAGCCCATTAATTTCGGCCGCTCAAAGTGATTTTTCTTTAATGAATATTCTAAAGGGGCTAGCTGGAGCGTGGATTTTATCCTCCACGAATCTCGGGTTCCAGTGAAGAAATCAGTTAGGATTTCCTGGAGTGTGAAGGAAATCTATATAAACAAGGTAAAGCTACCCAAAAACGGTTACAACAAATTTCTAGACAACAAACTGACGAAGATTGAGAAATCGGAGCCCTCAACTTGAAGGGGTACGAAGACTCACCAGAATTCGGCTCCAACTGTTTGGCGCCCACCGTGGGGGCTCTTCTCCGTCTCCAAATCACAAAACAACCATCAAACCAAGCAGATCGAGAAAATAAAAGACAAACCAGAGATGTCAACAACCACACTAGGAGTAGAGGACGCTTCGACACCCGGCGATAATTCACGTCAAACCGATCTACTCACACAACTTACGGCAAGATTGGCCGCATTATAAGAAGAGAACAGAGACTTGAAAGAGACAGTCGAAGGGATGCGTTCACCACAAAAGGAAACAACCGGCAGTTAAAGAGAGACCGGCAGGAGAGGCGGACAGACGCAACACAACGAGAACCAAATAGCAAGGCGCGATCAAATGCTGAACACTGGACCAATCTTGGGCCAGAGCGAAGGAATGACCTCACTTATTCGTTGACTCGACACCACTACTTTCGACGATGATGACAACGACGACTTAGAGGAAATTCCGGTGGACACGCCACCAGCCACTAACAAGGGGCAATTTTGCCACGAGCTGAGAAGGCGTTGAAGGAGCAAGCCAATCCGCGATCGCAACACGCCACTCCAAGACTGCGGACCTACAACCCAAGGAATTTGACAACGCCCGTTGTTAACCCGCCGCCGCGCACAGAAGAATACCGGCCGCACAATAGTGACATCCCACAAGAAGTGACGAAGCGGTTGCAGGAGATAGAAGAGATGATACGATTCTTGCCAGGAATACCACCCCCATTGTGCAGATCCGCAAAAGATTCCTTTACGGAGACAGCGTTCGCCGATGAAATCGCCCTAGTGGATTTGCCTAACAAGTTCACGGCGCCAAGATTCAAGATGTATGATGGCACGACCGATCCAGACGATCACATCGCCCACTACCGACAAGCGATGCTGACGACTTCACTTCCTAGAGATATACGAGAAGCCGGGTTCTGCAAACTATTTGAAAACTCACTCTCGGGCCCGGCGCTGGAATGGTATGTGAACCTGCCGATAGGTTCAATTGGGTCGTTCTCACAGTTGACAGACTCTTTCATTGAGAATTTCGCCTGCAGCTGAAAACCAAAGAGACAATCTGACGACCTCTACGCCATTCGACAGAAGAATGGTGAGTCTCTCAGAGCCTACATTGCAAGATTCAA
Source organism: Cardiospermum halicacabum (assembly GCA_031304145.1). Classification (NCBI taxonomy): domain Eukaryota; kingdom Viridiplantae; phylum Streptophyta; class Magnoliopsida; order Sapindales; family Sapindaceae; genus Cardiospermum; species Cardiospermum halicacabum. The sequence continues at coordinate 4,425,807 of CM062395.1, read as the reverse complement.
TAAAGAGAAGATAATGATACCAAACTGCAACCAAGACACGGCTATTCGCGCATTTGCCAAAGGATTGCTACAAGGGTCAGATCTTTACGCCGACCTAATAAAATACAAACCAAGAACCATGGAAGAAACATTGTCACGCGCCTTCGCGCAGGCAAGATGGGAAGAAGACGACAGATGGATCCCCTGCGAACCCCTCGTAAGCCGACAATCGGTGCATACCCCAAAGCCAGTTCATAGGAGCAGAGACCGCAATCGACAACGCTACATACCTTACGATCGCTCGCCGCTACCCAGGCCAGACGCTAATCAGACCAACACAGTGAGGGCAGAAACGCGACCCCAACCGCCAAGGCATGACTTGTCCATCACCACAGAGCAACTTATGCAAGAACTAGGCAAACTCGGCCGCACCGTTAGGTGGCCGGGGAAACTGCGATCAGACCCCAAGAAAAGAGATGCGGCAAAACAGTGCGCTTTCCATGATGACTTTGGCCACAACACGGCTGACTGCGTAGCACTCAAGTATGAGGTGGATCGCCTGCTACAACAAGGACACCTTAGGAGGTTCCTGGCACAAACCAACACACCCACCAATAACCGGACGCTAGACGACCAACAAGAGCCATAAATGGTGCGCACAGTCCACATGATCATGGGCGGATCGCTTGAATGCGGAGTAACTTACTCAGCCGCAAAAAGAAGCATGCGCCGGGTACACAATGTCAGCGGCAGAGCACAAGAAGCACACTCGGTTAAGGACGAGCTCGAAGTGACGTTCAATTTTAAAGAAAGCATCGACGTCCTCAACCCACACCACGACACACTAGTCATCTCACTAGGAATAGCCAATTGCCTCATTAAAAGGATACTGATAGACAACGGCTCCTCGGTCAACATCATCTATATGGATACGCTGAAGGAAATGCAAGTGGAAGAGTCTAAGATAGCCAGACAGGCCATGGTCCTCATTGGTTTCAGCGGTGAGGCAAAGCATACCATTGGCGAAATCGAGCTACCAGTTTGGGCCGAAGGCGTTAACAAGTACACTCGCTTCTGTGTGTTAGAGGGACCTCCAGTTTCAACGCCATCTTGGGCCGTCCATGGCTACACGACATGAAAGCAGTCCCCTCCACATACCATAAGCTGATCAAATTCCCAACCAAGTTAGGAATCAAGTAGATAAGAGGCGATCAGGCCGCCTTAAGAGCATGCTACGCGAATGGCATGAGGCGCCACCCAGCGTCAGCATAGCAATTACAGAGCGCTCCACATGCAGAAGAAGTGGAGCGCACACTGGATGAAGTACCTATCGACCCATCTGATGCCAGCAGGAAAGTACTCATCGGTTCTAGACTCGACTCGACAGTCAAAGAAAAGCTCATCCGTTTCTTGTCAAGCAGGTGCCACTGCTTTGCTTGGAGTCATGAGGACATGACAGGCATTGACCCCAACATCATAACACACCAATTGAATGTAGACCCGAAGTATAAGCCTGTCAAACAAAAGAGACGGAAATTTGCACCCGACCGCAACAGAGTTATAAACGAGGAAGTGGAAAAACTCCTGAGCATCGGGTCTGTGAGAGAAGTACAATACCCTGACTAGCTGGCCAATGTAGTCGTCGTCCGCAAGAAGAACGGCAAGTGGAGGATCTGCATAGACTTCACCGATTTGAACAGAGCCTGCCCCAAAAACTCATTCCCCCTGCCACACATAGACTCCATAGTTGACGCGACCGCCGGACATGAGCTACTAAGTTTCATGGACGCTTTCAGTGGATACAACCAGATACTGATGCACCCCGCCGATGTTGAGAAAATAGTATTCATAACAGAAAGAGGCACCTACTGCTACAAAGTAATGCCCTTCGGCCTCAAGAATGCAGGCACCACGTACCAGAGACTCGTTAACCGCATGTTCGCCAACCTAATCGGCAAAACTATAGAAGTATACATCGATGACATGTTGGTGAAATCCTTGAAAGCTAAGCAGCACCTTGAACACTTGGCGCAGGCATTCCAAGTATTGGAAAACTACAACATGAAGCTAAACCCTTCCAAGTGTTCATTCGGTGTCACGTCTGGAAAATTCTTGGGTTACCTGGTCACCAAGAGGGCATAGAGGTGGACCCGGACCAAGTACGAGCAATAGAGAATATCGGACAACCAAAAGTAAAAAGGGACATCCAGAAGCTAATGGGCCGCCTAGCAGCATTGAACAGATTTATACCTACTTCGTCCAAAAAATGTCGTCCATTCTTTCGCCTCCTGAAGAAAGACGTTCCCTTTGAATGGGACCAATCATGCCAGGAAGCGCTGGAGGCTATCAAAAAGCAGTTGTCAGCGAACCCGGTCCTATCCAAAGCGCTTGACGGAGAGGAACTACTGCTGTACCTGTCTGTATCCGAAACAGCCGTCAGCGCAGTCCTTACACGAGTTGAAGGAACAAAACACGCGCCAGTATACTATATAAGCAAGGGACTTCTCCCCGCCGAAGAAAGATATACGCCGATGGAGAAGTTGGTTCTTGCCCTCGTCACAGTGGCAAGAAAACTCAGGCCATATTTTCAATTGCATCCTATCGTAGTCATAACAGAACATCCCATCAGGGCAGTCCTTCACAGATCTGAGCTCTCAGGTAGGATGGTAAAGTTGGCCGTCGAGCTAAGCGAGCACGACATAACGTTTCGGCACAGATCCGCCGTCAAGGCCCAGGCGTTGGCTGATTTCCTAGCCGACTTCACGCCTGCGGTGACCGAAAAGCAGGCGGACAAGGTCCACAACATAGCAGACAATCAGCCACAACCCTGGAAACTGTTCGTGGACGGAGCCACTAGCCAGAGGGGCAGCGGCCTGAGAATGGTCCTTGTAACATCTGAAGGCGACACATTAGAAAGAGCAATCAAGTGCGAATGGCGGACAACCAAGAATGAAGCCGAGTACGAGGCACTAGTACTTGGTCTGCAATCAGCCATCGAAATGGGGGCAAAAAACATAGATGCGCACAGCGACAGCCAGCTTGTCGCAAACCAAGTAAACGGCCACTACCAAGCAAAAGACGCCAAGATGGTCGCCTACCTAAAAATCGTGGACCAGCTACGGGCCAGCTTCGCACACTTCACCATCCAGCAGGTCCCCCGTGACCGCAACCTCAGGGCCGATTTACTGGCCAATCTCGGTGCCACAACCAAAGAAAGTTGCGCCCGAAATATACCCATCACCATATTACACCAATCTGTACTATGTGAGGAACCTGCGGCCGAAATACTCTCAATTGAAGAAGGGGATTGGAGGACGCCCAATTAGGCGCTACATGCAAGACTACGAACTGCCAGCTGACAAATAATTGGCCCGCAAGATCAAGGCGAAGGCCGCCCGCTACACTCTAATTGGTCTACTCGGTGATCCAGATCGTGTCCTTTACAAGAGATCCCTTGACAGGCCATTGCTTAGATGCGTTAACGGGGCCGAAATTACTTACCTGCTTAGCGAATTGCATCAGGGCAGCGCCGGGGGACACTGCGGCCCTAGATCTCTGGCTTTGGCATCCCACCGGGCAGGTTACTACTAGCCAACAATGAGGGCCGACGCTCGCAACTTTGTCCTTAGGTGTCCAGAATGTCAGAAGCACGCGAATGTAACACATTTGCCCGCGGAAGAACTACACCTCTTTTTCCCCTCCTGGCCCTTCGCCCGATGGGGGATGGACATAATAGGTAAACTGCCAAAGACAGCAAACTGCAACGAGTACATACTTATCACCACTGAATACTTCACCAAATGGGCAGAAGCAATCCCATTAGCTAATATACGCGACCGCGAAATGATGTCCTTCGGTTGGCAGCACATCATCTGCAGATTTGGTGTCCCAAAAGAAATAGTCGTAGACAACGGGGCGCAGTTTAGCTCCAGGAATTTCAACACATTTTGCGGCAATTGGAACATCAAGTTATATTACTCAACACCCCGTTACCCGCAATCTAACGGACAAACCGAGTCAACCGACAAAACGATCGTGGGAATGATAAAGAAAAAAATAGGCAAAGCAAAGTCAACGTGGGACGATAAGCTCCACGAAGTGCTCTGGGCCTACCGCTGTACACCAAAATGAGCAACAGGTGACACCCCCTTCGCCCTGGTCTACGGCACAGACGCAGTGTTACCAAGCGAGACACGCATAAGCACGGTCCGATCTATGATCGACCAAAAATGGAACGAGGAGCTATTGTCGCCGAATAGGGACACAATCGACGAAAGGCGAGAAGTAGCCCTGGTTCGCATTGAATCATACCAGCAAGCCATAGCGCGATCGCACGCCAGAAAGACCCGTGTCCGCAAATTCAAGCCCGACAATACTGTACTGAGGAAAGTCTTCCAGAATACTAAAACACCAAGGGACGGAAAATTAGCGCCGAACTAGGAAGGACCCTACACCGTTTTAAAGGCATTTGGTCGCGGAGCATACCTACTGGCAGATGGCACGGGGAAGAGGTTGCCCAACCCTTGGAATGCGGCATACTTGAAGCTGTATCGTCAATAAGGTAACACCCGTTTTTGCATAATTGTCCTTTCTTTTCCAGTCCTCAATAATCCCACATCTACGACGGATTGCGTTGACAAACACGGGACACTTCTGTCTAACTAAAACTCACAACTCAAAAAAAAAAAATTCAGGTCACGCAATGAATCCATCAAAACGATATTTTCAGGCAGTGGATGTAGCAGGCTCCGACCCTCATTTTCGATACGTATTCACGATCGACTGAAATTATCTGCAAATATTTAATATTCGATTGACCCCCTAAACGTCCTATTTCAGGACAACCGCAGTTTGGATAAACCTGTGCCAACTCGTTCAAACGCGGCTGCATATTATCGATCTATAAAGATATCGCATATTTGACTCCTGCACAAAAAATGTAATCACGTCCATAATATCGCCATTTGTTGTACTTAATGAAAATTCTGAAATTCTATACATAGAATTCTATGGTGCACTTGCATTAAAAGTTTTAAAACTACGAGTAAAAAAAAAGGTTACGAATTCATGTCGTTTTTCACAAAACATAATATTCATTCAAAAGCGACAATGTAGCGGCCGAAAAAAAAACAAGTCCAAAATAAACTTAAAATCCAGCTACTAAGTGGCCACTAGTGGAGACAAGAAGATCACGGATCAGCATTATCCTGGTCCTCTCCGCCTTGGTTTGATGGCCCTCCCGTTCCATCGTCCTCTCCTTCGTCATCCTCCTCCCCCTCATCTTCGGCCTTGTCCTCACAGGAAATGAAAGCCTCCCAAGCGCTGTAAGCGACCTGAAGATCCCACTCGGAGCCACCGTGTTGCTCAAACTCCTTAAACAAATCATGCTTAGTCTTCAGATGGGCAGCCGCCTCCATGAATTTTAGATCCTCTTCCAATGTGCGGACGCGATTTTCTAAACCAGTCTTCTCGCCTAAGAGATCATTATATTTAATGTTGAGGTCCGAAATCGTGGCATTCTGAGACTCCATTTTTTCGGTCGCAGCTTTCAGCCGATCTTGGCTTTGTTCCAGCTTCGACCGCATTGTGGCAAGTTCACCCTTGATGATGTCATGTTGATTCCGAACCCAACGTAGCCTGTGGCCCGTCTCATACGCAACAAATGCGGCCTACAAAAGTGAAATAGAAGATATGAAAATCAAAATAGCAAAAGGAAAAGGTGCAAAATAAGATGTACCTGCTGTGCTCGAGAGGCCGCAAAGTCGACCAATCTGCCATCACCCCAATTGGAGATGGCTTAGCGATCTATGTTCAGCTGGTTTCCCATCAGCAGCTGGAGACCGGATTCCGGGTGATCGATCAAGGAAATAGATTCCACAGACTTACTCAAATCGCCCACAGGAGGCCTCTTCGGCCGTTTTGGCGTTTCCACTGTTAGAGGACTGACAGTGGTTTCTGGATCCTTCTCCTGCTCTTTTTCGGCCGCATTCTTCTTCGATTTGGTTTTCTTTCCTTTATTCTTTCGGTCCCTTATCGTTTCTTCCAAATCAAGGAACGAGATGTCCTGCGCTCTCTTCCTTGCAGACTCCATCAATTCGCCTACAACCATACGCTCCAAAGGCGTAACAGGGTCAAGAAATCGATGTCTAAATAATTGTTCGGTAGAAACTCTCGCAAGTGCCCACTCGAATACGGATTTAGGTAGAGGATAGGATCTACCTTCAATTCGAGATTTAACGCCCGACCAGAGGAAAGTAGGGTACAGCTTCGAGGGCGCGGAGAGTATTTTCCACTGCCGTTGCTTTTCTTCGACCGCTAGTAGTCGTGCTGTCCTCTGGCGTATGTGGTCAAAATCTCTCTTCCTGCTTAGTTCACTAGGATCTGCATAAAATTTTTATAGTTAGCTTTGCAATCCAAGAAAATTGAAATTTTCTATGTAAAAAACTACCTATGAGCCGCCATTGCGGGACTAAAGGATTGCTACCAGCCGCGATATTTCCTCTCGCGAGGAAATAAGAAAGTTTCCAAACTTTGTCATCTCTTATGGGTATGTTTATTATAGGGGCAGTAGGTTTCGACCGCACACATATGCTATACCGACCCCTATCCCAATCATGGTCGCGCAAATAATAGCTTTGTAGGAAGTCGTCAATAGAAAGTGGCTGTAAACCCTATGCTAAGCCTAACACATCAAGGGACAGCAGTATTTTCCACCCACCAGGGCATAATTGGCTTGGGGCGATTCCGTAGTGGTCCAGGACCGTCTTAGCCAACCCTTTAATTGGAAAACGGATCCCATTGGCTAATGGATCCAAGTAGAAGAAATGCCATTCAGGCACCATCCAACCAGGGTGCTCGTGATCGGCCGGTAAAGCTAACTCGACGTCGTCCGCAATGTCATATTTTATTCTCATCAATCTAAGGGAGGCTTCGGTCAGATTCGTCCGTGAATGACTGCATAGCGATGTGCAAGGCCTAATGCTTCGGTCGATGTCCTGCAAAGGTAATTGCAGGTTTTCCACGTCAATTAATGGGATACCTTGTCCATGCGGCCGAGATATAACCCTTGTTTCTGCCATCCCACATGGCAGACGAACGTGTTGTTCTGAGCTCGCAAGAGTCACCTCATTTCTTCGGCTGATTGTCTATTTTCTGAAGAACTTGAACTAGAAGAGGTGGAAGCTGTTCTAACACTGCGGCCGCTAGGGCTACATTCCCTATCTAAAGATTGTGTGGGTAGACCTAAGATGGCTTCGTTCGATCGCAATATTCTCCTCCTTAACTGTCTACGGTTTGAGTTCTCCATGTGGCTCCTGAACCCAAAAGATGACTGTTAGTGAAGTTAATAGATATGCGCAATGGCGCGATCGATGTACTTCTTTTCGATCGATCTGTAATGCGATCACACAATGTATGCGGCCGCTGTATTCTGGTATACTATAAGTTCTACCCTAAGCAGTGTCAGTAACTAGGATATTTTGACTAAATTTGGCTGCAATAGGATATAATTAGGATGTTGTAACTAAGTTCGGCCGCGGTAAGATAAATTTAAGTTTTATACTCCAAAAAGTTGCGGCCGAAACAGTCTCATGTTTTCGTTTAGGGAATCAAAACGAACAGAAAAATGTACAATTTTCCAACACATTATGGATCAAATGAAGGAAAGGTTTTCTTTGAAGACCTACCTGTGTTCTTGAAGGTGAAGAACAGCGAAGAGAATATCTCATTTCTCCCTAGAATATGGCTCAGAAAGACTTGAAAATAGGTGGAAAAGACTCAACAACTGATGAGGGTTCGGAATCTGGCATTAAAAACGAAACTTACCTGGTCTCCGACGCCGATTGTGCCTGAAATGGGTTTCCGGTAGAGAGAGAAGGCGAAGAGTGAGAAGCTTTCAGTTTGTGAATAGCTTAGGAAAATTGAAAAGTCTTTTTATGGAGACGACACGTTTTCCAAGAAGTTAATCATGGTTAGGTTAAAATGACGTCATCTGATTTTCCCTCCAAAAAAGGAACCCTAAGACGGTTTGGAAATAATTGTATGTTTCGGTCGACTGGTGTCGCGGCCGAAATTTCAAATAACTCCTGATGTTATTGAATTTCAATAAACACAAGAGCGGGGGGAGTTACTGATGCGGCCCATAATGCAAAGAGATATTCGGCCACTCAACTAGAAGGACTTCTTTAATGTTCTTCTATGGTTTCAGCCGCTATTGCCCTACGAGTGGGCCTCAAAGTTCAAGCCCACTGGGCCTCTCATATTGTTTCGGCCGAAATAGAAGTAACTAGGGCCGTAAAATAACTGGACTTGGAGAAAGCTACGATGGGAGCGGCCGAAATGTAGCCCATTAATTTCGGCCGCTCAAAGTGATTTTTCTTTAATGAATATTCTAAAGGGGCTAGCTGGAGCGTGGATTTTATCCTCCGCGAATCTCGGGTTCCAGTGAAGAAATCAGTTAGGATTTCCTGGAGCGTGAAGGAAATCTATATAAATAAGGTAAAGCTACCCAAAAACGGTTACAATAAATTTCTAGACAACAAACAGACGAAAATTGAGAAATCAGAGCCCTTAACTTGAAGGGGTACGAAAACTCACCGGAATTCGCCTCCAACATTATTAATAATTATTAACTAATAAATTTTCTTATATAATAGAATTGAAAAGGTTTAATTGTAATTGAAAAAAATTAGACTCATTTAAATAATTATATTGAAATTTAAAGTTAATGATTAGTTATAACTTTTTTATTTTAAAATAAAAGTGGAAGAAATCCGTGACCTTCCATATGTGGATATTAGGAGTATCATATTAGAGATAGCGAATTTAATTTTTATTTCATGTTATTTTAGCGGTTGGTTGTGAAGAAAATTTTAAATGAATAAAAAATTATTATAAATTAAAATTTTGTATGTTTATATAAATTGCCATACGGAAAGTTAAAAATTAAAAAAAAATTAAAAATAAATTTTTTTAAATTAATTTTTTATTTAAAAAAATATATTTTTTTCAATATGTAAATATTATTTACCATCAAGAAAATGGTACATATAATTAGACTGCATAAACTTTTTATTTTCATTTTTGTTATTTTATAACTTTTATTTACATCATATAGCCCAACTTTAAAAATTTTACAAAAATAATTTTTCAAATTTTCACTTTTAAAAAATGAACCAAATTGACCATTTTATCATTTTGTGAAGATCTTTTACACTGATCTGTGAAGGTATGAAGGTGGGAAGGTGTGAAGGTGGTATGTGAAAAAAATCTTTACATATGTTATGATTTATTTTTGAGTGACTCAAAAATAGAAATAAATTTTTAGTGGTTTAGTTTTAAAATTTTAAACTTTATTTGATTTATTTTATATAATTTTTCCTTAAAATAATTTTTAAAAATAAAAAATATATATACGAATATGCATTTTAAATGGTAAAGCTGCGTGGTTGCAAACATGGAGTTAAACCAATAACTACTATTGTATTCCGTAACAATTTGATAGGTGAAAAAAAAAAACATATTTGGTGAGAAATCAGAAAGTCAAATGACAAATTAGTAATATAAGTAACAAAGAAAGGATAAAATTGGATAAAAAATTAAAACAAAGGACACTGCTGTAAAAATTCATTTGCGCTTTTATATAACTAACACATATAAGTACGTACATATATAAAAGCGAGAACAAGCTCTTCTTCTACTTTCTCCACCAGCGGGTATATGTGTCATTCACTACAATATCATTTGAAGTCGAGCTCGGATGAAAAGAGATGTTTTGACGCCGCCTTTACAAAATCTTGATTATACCGAAATCGAAACCCACAGAAGCCGCCATCGACTCCTCAATCTTTGATTTTACCTGCAACGGAGGAAGGCGACGAAAGATTAGGATTACAGGCGACTGAAGGCTGCTGTTTCAACAGCTATAGCTGTCGTCGGTTCCGCCACTGCAAACTTTCATCATCGTCGTGTTGAGGTCCGTCTCTGTTAGCTCTTTTGAAAGTTTCTTTTGTTTTATGATATGGGTAGTTCTAAACTTGAAATAGGAAATTTGATTTTTGTGGTTTTCTTCCGACGAGAGTCAGTTCATGGAGAGGTTATAATATGTGGGTTTGAGAGATTTGGGTCGATATGAATTGAGGGATGTGGAGTTGTATACTGGTTCTGGTGATATGGAGATTGTTCGAAGAAATATCTAATAAGCTAAGATGTATAAATTTGACTGTGACGAGTGTTTTCGCTTAAAAAAAATTCTAATAAGCTTATTGCTGATCTATTGCCATCTGGGATGTTCTTATTGTTATCTATCTCCTCTGTCTTACTTTTCATCACCACATTCGACAATGATTTCTTCGGTTTTCAGATTCATTTTTTTTCTATGGTATTCTTCAGGATTCTACAGGTTCCATTTGATTTAATTTGTTTGTTAGTTGATTGCAGAGCTTTTGTTGTTGTGTGTAGTTGTTTCAAATCAGGATTTACGAATTCTAAGGTTTGACTGTGCATTACTTGTGGTTTCTTTTATTTCTTTTACTAGCTGCTTCCATCTGGATGCATTCGCTGTGAACTTTATGGATTAGATGAGTTTTAATTTAAATTTATGATTGTATGTTTGTATAATTTAAGTCTTGAGCAGTTGTTGATAAACTGACTGATGAGATTTGTATCTACATTTGACACTATTTGGTTTAAATATACTGGACTTTCAGTATGTCATATATACACTTACAATAAATGGTTAGCTATTAGAATACCATATTAGTATTTTGTTTTTCATGGTTCTGTTAGGATATTAGAATACATTGAACCTCAAATGACAGACACCGTTGAAAGAGTGGATACTAATTGATTTGTACTAATAGAATAATATGTAAACAAACATGTGAAAGATATTAGACTAATGCCTGGAGCCAAAACTATACAAATAATAGAAAAGTGGTTCACTTATGACTATAGTAATGATATATTTGAGAGAGAGGTATGTCTGTGTTGTGTTTATTTGTATCAGTTTTTCTACGTTGTATATAAATAATAAGAAAGAAAAAGTGTTGCCAGTTAATTTTCCACCTATATTTGCCTTGATAAACATAAATAGAATGCTGTTTATGGATTATTTAGCTTCTGTTCGCTATCAATTATATGAACTGATTGTTGGTTTATTTCTCCTACATGGATGATAGGGAGTTAATAGAAAATTAAATATATGTTCTGAAATGTAAAAAGTATCTTACTGTCGTTATTTTTGTTTGCTTATTACTTCTCAGGTTCGCATACCCTGCTGTAATTACCGGAGAATCTAAATCTAAAGAAATTATTGCTACATTTAACTCTAGTAGATTAAAAAAAGAAAGGGAAAAAAAAAAGAGTAACTTTCTTTCCATTATAAATTTCACTGGTTGACCTGATTTTGCATAAAGGGGTTTTAACTTAATTAAAAACAAGGGTTTATCTTTCATCATCTTCACTGTTTCAATCAAATTAAAGTGATTGCTCTGCACAAGATTGTAAGTTGCTGACCCCAACATCAGGAAGAAGCGAATAGCAGAAATGGGTGCACAGAAAAAAGGAGCATCTAGGGTTTCTGAGGACCCAGATGCTCTGGCTCGCCAACCGTTGCAAGCAATCCTTTTAGCTGATAGTTTCACCACCAAATTTCGACCCATCACTCTTGAACGCCCCAAGGTTCGTTCATCTTTTTCATTATTTTTAATGTTTTTTTTCTTTCTTTTTCATGAATTCGTGTATTACTTGTATTGGTATGTTTATATGTTCTGGTGGTCATAATCTTAGTTTCTGCATTTTGGTAACTCAGTTGAGGTGGTGATATTTTACTGTAGAATGAGTCCTTAGAATTGGATATGGTGGATTGGATTCGTGTCATATGCGATATAGTGAGCTACTATTCTTTCATGTACTTGAATGGGTGTTTTTTATGCGTTAGGGGCCTGAATGGTGGTTACTGTATGGAGGTTTTATACATGCTGGGACTCGATCAATCGTAGGGGGTATGCTTGCAGGGGAAATAATTTAAGTTAGAAGTTTGAACAACTTTTTATCACTGGATTGGTGTTTTGTCATCAGTCGCTGGTATTATGTTGAAATTTTTAGACAGTTTACTTAAATTAGTGTCATTGTGTTTTTGGTGTTTGATTGTGGTTATTGTATTAGAAGTTTGCCTCTCTTGGCAATTTGAGTTGTGATGCTATTGTTACTTTAAATGTATTTAGTTTAGCACATGTTTTTGTGGATTCCAGATATTGTTCCGGTGTTGTGATTGTTTCATAATAAGGAAGTGTAGTTGAGGTCAAAGTCAATATTTTGTAAACGTACTTTGTCTGATAATACAAATATGTTCATACATGATTTTTTTTTTTCAACAGTTTGTTTATCCGTTTTGTAGATATATAATGTCTTTGGTATGTTTGTTGGATACTTTTCAGGACTATCTATGTCGTTTAAGTTTCCCTGATTTTAGATCAGATATACTAATGTCGATATACGTGGTTGTTTTGTGGTTGAAGGTGTTGTTGCCATTGGTACATGTTCCTATGATAAATTACACATTGGCATGGTTGGAATCTGCGGGAGTGGAAGAAGTTTTTGTCTTTTGCTGTGCTCATTCAAGACAAGTGATTGAATATTTGGAGGATTCGGAATGGCATTCTCATCCAAATTTTTCAGTGAAAACAATACAGTCACATGATGCCATCAGTGCCGGGGATGCTCTGCGCTTGATTTATGACCGGAATGTGGTATGCTTGTACTTCCCTTTTGCATTCTTATAGAACTTTGTCCATATCAAATTTACACCGACATGGATTAAGCCTAATGTTCACATTTTAAATAAGAGATAGACAATGACAATATATATATATATATATTATATATATATATATATATATATATATATATATATATATAAAGAGGTAATAAAGAGAAGCTGTGATCACATTTTGAACTGCGTAATTGCTGATATCTGGTTGTCTGATCAGACTAGGCCAGAATGTTAGTTTTTTTTAGTATGTTGTGGGGGTTTAGTACAGTAGAAGTTTGCTGCCCTCTTAGTTTCTTTATTTTTATTTTTAAAAGAATCATTAATTTTTCTTGAAATTGGAAATCCAAACTCATTGATTTCATTATTATGTTACCTTCCTGATATATTTTTGTATCTTATTTCAAGATACATGGAGATTTTGTTCTTATCAGTGGAGATACAGTAAGCAACATGTCACTTATGAAGGTAGTGCAAGAACATAAAGAGAGAAAGAAGAAAGATAGTAATGCTGTTATGACCATGATCATTAAACGGTCCAAATCTTCCCCTGTCACTCGTCAAACTAGACTTGGGACCGATGAGCTTTTTATGGCAATAGATACTGATACAAAGCAACTTGTATATTATGAAGATAAGACAAACTATTCAAAAGGGACTGTAACCCTTGATAAATCTTTGCTAGTTGATAATCCTTCTATTACGCTTCACAATGACAAGCAGGTTCATCCTTCACATCTTTCTTGTATTCTTTTGTTTATAAATGCACTGCACAAGACTTTTGCACAGCAACTTTTACTGAAGATTAAAAATTTCATCTAATTTACAGGATTGCTATATTGACATTTGCTCTCCAGAAGTCCTCAGTCTTTTCACTGACAATTTTGACTATCAGCATCTTCGCCGTCATTTTGTGAAGGGATTGCTACTTGACGATGTGTGTATTAAATTTTTCTGTCATTTCCTCATGCTAGATAAATATAATTCTATGCGTAAATATTCACCTGTAAATGCATGACTTGAATATGGTATGCATGTTAAATGGAAGCCAGGTCAAGATTAGTTTGAATAACCATGTGAAGTAGCTTTTTGGCTGAATGATCTGAACTAAACATTATTTTGATTGTTTACTGATGTTAAATTAGTGGATAAGTATTGATTAGAAGTCTCAATGTGGAGAACATTCTAACTTGGTAATGGTCCATGTGCTATTAAGTTTCTTAGCATAAAACTGGGCTCTCCAATAATCATTACACTTGCATTTACTTCTGTATTTGTGTAGTACCTAAAACACAGCAAACACACACATTGCAACTCTCTATAAACAGAATGGAATGTGTATAAATATCCCTTTTATCTTAATAAGTTTTTTCAGGGGAGATGTGATTTTACTGTGTCTTTCAATGCGGCATTAGTATGATATCAATTTGTTATAACATAAACAGTAGTACACTACTAGAGTTTGTGACTGGAGAGAATATAATGCTTATTGATAGTCGATGTGTGGTTGGTCTGGGATCTTTATCAAATAAACTTGCTTATGTTACTTTGGTTATTTTCTCATTAAAATATTTCTTGTATTGTTTATCTTCGACACTTGCAGATTATGGGCTACAAAATATTCACTTATGAAATTTTCTCAAGTTATGCGGCTAGGATTGATAACTACCGGAGCTATGATACTGTGAGTAAGGACATAATTCAGAGGTGGACTTATCCTTATGTGCCAGATGTAAAATTCAGTGGAAATCGTGCTACTAAACTTGAGAGACAGGCCATGTATCGTGCCTCTGGTAAGGCTTGTGATTTATGTTTCTTCCTTCGATACATACCCTACAGGGTGAAATTATATGTTGGTTCATTTTATTATTTGGGTATGGTTGTTTTTATGATTCATATGTTTTCCTGCTAACTGAGGTCTGGTTAACTTCATTTGCACAGAGGTAGTACAGTCTCGTTCTGCACAGGTTGGACCTTTTACTGTTATTGGATATGGCACTAAGATTGGAAACAAAACCAAAGTTTTTAATTCAGTGATTGGGGAAGGTTGTTCTATTGGATCAAATGTTTTAATTGAAGGTTCTCACATTTGGGACAACGTCACCATTGAGGATGGCTGTGAATTAAGGCATGCTATAGTATGTGATGGTGTGATTGTGAAGGCTGGAGCAATTGTGAAACCTGGTTCTGTTTTGTCTTTTAAGGTATGGATTCATCTCTATTAGACATGTATCCAAAATGCTATTCGTTTCATTATGCTCGGCTGCTGTTGAATGCACTATATTTTGTGTTGAGCTTTTAGTTGTGACATGACAAGTTCATATCAATTGTCAATCTCATCTATCCTAATTTATTCTTACAAGCATATGTTTGTTCTTCAGGTTGTAATTGGACAAGGTTTTGTTGTTCCTGCATACTCAAAGGTGTCCTTACATCAACAACCAACTGCCGAAGATAGTGACGATGAGCTCGAGTATGCTGACAATAGTAGTGGGGGTCCTGAAACTTCAGGCAAGTATTATGCCTCAGTGTCCTTTACATAACATTTCTTTCACGACCATATAGTTTAATGATAAAAGAAATTATATGTCCTGCGAATGCTATTATGTCTTCTAAGACTTTTCTGATATCCAACCATGCAAGGTACAACAGATAATTTGAATGATGAGATGATATCTGAATCGTCTGAGGTGCACCAATCTGAGGTAGCTAATTCTTTGGGGTTTCTAATTTTTCTGCCAAAGCTCTTTTATATACTCTTATTGTGTTATTGAAATTATTGCTTACCATCTTGTAACGGATTTTATATAATAATGGAATGCATGCTTTCACTGTCTTTGTAAATGAATGCACTATATCTTTGTCCTAGTGAATCAAATCGATGACCATGTAAACAATAATATTCTGTAACCACAAATATATGAAACATAAATATATAAAAATATTTATCCTTGTTGTTGTCCTATACAAAACGCGCAATGAGGTTCCCTAGAGATCGTCTCTCTTGTCAAATGTAGGATGGTCCAAATTCGATTATTCTTGTCATGTTTCTCTGGATTGCTGGATATTAAATGAAGTTGCTGAAGGAATATGACTACTGATTTTGATCCGAAATGTCATTCTTTCTACATGTGAATGCTTGAAGTCCTCTCACAGCCTTTTGTTTTAATTATTTATTTATTTTGCTATTTGTCAGCTTGGTAATGGGGGTGCTGGATACATTTGGTCAGCCTGTGAAGGAGCACATGAAGAGGAATGGAGACATTCAATTGCCCCTATTCCTGCTGATAAACTTGCTGAGATCTCCCAGGCTATAGATGATGAGCAGGAGTTATTAACTGAGGGCACCGCTCTCCCACCTTCAGGAGAGTTGAAATCTGATTCTCTTGGCAATCTTTCTGAAGATGAAGTTGAATACTCTAAAGATGATGACTTTGAGAAAGAGGTGAGTATAGCACTAACCAAAGCACCACTGATAGTAGTAGGAAGTCAACCTTAATACTTGTTCTGATTTTGCAGGTTGAAGCAACATTCCTTAGGGCGGTACATGAAAAGGTGAAAGAGGATCATTTAGTGCTGGAAGTGAATGCACTTCGGTATGTTGTGTCTGTTCTCTTCATATCTCTTCTTTGTTTTGCTTGATTAATTATAAGCAATATGACCTTGTATATGGTGTAAGGTGACGATCTTCCATAAGTAATCATAGGGAATGTTCCATATTTTCTTGTTTGATTAATTACAAGCATCCATGTTTTCTGTCATAGTTTGAATAATTGTTCCTGAATTAAGGTTTAATTCTCTGAGAAATTCACCATTTCCAGTCTTATTTATTTGTTGTTATTTTTAAATTTTTACTGTGTCATGCATCTGACTTCTTAAAAGTGCTGGATATTCTGAATGTTCACAATTTTCTCTTCATCCAGAACTAAGTCAGTGAAGCCTATGGACCTTTTGGCTTCACTTCTACTTGTTTCTGTGATTTGTTTGACTTCCTTGCTGCTTTAGTTGTATTTAGCTGAAGCTTATTTACTGATTATTTAGTATATTTAAATTCCTGTTTTACATATCAGGCTGTCCTACAATATGACATCGACTGACTGTGCTGGAGCAGTGTTTTACTCGATGATGAAGTTGGCATCAGAAACTCCACACACTTCAGCCAGTATGTAACCTCCTGTGCAAGTCATTCCTCATTTGTTTTATTTAATTATTTGCTGTGACAATAATAAATAATATGCATGTCAGTTAGGTAATACTTAATTTATTAACTCTACTAATTTTTTGAGTTTTGATGGGGTTGCATGTTTGATCTTATCAATACTTCTACTATCTGGCAGGAGAACTGCTACAAAATGCTTCTAATATAATCACTACTTGGCGGAGTCTCCTAAGGTCTTATCTGCAAGGAGCAGACGATAGGGTTTGTACTTTTTTACTTGAGTAGTATTTGAAAGTAGTTAGTCATTACTGTGCATTGGGTTGTGATTGCCCGTCTCCTTTGATGTTTATTGGAAGTCCTTTTACCTGATGCCTTCGCTATTTTATTTCTGTAAGCAGCTTTCCGTCTTAGTTGTATAAGAAAATAAATATGTCCTGCTTTGCACTCTGCATGTTGTGGTTGAGGGTGCATGAATTCTCATGCTATGTTTCGGGATCTTCTCTTATTATATCTTTAGCATATGAACATCTTCAAATAAAATTTGCAATTATCTCATTAGAAGGATTTCCAGTTTCCTGTTAATTTATGTTGTCGGTATATATTAGATTGATTTGCATTTGATGAACTATTAGCCTATTACTTCTTGTCTTGTGAAATAATGTACTTCGTATTTGGTTAATTTTTTATTAAATTTTGTGGCTAAAGTTGGATTCTCTCTAGTTAAAAGAAGCCTAGTTTATTAAATTAGGAGCTCCAATCAGAACTTAATCTATACTGACCTCTATCTGTAGTAATATTAGTGGATATTTATTAATGCCATTTTTCATGTTGCTCCAATTACAGATTGAAGTGATACTGAAATTTGAAGAAATGTGTTTAGAATCTGCCAAGGAGTTTGCTCCATTGTTTTCACCGGTATGTGCTTGAATATTATTGATGACAGGATTTAATTCGTCTACGTGCTGTTTAAATATTTTGATATCACTACATCAAGACTATGATATATCTTTACATTTTGTAATGTGTTGGATCATTAGCTTGACTTCCTTATTTGAGTTCAGACAAAGTATTGTATGTGTGTGTAGTTTCTCTATTCAGGTTGATTCTTCTGTACCTACTGCCATTAATCAAATCCCTTCATATGCTCTCTATCACAGGTCTTGCAATTTTTATACGACAAAGACATCTTAGATGAAGATGCTATTCTAACATGGGCTGCGGAGAAGGAAGGAGCAGATGAGTCCGACAAAGTTTTCCTCACACAGTCGGAAAACTTCATTCAAGTAAGCAACAAACTAATACTTCCAAGTTCCAACTCACAACTTACACAACACAGTTCCTAATCTTATTCATTCATGTCTCTTTCAACGCAGTGGTTGAGGGAGGCATCCGAAGAAGAAGATTAGAAGCAGGCTTGAAAACATAGACGACACAGGTGTAATAATTTGTTCCTCTACCAAGGAAGAGTATTTTTGTCCGCATTATAGTTTTAGAATATGTAACAACTTGACTATATTACTAGATAAACATTTAAAGGATTTAGTATAGTAGCATCCAATGTGAAAGTGAATTGAAGAGCGAAAGCAATTGTAGTAGCAAGCAAGAGAAAGAACTGCTGATAAGATCTGTTTTGCTTACACTTTAAGGATTGGAAGTTATATGTGAAAGTTGAAGTAAGTTAACTCTATCAAAATCAACATTCACATTATCAAATATTGAGGGTCCAGTTCACATTGGAGTTTATGTAGTAGAGTTGTCATTGTTTTGCTATTATACCAGGATAAGATCTTATTATATGCGACCAATAGAAAAATGACCAGGTGGTATTTTTTTTAAAATTTTATTAATATTTTCTCTTATTATGGGATGTGTAGACTATATGTAATATCAGCTTAAAATATTCTATATAATTAAATTAAAATGTGATTATAATTAGAAAGTAATTTTTTTTTAAAACAAATATAATTTTTTTAACTATATAAAATTAATTTGATTTAAAATTTATTTTTTTATTTTTTATTTGTATTTTTATTTTATAATACTAGCAGAATTAGATCAACATAAATCCATAAAAATAAATGAATTTGTGAAATATAGTAATAATTCAATTAACTCATTTAAAAAATTCGTATTATTTTAATGATAATTAGGTTAATATAAACATAAAAAATAAATATTTTTTTTGCATTATTAAATTTGTATTATCTATGATATTGATGTGTTATAAGTAAAAATTAACGAATAATTTGTTGTCAATTTCTTTCTAATAATTGATAATTGAACATTATTTTTTTATATTAAAAAATATAATCTTATTAACAGATTCCGAATTGAACATTAATTCATCGAATCATATAATATTTTATCTAAAACTAATCATATCTATCTATATATAAAAGATTCCAAGTTTTGGCTACGTGGCATAACTAGAATTCTTCTATTGCCACTTATGAAATTAGGGTTAAATTTCTTTATATTTACATTTATGACATTTTCAATCAATATTTATCATAAAAAAGAGTGAAAATGAGAAGTTTTGTTTCTTTGTATTCTCTCTCATTTCTTATCTCTTGAATTTAAAAAAGAATTAAATTTCTATTAATTATATTTCTTTTTCCCTTTATTAACAACTTTTCATATTTCTAACGTCTCTCATGTTCCTATTTATATTTCGTCCATTTTCAACCAAATAGATATTGAACTATGATCAGGTGAAAATCGGTAATATTCTCTCTTATCTCATTTTTCTTTTCTCTCTTATCTCATTTTTCTTTAAGAATGTTTGTATGTATGTATTATCTTATCTCATTTTTCTTTAAGAATGTTTGTATGTATGTATTATCTCCCCTTCTACCGATTGTAATATAAATTTATCAATATATTGTTGTGCTGTCAATATAGAGATTATTATTAGTTTCAACTTTTACGTTTTAGTGATGTGTTTATTATTTTATGTAAATATATTCTGTGTTCTCACATGATTGTGTGTTTTTAGTTTTATATGTGAAATTATTGGGTATATCAAGATGTTCATTGGCATGAACTAAAAATGGTTAGTTTTCATTAACCTCTCTTTGTGCATTTTTCAACACCATTCCATTTTTCAATTATTGTTTTAGTTTTATAATAAAATTTGTGGAGTTTAAAATTTTAATAAGTTTTCTATAGTCAAATAAAATTATAAAATTGTATTTTAAAAAAAATAATTTATTTTATGATGTAGATAAATGTTTAAAAATATATAGAAAATTTTGAAAAAAATTAAATGAAAATTTAATTTTTAATTTTTATTGTCAGTTAAAATAATAACAAAATTAAAAATTATTTGATGTTTTTTATTTTCTAATTTATTTTTTTTTCACTTAAATACAAAGATGTGGCACTCAATATTTTTAATATGTTTTATTTTCTTTTGATTTTATTGTCTAATTACTTTTTTTTACAAGTCTTTTAAATATAAGAAAACAAAAACTTTTAGAAAATTAAAGAAAAAGTTAAGGATACACTAAAATAAGGAGAAGAAAACCATTGTAGTTTACTTAGAGGATTTATAAATATTATATTTATTTTGAATTAATATAATATTTATTATGTAAAAAACTCTTATTCAAATTTGAAATATCGGTTTAGTATGTTTTCCTCGATTCAAAATTTTATGTTACCTTTAGTGATATAGACTATATTAAAATAAAGAAAAAAAAATATTGATTTAAGCATAATATTTTATTTCAAAATTTTATTAGATATTTAAAGATTTATTTATTTACTTTTATTATTGTATTATTTTTAATGAACAATATTAATGCATTAATTAATCATTTTAAATTTGATAACTTTTCATTTTCTTTAAATTATAGTTGTTATAATTAAATGCTAAATTAATTACATCCAATAATGTATATTATAATACTGTATATCTATTAGTATAATTACTTACAAAATATGGTATATATATATAATATACATTTATTTCATGTTTATATTTTGAAAAAAGTTAAATAAATAAAATGAAAAATTATAACAAATATTCTCGACAATTTGATTGTTTGTATTATTTCAAGAGTTAATTATTCAATTTAAGTATTTTTTTAATATTAATTATTTTTATAGTTACGCATATTGTACATGATTTAGAAATTATTAAATTTACTACATTTATAAAAATTAATAATTTTTTAAATATTTATAAAATAAAATTACTTTTAAAAATTCTTGATATTCATTAAATAATTTTGATACTAATAATATAGAATTTACACATTAAATCATATTTTAAAAATAAAATAAAATAGAGAGTATGAATATATAAGAACAATTAAATCAAAATGTACTCCTCATGTATTTTTAAAAATAAAAATAAAAATAAAAATTTGTGGTAATTTTAAAAGTTTATTCTAAAGACTTTTAAATTTAATATATTTTTAAAAATTATTTTAATCTTCAAATTTTTAAATAAATAAGTTAAAAATTTATTAAATTAAATATAAATTTTTCATTGAAATAAAAAGATAAATTATAATAAAAATAATTATAATTTTGAATTACATAAAATATAACAATTATTTTATATAAAATTTTATAAACACCGCGCAACGCGCGGGCTATTCACTAGTTAAAATATAAAATTACTAACAAAAATTCATATGAAGTTGATGTTATTTTCCACCTTAAATACAGATTTTATTTTAGGCATGTTTGGATCCCTTAAAAGATAATATTAACTACTAAAATTAAGAGTGGATCGAAACCGACCTCTACAAATTTTTAGTTGGATGAACTCTTAGCAATTAATTCATTAGTTGACCCAACCCTACTAATACCTCTTAATTCCTTCTAAAATATTGCAAAAGATACAATAGCCCCCACAATCTCCAACCCCTATTAATTATTAGTTAGCTAGTTAGTAATTAATAGGTATAAGTTGGTCTTTTAGGCATTATTAGTGAGTTAGCTACTAAGAGCATCTCCAATGGTTCTCTAAAAAATAAATCCTAAAAGACTTGTTTTGGGAGTTCCTAATTATTATGGGAAAAAAAAAATCATATACTCCAACCATTCCCAATAAATCACTTTTTAAATTTTACCACGTCATCCCATTGGGCCCACCTATTACTGATTTAATTAAATCACTCTTGTACTCCAATATTCCCACTAAAAAATTGTCAATTAAAAAATCGGATAAGGAATCCCAAAAAAGGAGGCAAATATAATGATAATTAAAGGAGTTTTTGGATACGCCTAAATATTGGGAATGAGATTGGAAATGGTTGGAATGCGTTTTTCTGTAATGATGTCCTAAATTAAAATTTAGGATTGTTTTTAGGGAACCATTAGAGATGCTCTAATGGATCCAAACACATCCTATTAATTATTAGTTAGCTAATTGTTAGTAGATCTTAATAATTAGCTGACTAATTATTAACTCTTAAGGGATTCAGACAGAACCTTATTTATTTAGACCACTTTTCTATAATGTTATTTGTGTGTATAATTTGTTAGTCAGTCAACATTTAGTGTAGAGTTTACCTTTGTAAACGCAGAAGCTAAATTTTAATTTAAGAAAAAAATTAATTTAATCAAAATAAAATTCATTAACTACATTCATAATTAAAATTAAAATAACTCTATTCAGTAATTTTTATTTTTTTAAAAAAATATTATGATAAAAATTTAAAAATATTAAAAATATTTTCAATGCCAGTCTTAAAATCAACCATTTAATGCTTGACTCTCGTCAAACATGATGTTATGATTATTACTTTTTGCCATTTTAAAATAATATTATTTTTTTATTTTAATTTTTTATAGCAGAACAAAAGGGTTATGGTTAATAACACCCACTTTTTTTAGTCATTTTACTCCATATTTTAAATTCAACCGATAATAAACTTATAAGCCACGCGGATTGTTCATTATTCGTCTTAAATATTAGAATTTGGCTAAATTACTTCAAGAGTAATGTTACCTACTACTTTTATAAGAGTAGTGCTACGCAGTCTACTCTTTTTGCCTACTTTCATTGTCTACTCTTACGTGACAATATATTATTGGATATAAATTTTATAACAATTAATATATTAATTTATTTACCCAATCAATTCTTACCAGGTAAGAGTAGGCACAAAAAATTGTCACGGTGAGTAGACTATCAATCATTACTCCTTTTATAACTATTAGATTAATATAGTGGTAAATAAAAAAATATTATATTTTAAATTTAATTAAATAAAATTACCTGCTACCGGGTAATTACTTATTTGGTGATTTTTTAAAATAAATTAAATTCTATTATAATTGTTTAAAACTATAAATCCTTTCAAGATTATAATTAATTAAAATTATTTAATCTTTTTACGATTTTAATCTATCCAGTTCTAAACCTAATACATAAACTAAGAAGAAAGACATCAACCTTAGAGTCTGAAGGTTCAACAGCTAATCGAAGAAGAGTGGAGAAGGTTTAACACACACTTCTCTGTAGAATCTTTACAAAAGTCTAACGTCTTCTCTGAAGTGTTTTCTAAACCTGAAACCTGAGAAATGCAGTTCTTGGAATTTCCAATTTCGAAAGAGGAAAAAAGCAAAGCCCAGAGAGTGGGTTTTGATTTGATGATATTAGGTTTTGCTCACTAAGATTGAATTTTGATTTCTCCATAACCAAAATCTTTCTACAGGTTAGTAATTTATTATTATATACTTGGATGTACTGCTCTACTTATATAGTTAGATTTGTTGATGGCAATCCATTATCATACACAACAATAGCTATATCTCGAGGTTATAATGTATAGCATATCGAGAATATGATTAAAACCCTTGTGATTGAATAGATGGTAAGACTTTCAAGAAGCCTTTGGACGTTAACCTGAGACTTGTTGGTGGGTTGGACTTCGTTGCAAGAGGGAGAGTATGTTAGCAGACATGGGATATTCGATGGTGAGGCCTTTTGTGGAAGATGAACAAGTGTAAGCTATTGCATGAGAAGTAAGACCAAGTATGGACTTTTGTCTTTCTAATATTGTCTTCCAACAAAGCACTTTCAAACATTGAATCACCAATGTTGTGTTAATTTATTTGATAATTTAAATCAGCAATGAGATGTGTGTATTAGTTTTTTCTAACTTCTTGAATTTGTCTACACGGTTGTAAGTAAAAGAATCATATTTGTTACATTGAATTATCTGCGGCTTTGCATTTGCTTCTTTGACTTAATACCACAGTGTAGCTTTTTTATTCAACATCACAGCTTTTCAATAGTAGTAGTTTTAGAAATCATTTTGGATATTACAATTCAATGCCTTTATATGATCTACTCATTTATTGTGATGCCACAGTTTTTTTTTTCAATCTGGGATTCTGAATAGTTCTCACAGTATTATATATTTTTTTCACAAGAAACGCACTGAGTTCTTATCTTATATGTCCTAGTTTGCTTAGTTTGGAACAACAACTACAATAGATGGTCTTGCTCTAATCTATTTTAGGTCTCCATAATCAAAATCTTTCTACAGGTTAGTAATTTATTATTATATACTTGGATGTATTGCTCTACTTATATAGTTAGCGAGTACTAACAGAGTCACGCAGTCTCCTTCCACTATATAAAGACACTAAAGTTTAACTCAACTTGTCATTGCTCTAAATTTGACGTTCTTCAGAATTTCAAAAGTTATATAGTAGAAACTACCAGACTAGTTGTTGAGGAGACTAGTTCTTCAGAATTAGGATTAAAGCAAGCTCTAATCACGTGTTGAGTAACTAGCAGACTAGTTGTTGAGGAGACTAATTCTTCAGAATTAGGATTAAAGCAGGCTATATTAATGTGTTGAGGAAGTTGAGGAGAGACAAATTAAGGATGTTGATTTGTTTTATATATTTAGAAACTACCAAATTCAATCTCACAGATTTTTAATCAATCAATTAACTAGTGATGATATATGAATATGTAATCGATCTTAATTTTAGTTGTTTTTATCAATTTTAGAGTCTGTTTTCAATTTCTAATTGACTAGCTTCAATGATGTTGAATCTATTAATGTTCTATATTGTATAGAAAAATCTAGACATTGACCCAGGTCCAATGACATAAAACAAATCAACTTTCTTAATTTTCAAACTAACCAACACAGACACATACATGTACTTCTCCTATTTGCATTTTTAACTTTTCATCATATACAAAATCTTAACCTAGTTTAATTAATTATTCTGTGTGGCTACATGACACATTCAATCTTCAAAATCACAATTTTCATCTATAACTTCCTGACTAGAAGAAATAAATAAGATATTGGTGGTGGAAACTTAAAAAAATAGACGATGTACACTAGTATTAAAGTAGGATATTACGTAGTGCTTTTACTGTATGCCTTTATTTATTCATTTATTTTTGCTTGCTTGAAATAAATTGAATTTTTCTAAGCTTCCAGTAATCACAAATCCAAGTACATCTCCATTACTATATATTTCTAGTCTATAATATATATTTTTTGTTTTTAATCATTGCTTTGTTCGTGTATATTGCAGTTTATAAATCTATTATTGAAGTTCAACGAGGCCAAACTTTCAAGGATGAGTTGGATTAATTATTTGTATTACACTAATTTAGTTTTTAATTTGATAATTTATGTATATATTTGACCTGTAAAATTAAAATTATTTTATTTTAATCATATTTTGCAGTAGATCGGAGAGAAAATTTAAGAGATAGTGGCGCCACATCGATAACATTAGAAGTAAGCAAATCATTGTTTTGGTTATTTTGTTTAAAAAATAATTTAACTAGTTATTTTAAATTGTTTATATAGTATTTCACAGTTTTTTTTATATTCATTTAATTATGTATTTTCATGTATGATGTCTAAATTTAATTATAACTATAATTATTTATGTTTTCATTAATAGATTAGGAGAATATTAGCGGAACAATGGAATAGTCTTAATAAGGTAGAAAAATATGCTTATACAAAGAAACCTGGTAAAGACAGTGATGCTAAAGATTTTGTCAGATATCAACCAACTAAAGTGAAACGGGCGAGATGTTCCTTTGCTACTAGATGTTCTCCTTGTTGGGAAACTTCAAATTTTCCCTCTTTGTGAAATCAAGATGGGCACTAAGAAATTAGGTTGGCAATAGGAGAACAAGAGTTTATAATCCTCCAATGTGGAGGTTCTTCTCTATTATAATAGTAGGGAGTACAAGACACTTTAGAAGATACACTCACACTTTTGTGGCTCACTCAAGCTTGAGGATTTATGCTTCCCAAGCTATGACTCTCACTTCTCTCTACACTAGAGGATTTCTAAGTGAAGTGTTTTCAAGCTTCTAAGGATGGTTTGTACAAATGAGGATCTCTCCCTTTTATAGGCAATTCCACCTCCTTAACATGTGGTGGATATTGCACCTCCTAAATGTGTGGCTATGATTGTGTCTCTAGAATTTTCCACAAGCTCCTCTAGATAATCTCATGCTTCTAGATAACTCTATACTTCTTTATCCTTCCACCATATTCTAGATAAAATCCACCATTTTCCAATATGCTCTACTACATTCTAGAATATTCTCAATTAAGGAGGGACCTCAACAAATCTCCCCCTCACGACTTAATTGAGAGGTAGTAGTAAACCGGCACCTTCACAGCAGTCTTCCAACTTCTTGATTGGTGTGACTTTCGTCATCATGTCTAACCAATTCTCCTCTGTATGAACCTTTTCAAGATGTAGTTGCCTTTCTTCGAGAACATCTCGGATCCAATGAAGTCGTATATCAATGTGTTTTGAGCGAGAATGAAAAGTTGAATTCTTAGCTAAGTGAATTGTACTTTAATTATCACACTTTAAGACGTACCTGTCTTGGCTTATCCCCAACTCCAGTAGTAGATCCTTCATCCGCAACATCTCTTTGCATGCCTCAGTAGTTGCAATATATTCAGCTTCAGTGGTGGATAAAGCAACACATTTTTGCAACTTTGATTTCCAGGAAATAGCTCCCCCTGCAAAAATAGTCAGGTACCCTGATGTTGATTTTTTGGAGTCAGTATCTCCAGCCAAGTCCGCATCTGTGTATCCTTCTAACACAGGCTTCCCTTTTCCAAAACATAAACACTTCTTGGAAGTACCTCTCAGATACCTGAAGATCCATTTAACTGCATTCCAATGCTCCTTTCCTGGATTAGCCAAGAAGCGGCTTACTACACCAACTGCATAAGCGATATCGGGCCTTGTACATGTCATGGCATACATGAGACTGCCTACTGCAAATGAATATGGAACCATCTTCATTTCCTCCTTTTCACTTTCACTTGTTGGACATTGATCCGAACATAACTTGAAATGTCCAGCAAGCGGTGTGTTGACGGGCTTTGCTTTGTGCATGTTGAATCTTTCCAATACCTTCTCGATATATTTCTCCTGGGAAAGCCATAATAGCTTCTTTGATCTATCACGAGTGATCCTCATCCCAAGGATTTGTCTCGCTGGTCCCAAATCTTTCATAGCAAAGCTCTTGCTTAAGTCTTTCTTTAAACTATCTATCTTCCGGCGGTCATGTCCAACAATTAACATATCATCAACGTAGAGAAGGAGTATGAGAAAGTCATTGCTTGCATACCTTTTAATGAAGACACAATGATCAGTCTCGGTCTTCTTGAACCCATGTTTCGCCAAGGAGTCGAACTTTTTATACCATTGTCTTGGTGCTTGCTTAGGTCCATATAAGCTCTTTGTTAGGCGACATACAATATTTTCTTTGTCTGGTTCTACAAACCCTTCAGGCTACTCCATATAGATCTCTTCTTCTAGGTCTCCATGAAGAAATGCGGTTTTGACATCGAGTTGATCGATCTCCAAATCTTGAATTGCTGCCAAGCCAAGGACAACTCGGATATATGACATCTTTACCACCGGAGAGAATATTTCTTCAAAGTCAATGCCTTTCTTTTGGCTGAATCCTTTTACGACCAGTCGAGCTTTGCATCGGGACTTCGAGCTAATATCTTCATTCTTAATTCTATACACCCACTTATTTTTCAAGGCTCATCTCCCTTTTGGTAGTTCTACAAGCTCATAAGTGTGATTCTCATGCAAGGATTGCATTTCTTCTTGCATGGCTCTTATCCACTCGGACGTCTGACTAGTAGTCATGGCCTCCTCATAACTTTGCGGCTCCCCCTCATCAGTGAGTGTTATATATTCTTCTGGATTGTACCGAGTAGATGGTCTTTGAACTCTTGTTGATCGTCTCAGTTGGGGATCTTCTTGAACTTGCTCTTCTTGAGGTTCTAGGTTGTTTTCTTCCAATATCGGTTCTTGATCCTCTCCACTATTAGTTTCAGTCGTAGTATACTCCTCACGTTGTATTGGTGGAATATCTATGTTCCCGTTGCTTCTTGATTTCAGCTTCTCCAATTTTTGGATGTCTTCAATTGTCTGATCTTCAAAGAATACAACATCTCGACTACGAACGATCTTCTTACTGTTTGGATCCCATAGTCTATATCCAAACGCATCCTTAGGTGAGCCGAGATAGATGCATTCTTTAGTCTTTGAGTCAAGCTTAGCTCGTTCATCTTTTGGGATATGAACAAATGCCCTACATCCAAACACTTTGAGATTATTGTAAGAAGACTTTTTACTTGACCAAACCTCCTCTGGGATATCTCCATCCAAAGGAACAGATGGCGTGAGGTTGACTATATCGACCACGGTCATCACAGCTTCCCCCCAAAATGACTTAGGTAATTTGGCATGAGATAGTACACATCGAACTCTTTCTTCTATTGTTCGGTTCATCCTCTCAGCCAATCCATTTAGCTGTGGTGTCTTTGGTGGCGTCTTCTCAAGTCTGATCCTATATGTTCTGCAATAGCTTTTGAAAAGGCCTCTATATTCTCCTCCATTTTCTGATCGTACGCATTTTATCTTCAACCCAGTCTCGCGTTCCACTCTGGCATGAAACTCCTTGAATGCATCAAGTACTTGATCTTTAGACTTTAACAAGCACAACCATACCTTCCTTGAATGATCATCGATGAAAGTGACAAAATATGATGCACCACCAATAGATTTCTCAGACATCGAGCACACATCAGTGTGCACTAGGTCTAGAATGTTCTTTCTCCTTGTAGGTGGAGAAGAACTTTGAAAAGAAACTCTATGTTGTTTTCCAGCTAAACAATCAATGCATGGGTTGAGTGGTTTACCTTTTACATCACGGAGGAGCTGCTTTCGAGCAAGGATGTGAAGACCTTTCTCGCTTATGTGCCCAAGTCTTTTATGCCATATCTCGATATCTTCGGTCGCAATGTTCACCTCTCCTTTGGATAATTTAGCTTGCATCACGTACAATGATCCTTCCTTCTTACCTCGAGCCATGACTTCCTTTAGTGAGCTTCCACTTTCCTTCCCCGAAGTAATTCATAAGACCAGCATCATCTAACTTTCCGGCGGAGATGAGATTGAGACGCATATCTGGTACATGCCTCACATCGTTAAGAACAAGCTTGCACCCAGTATCTATTGTCAAGATAATATCTCCTATCCCAATAATTTTGCTTCGATCTTGATTTCCCATTTTGACGGTGCCAAAATCACTGCTTTTGTAGGATGAGAAGAAACTTTCGTAGGGAGTGACATGGAAGGAAGCCCCAGAATCAATAATCCAACAACTATCTTTAAGAGAAATATTTAGAATATTACCTTCTTGGACAAGGTAGAGCAAATCTTCTTTTGTGGCAGATGTTGTAGTGCTATTCTCTTCTTGCTTATCAATTGGATTGATTTGATCTGGCTTGACATTTCCAGCCTTTTGATCCCTCTTTAATAACCGACACTCCACTTCCTTATGGCCTATTCTTCCACAGTAATAACATGTGACTTTTGAGCGTGATCGGGATCGACCTCGAGCTTGGTGTGGACCATGACTCTTGCTCCGTTCACGTGTTCTGTTCCTTCCTCAATGCTTAATAACATTTGCCTCGAGTGAGATAGATTCACCTCGTTCATTTCGTCTTGCTTCTTCACCGAGAAGACTGCCACTGACAGTATCCATGGTGAGCTTTCCTTCTAGAGCAGAGTTACTAAGAGTGACAACAAGCTTATCCCAGCTTTCAGGCAAGGAACTAAGAAGTAGAAGAGCTTGCAACTCATCATCAATCTTCATGTCAATCTTGATTAGTTGGTTCACAAGCCCCTTGAAATTATTTAAGTGCTCAATCATGCTTTGACCATCCTTATACTCCAACTTCACCAACCTCCGAACTAGATTCGCTTTATTACGTGGGGTTTTCTTTTGAATCATGGACTCAAGCTTAGTCCATAATTCATAAGCATTTGTATAAGTAGAAACATGTTCAAAGAGAGTTTTATCGATATACTTACGGATCATAGCGACAGCCTTCCGGTTGAGTAAATTCCATTCTGCATCGCTCTTTCCTTCTACCTTGGTTTTGTTGATGATGGGCTCGTGCAAATCTTTGCAATACAAATAATCCTCCATCATCGGCTTCCAGTATAGTTACTGGCCGTGAGCTTGAACATGTCTCCATCATGAGCGACAATATTCTCCATCTTGAACCATAAGAGCTAGCACCGACTTCTAATGAACAGGCTCTGATGTTCTCCTTATTGGGAAACTTCAAATTTTCCCTATTTGTGAAATCAAGATGGGCACTAAGAAATTAGGTTGGTAATAGGAGAACAAGAGTTTATAATCCTCCAATGTGGAGGTTCTTCTCTATTATAATAGTAGGGAGTACAAGACACTTTAGAAGATACACTCACACTTTTGTGGCTCACTCAAGCTTGAGGATTTATGCTTCCCAAGCTATGACTCTCACTTCTCTCTACACTAGAGGATTTCTAAGTGAAGTGTTTTCAAGCTTCTAAGGATGGTTTGTACAAATGAGGATCTCTCCCTTTTATAGGCAATTCCACCTCCTTAACATGTGGTGGATATTGCACCTCCTAAATGTGTGGCTATGATTGTGTCTCTAGAATTTTCCACAAGCTCCTCTAGATAATCTCATGCTTCTAGATAACTCTATACTTCTTTATCCTTCCACCATATTCTAGATAAAATCCACCATTTTCCAATATGCTCTACTACATTCTAGAATATTCTCAATTAAGGAGGGACCCCAACACTCCTACACGTTTCAATTATCTAGTGTCAAACCTTAGTAAAAGACAATTGAACGTTGTCATTGAGATTGAGTTTCAATATTTAGTGAAGATGCAGTGTGGTCGTATTCATCATGATCTATGTAAAATGGCTTGTGGATAATGTTGATATCTCAGATTTTTCTCTCAAAGTGAATGGGAATTGCATCATGCTTAACTCTAAAATGTTTGCCAAAACAATGGGTATTGTTGATGGAAATATCATATTAAATTTACAGTGTGATAAGAAATTAGATGAGAATCTGAGAACTAAATATTGTGTGGATAGGAGAGGTATCTGCTTACAGAAGATGCGTGCAAAACTACATACTATGAAAAGTTGTGGAGAAGAATTTAAAGTTGCATTTACTTTGTGTGCATTGGGTACGATACTGTGTCCTGTAACCGCACCATTTATCAAGTCAGCATACCTTCATATTTTGTCTGATTCTAGTACCATTCCTAAACTAAATTGGGCAACATGGTGTTTCAATTATTTAATGGATGGGATTAAAAGATACAAAACATCTCAGACAAGAAATTTATCAGGATGTATTGTTTTTTTGCAAGTAAGTTCATATTCTGGTATACACTTATTTAATTATTGAATTCATTTATTTGATTTTATTGGACTTTGATGTTATTATTTTCTAAATGTTTCAGTTAGTATATCTACATTGCTTAGTTGTTTAGTACATTTAAGTTGTATGATAAAATGCACATACATGGTTACTTGTTCCTCAAGTAACGTCATTCAATTTTTTTCGTAAATCGGTTCATGATATGTTATGCTCGGTATAGTCACTAGAATGTGGGTATGGGCATTATGGTTAAAACACAAGGTTTCGGAACCGAAAGACACCGTTTGAAAATATTAAAAAAAAAATCAAATAAATATTTTAGGATCATGAATTAAAATTTATGATCGGTGAACTTTTAATTCTCACCTAGACATGACAATATATTTGTTTCTCAGATTTAACACAATAGCCTACACCATGACAATAACTAACTTCTCTAACTCAAAATCATCAATTCACAAGCATATGATTCAAAGCGAACACTCATCCCCCATCTCTGGTTGTCAAATATTAATCACCAACAAAAATTATAAGGCCAACATTTACTTTCATTTGATTTTAACATTGCACAAAAACCCAATAAAATCAACTTTCATTTGCAGCAGAAATAGCCATGACTTCTTGGCTAGTTTTCGCATTTTAATTAAATTATTCAGCCAATATAAAAATCATTACAAACATACCTACATCATCTCAAGATGTTAATAAACGCTACAAATAATAATCACACGTCACCGACTCCATTACTTATGAATTTAACACTACAAAATAACTCAATAAAATCACTCCATTTTGACAGATTTTTAACAGCTTTAATATGTCAATAAGCTATATTTCCTAGTTAAAAACAAATTATTTATAAGTCATATCTCGATGAAAATACTTTTTTTACCGGCACAAGATATCATTTCTAATTTCAAGCAGTAACCTCCAGCCAAATACTAACTATACCATTTTTAAAAATTTCACTATATGCCTTTAAAACCAGTTTTTCAGCATAGTAATAAACCAATCCAATTTCTACCTTCAAGCTATGTTTAGTAGCTCTTAAAATAAATGTCAATAACATTTTATACTACCAATTAATCATTCATATATATATATAAGGTGTTATACGATATTAACAAAATAGAAACAATTACAAACAATTTTATTTATCAAGAATTTAACACTACACAAAAGGTCGCAGAGACCAACCAGTTAGAAAATACCAAACTTAGTCAATAACCAAAGGGATAAATGACATCCGGCCCCCTGTACTTGGCTGCTTGTCCCGTTTAGCCCCCTGTACTTTATCTCCTACCATTTAGCCCCTTCAACTTGGTTTTTTTCTACCATTCCGCCACTTTTGATTAGGAGTGTGCCACATGTGCGTGACATGGCATGGCATGTGTATTAAATGTTATAATAAAATTTCATTTTGCCCCCAATACTTGGCCTTTTTGTCACTTAACTCCTTGTACTTAAATTTTTTTTTTCCATTAACCTTTTGTACTCTACTTTTTTTTTTTCACTTGAGCTAATTTATTTATCTATTTTTAATATTTTAAATATTTTTCACCATCTTATTTTCTAAAATTTCAATTATAACCTTACTTTTACAACTGCACAATTAACTAAAAAAAAATAACATAACATATACTATTAATTTTATATTAATTTTTTACTGCATAAACTATTTTTATGGTTTTAACTTTATTTTTAAAATTGCCTTTTTTTTGTTAGTAACAAAATAAAATAAATACATACAATAGAAAATTAATTTTAAATCAATCTTTAAAATTAAATCTTGAAATTAATTACAACCATATAAATATAATATAAGCATAAAATTTTCATTTAAACGGAAAATTATAAAATAGTGCATACTTCATTAAATAACAAAATAAATATTGATATGTAGCAGAAAATTTAAAATATAAAATAATAAGAATATTAAAATAACTATATAATTATTAAAATTTAATCTTATTTATTAACATTATAAAGTTTTAAAATTTTAATAAACTTATCATATAAGTTAAATCTAAAATAATTTATGCAGTAAAAAAGTAATATAAAAATTAATAGTATATGTTATTTTATTTTTTATTTAATTGTGCAATTGTAAAAGTAAGGTTATAATTGAAATTTTAGAAAATAAGATGGTGAAAAATATTTAAAATATTAAAAAATAAATAAATAAATAAGCTCAAGTGAAAAAAGAAAAAAATAGAGTACAAAAGGTTAAGGGAACAAAAAAAAATTAAGTACAAGGGGTTAAGTGACAAAAAAACCAAATATTAGGGGTAAAATGAAATTTTATTATAACATTTAATACACATGGCATGCCACGTCACGCGCATGTGGCACACTCCTAATCAAAAGTGGCGGAATGGTGGAAAAAAGCCAAGTTGAAGGGGCTAAATGGTAGGAGACAAAATACAGGGGGCTAAACGGGACAAGCAGCCAAGTACAGGGGGCCAGATGTCATTTATCCCATAACCAATTCAACCTACAATAACATAACACACATGAGATGCACTAGTATAGTTATGATAATGAATGGCACACAATGCACCATATTAGAACCACTAGCATACTTCTGCATTAAAAAGGTTCAACAACATCCGTAGTTAAACCAACAAATATCTAAAATAAACTCCTTAAACTCTTATTAAACTCTTATTATATGCATTAGGTCCATTAAGTTGTTTGTATTTCATTACGTGAAGTATGAATGCAATTGAACTATAAGTAATCAGCAAATAATATTTTTTTTAAATAAAATAAAGTCTATTAATTAATTTATCATCATCATTATTATTATTATTATTATTTTAGTATTACTACTATATTTTTTTTGGTCTGTTGACAACAAACTCTGCTGATTTTTAAGCTAATTCAATCAGTTTAAAACAAATGAAATATTAGTTTTGGACTCACAAAAACACATATACATTATCAATGACAATAGACAACAACATTAAATGATCACATCAACTTCCTAACATCTTACTATGTGGTTTATACACTGCACAAATGGTCAAAATGATCATCAAGACTACAAAAACTTGCATTTTCTAAGCAACTTGCTCAACTTTAAACATCCAAGATACCAATATTTGAGCTATGAAAAATACATATACATCGACTAGAGATAACAAGAATTAATTCTAATGACTCAATAGGACTAATGGCTTATTAATTTTTAGTTTCGGCACTGCCTAAGTGGTCTATATAACCAACCTAGTTGCAGCAGGGAAAAATAAAATAAAAATTAATATTTCTAGATGTGCACACCTAATCACCAAACCTACTTATTAGACATTGTCTCCCACTTTTCTTACATTATTAAACAAAATATAACGCAACTAAAAATCGACCAACATTAACCCTCTAAATGAAGGCAATCAGCTATCACCATAATATAAGTTGAACATGTACAATAACCATACCCCAATATCTTTATATCCAAGCATATACTCACATTTACCATAACAACTATAGTTCCAATGTTAAGGTCTTAAACCACAACAACAACATTCATATTACACGAGAACCTATTCATGTTATCACTCTCACCAAGACACACAAATGACATATTTTGTCAAATAAGAAATTACATTCAAATGCATCAATAAATTATCAAATTATTATATATTAATTTACGCCCAAATTAGCTTAAAATTTATAGTAAAACAGGACAAATAATGAGTTGAAGCTCCAAATACAAATCACGGATCGAAGTCCCGAATACAAATAATGAACCGAAGTTCCGAATAGATAGACATCACGTCTTTAGCCTACTTGCCATGTTACTATCACAAATAATTGAAGTACTTTTTTTCCCTAAGGCGTCTTTACTTCACTAATGAGTTTAAACTAAAAGGATGATTGCTATCGTTTTACTTTTAATTAATCAGATTGAAACCAATTATTCAATTCACATTATGTACACAAAATAGATACACACTAAAAACTATTGACAATGATTCCAATAGACCAAAATGATCAATATCAAATGATGTCAGAAGTCGACCACAAGGGAGAAAATGCTAAACCAATAACTTTACAACCACTATGGGAGACACTATGTTAATGCTATTATGCATCAAAATCATTCGTATATTTCAGTTATCCAACCAAATATTCTATTTCCTATGATGCACCGGGCTTTCGGCATTGATTTGGGTATGGAATTTAGGGCCCAAATTCGACAGGTTGAAGCGAAACGGCGATCTGAATCAAACCCATCGTCTTTGGCGATGATCTACGATGAATTTTGGCGTTTCAGGATCGTTTAGAGGGTTTTTTAAACTTTTATTATTTTAAGGGTTTTTTCGTAATTTCAGAATTATTTTGTTAGGGTTAAGAGTAACTCCTTATAAAAGGGGTGTTTAGGGTTTCTAAGAGGCAGACTTGATATTATATTTTTCAGTAAATCAATTGAGCGAACGAATTGTTCCTCTTATTCAATTCACAATACTCTTTCAGCCAATTTACACACGTTTCCAGCATCATCCTAACTTCACAAAATGTAAATCTCATAGCAACAACATATACATGTAAGGGCGAAAACACGATTTACCAACCTATCAAGCTAATCCAAAAATTAATCAAGATCGTTGCTTTCCTGTCCTACTACCATTATGGTCATCTAGGGACCAAAATAACCCAATCAGTTTCAAAACCTTTATTATTATTATTATTTTAAAATAAATATTTACTTAAACCAAAAGCAATTCAACATAATTTTTCTTAAAACCGTTTTCGATAAACACACATTCTTTAAACCAATTAGAAAACTGGACAATAGTTGAAATAACATTCACACTCAATTAAAAGCTAACAACAATCTAATTCACTCATTTAAAATCTTACAATCCTCCTAGAATCAAAATAACTTAAATAACTGAGTTTTAAAGACTTACTCGTAGCTGTATATGTGACAAAATCTAAATCCTAACTGGCTAGGTTATCTATGCAGGAATTTGAAGAGAAGATACCCTAATTTGAGCGGAAATGAATAAGGTTAGGAATTTCTCAAAGTGCAGATTGAATTGAGGAGGTTTAGAAGTGAAACTTACCAAATT
Organism: Cardiospermum halicacabum; assembly: GCA_031304145.1. NCBI lineage: Eukaryota > Viridiplantae > Streptophyta > Magnoliopsida > Sapindales > Sapindaceae > Cardiospermum > Cardiospermum halicacabum. The sequence continues at coordinate 4,389,087 of CM062395.1, read as the reverse complement.
GAGAGAATGAAAACTGAGATTAGCAAAACTCTCTTACACGTCCTAAGTGAAGATTGAGACAAATGCAAAGTTAAAATCGGAGGATGACATACTTTGATGAGTTTCACATGGAGTTGCATGTAAGAAAAATGACTTTGTTCTATGACTTTATTTTTCCTTAGTCGATGGTGTGAGAAAATGTGATACGAGCGCGTAAAATAAGTGTGAGATAAAAATTAGGTTTATCTTGAGTAGGGGCCTTATCTTGGGCTTAACCCTTTTTCAAGTCCAAGTCCATTATAAGGTTCATTTGGAATTTTTTTTAAATGAATATTTTTCCGAGTCAAAATTCTTCGAACGAGTTTTAAAATACTCAAAAATATTCAACTTACTCTAAATTGACATAATGCTTAAATTTTCGAAAATACAAAGAATATTTAACTTTGGAACAATAAAATGCGGTAGTAGGAAATAACAAAATAATTTTACGAATAATTAGAATCCTACAACTTTCCTTCCATTATCATCCAAACTCACTATTTTACTGACTATTGCCCACTTGTCAATTTTGATTTTTCAATAGGGAATTTTTGGAAGTAACAATTTTTATTTGGAATAAAACACTACAAACAAATTAATTTAGATAATATTTATTTAAATTTAACTCATTTAACAAAATCACTTAGTAAAATCTTTTAAAATTTGTAGACCCGATTACTGGACGTTACACGATAAATTTTTACCGTCGAAATAATATAAAATTGGTTGATTTTTTGGCGCCAAATAAATATAAGAATAAAAAAAAATACAAAAAACAATATATTTTTTTCTAAATCAAATATCACCTACCAAATTTTATAGTTAAAAAAAAAAATCATAATCTTAATATTTAATAATAATTTCAATTAACATTAGAAAATGCTAATAAAAATAGGGGGAATAATATTAATTCTATTGTTCTAAACAAAGTATATCAATTTAATTAAATTAAAAAAAAACAAAAAATAAAAAAAAAGAAAGAGTAAAGTTGAGTTACCGGGGTTTTGGCTAATCGCTTTCTGACGATCTTCACCTCTCAATCTTCTCTCCTTCTCTCCTTTTATTATTTTAAATCTCTCTGATTCTAAAGCAATCCCCTGTGAGTATCTGTATCTTCTTGGTTCTTCATTGCTAGTGACTGAGTATTTTTTTTTTCTATATCGATTGTAATTGCTTTTGACTTCATATTTCTTTGATTGGTCAATACTTTTTACTTTTAATTCTATGAACGATCGTTTGATTTTGTGTATAGGAGAAGATATAGATATTGTCAATGAATCGTTCTCACGGGTGCGTGTTTTGATTTGATTTTTTTTTTTATTTCAATTGTGTCTCTTGATGTTTTGTTTCTTTGATTGATATTTGAATAAGTTTGAACTAGCTTTCTACATATACATACAAGACAACGAAAGAGAGTTTGTTTGGGGTGAAGTTTATAAAGAGTGAATTAATATTGTAGTCTTTGTATAAAGTTAGAAAGGTTAGAACGTGTAGAGATTCGGTGTAGTGTAATACAAGATAATATTTTGTTTTAAGACAATATGTTGGACATATTTTGCTTGAATCTAGTTAAAAACACAATATATTCTTGGAACATATTGTAGTGGTACAAACTATTAATAGTAATTAAGTTAATGTCCCATTTTAGTAATCTTATGAAAAGTTTAATATCTTTTTCTTAGAAATACTATTTTTATTTCTAGGCTTCCCGCATTTATATCTATCATATAACTAGTAAATTGGGTCGCGCTATGCGCGAGGAATAATTTTTTTTTTTAAATAGTTTACATACATATTTTTTTTTATAATAATATATACTTTGTAATAAAATTTATAAATATAATTATATTTATTTTTAAATAAAATATAAAATATATATCATATAAAGGAAGTATTGAAGTTATAAGTTCAATATCGGTAAGTGTGTGAATTTCATTTATTTGTTACGATGTCGTTTGATATATATATATATATATAAAATATAAAATATAATAAAATTATTTATTAATCACACTATTTATATTTTTAAAGAAATAGAAAGTTCAAATTTTTGGAATGTTAAATTAATTTATTCAAAATATTTAAATTCTTAACTTCAAATCCAAATAATAATTTTTTATGATAATTTAAATATTTATTTTTAAAATTTTTATTCACTAATAATATATATATATATCAATAATTACAAATAAACTTGAATATAAATTCACCATTATAATCAATTTTATAGTTCAAAATTTCTAAATAAAAGTAATTTAAAGAATTTTAAATTTGAATATATAACTCAAATTTCTAAGTTTGAATATAAAGTCACCAGATTTCTAAGCTTGAATATAAAGTCACACTATAAACTTGCACTTCAATAATTATTTTATAAATATTTAAAAAATTATTAACTTTTATAAAAGTAGTAAATTTGAAACTTTTAAAAGTAATGACAAATATTTTTCTTAATTGAATAATTGACTCTGGAAAGAATACAAACAATCACGAGTTATGGTTTTTAAGAATGTTGGTAATGAATAAAATAATTGTCTTTTGTTTTATTTGTTTAACTTTTTTAAAACTATATATATAATAATTTTTGTTTATTTATTTAAAAGTGATGAAATTAATTTAAAATTTGAAATTAAAATCATCATTAAATCTATTTATAAAACAATAATCATTTATAGCAGTAGATATAACGTATGTACATCAATGGATAACACTAAATTAGCACTTAATTATAACAACTATAATTTAAAAGAAATGAAAAGTTATCACTTTTGAAATAATTGATTAATGCATTTTGTATTATTCACTAAAACTAATACAATAATAACAATAAATAAAGTTTTTTAATATTTAATAAAATTTACAAAATAAAATGTTATACTTAAAACTAATATCTATGTTTGTTAATATTTCTTTTATTTCTTTGTTTTAATAATATATATATATATAACTTAATTAGCTAACATAAACTTATAAATCGAGAAAATATTCTAAACCGATATTTCAAATTTGAAGAAGAGTTTTAACATTAATGATGATTACATTAATTTATAAAAAAAAAATAACAATTAACTACAATATTTTCTTCTCTCAAAAAGATGTATTGTATCTCAATTTTTTCTTCACCATTTTCTAAAAGTTATTGTTTCTTCTATTAAAAACACCTGTAAAAAAATAATGATTAGATAATAAAATCAAAAGAAAATAAAACATATTAAAAATATTTATTGCCATATTTTTATATGTAAAAGAAAAAAAAAATTATTAAATTAGCAAATAGAAAACATCAAGATTTTAAATTCGATTATTAATTTAATTGACAATAAAAAAGTAACTTTTTCATTTTAATTTTTTTTTTCAAGTTTCATATTTTTTAAATATTTATTTACATTAGAAAATAATAAATTAAAAATTTTAAAATTTTATTTGCCTATAGAAAATTGATTGAAAATTTAAACTCCGCAAATCTTATTACAAAATTAAAAAAATAAATAAATAAAAATATAATAATATTGAAAAATATATCAAAGAGAACTACATGACAACTCACTTGAACTTAGCAATCAACATCTTTGCTGCATGTGAAACTAAAACAAAAAACAAAAGAGTATTAAGAATATATATTTATATATATGTATATATATTACAATAAACAAATCATCGAAAAGTACAACTTTTAGAATTAATAACAATAATCTATATATCAATAACACAAAATTAGAAGAATATATATATATATATATACTATAATAATAAATCATTGAACAGCATCTAATTTACATGTCAATTGGTTGGTTTTCATAGGAAGAAAAGACAAAATAGAAAAACAAAACATTTACCTAGAAAAAATGAGAGGAAGCGATAATTACCAATTTTCAGGACGGGTTGCAATTTCAATTTGTTGTTTTGTTGAGAATGGACAAAGCATAAATAGAGAGACATTCATCAATAATAGCGAATAAAAATATGAAAAGTCGTTATAATGTATAAAAGATATAATTAATATAAATTTAATAATTTTAAACATCTTTTTAGAATATTCTTATAATATGCTTTTTGAATTAAAATAAAAAATTATCATTAAAAGTTGAAGAGTTTCAAGAATTGATGGGAGAATAAAGTAAAAAAATGAAAGAAAATAAAGAAAAAACGAACACATGTCATCATTTGATTCGCTAAAACTCTTCCAATATCAAAACATCTCATTTTCGATGTTTTTCTACCCAATAGAGAACTCTCAAGGCTGCCACGTCATTTTGTGGGGCTGCTTGAGAGTTCTCCTTTATATATATATATATATATATATATATATATATATATATATATATTCTTGTTTTTACTTAAGAGCAAGTAAGGGAGATGTGTGAAAAAGATGAAAGATGCTAATAATGAGACATTTGAAAGTTGAAAAAGAGTATGTTTCTTTGAATGTTTGTACTGCTATAGAAAGAACAATCTAAAAGAGGTAAGACTGAAAGTTTAGATATTATAATGTAAACTAGTCATAGATATCATTTAACTTCAAATTTTAGGATAGTGAAAATTCTAATAAATGGGCTTTTTAAAATTTAAAATATAATTATAGGCCTGTTTTGAAAAACATACAAAAACAGGCTTTTAAAAGTTTAGTTTTCACTCCATAGGCCAAGTTTCCCAAAATACCCCTGAAACTTTACAATTCACAGATGCTGTGAATTATGCTCACAATCTGTGAATTACGCTCACAGCTGTAATTGGCCTATGGAGTGAAAATCAAAGTTTAGTTTTGCAAACTTTTCAAAAGTGGCCTATAATTGTATAGTAAACTTTTCATGGCCTAGAAATCTAATGGACTCTTTTAGATATTTCCTTGAAAACATATTTACATGAAAGTTTTAATTTAATTTTGATGGTTAGAGTGAAAATATTTTTGAAAATTAAGTTTGTTTGATTAGTTTACATTAGTATTGTTAACTATTTATATGCACTACTTTTCATATGCTTTTATATTACACTTGTTAGTTTGGCTCAACCACAAGACACAAATATTTTCTTTTACCTTTTTATTTTTTAAAATTAAATTCCTCACTTTTAAAATTTACATGTGTGCAGATTCCTCCCCTTGGATTGCTTTCTCATTGTGGATTGATTAGTGAGTATACTTCCATTACTATAATTTTGATTTTCTATATAAGTTCTTCCCTTACTACTTTGATTTTTATATTTTGTATAAGTTTTGGAATTGGGGTTCTTATGTGCTACTAATTGAATTACCAGTTTATGCTCTAATTTACGAGTTTTGATTATGCTTATGACTCATTTACAACTTCGGAAGACAAAATGAGATTTCTTTGGTTACACAGTTGATTGGTGATTGACCTAGAGTTGAAGTGTTCGCTGCGTTGTTTGGTTTTGATTACTTGATATTAATTTTTTATTTATGAATTGCAAAATAATTATCAGTGTTTAATGCACTATATTACATTTTTTTTAATTATTCTAATTTAAGATATTATTTTTTTATTTTTTATTTTATTTTAATTGTTTAATTCCTTTTGCAATTATTCATGGAGAAAATTAAGAGCAATACCTTTTTTTACCATCAAAATTGTTAATAAGTAAGAAGTTAGTAGTAACACCAATAATAGAACAGTTACAATAAATGAATTGTCAAACACCACTTCAAATGTAGGTGGCATTATATTTTTAAATTGCCAATATCTTTGCCGATGATTCTACTAGAACCCAAATCTTGCGCCGTTTGGCGGACCTATTTGTAAATTTCTAGGTAACTTGTGTTGTTAGTGGTAAAAGGTTTGAATGTAATTTTCCTTCTGAAGTAACAGAAAACATTAACCAGTAACGACAAACAACTTTAGGTTAATAAATGTGGGCAATTTGGTTCAACGTTTGGAAATTGTTGGTGGAAAATCAAATGTTTCAAAATCTAGGGGATTTTTGGCAAATACCCTATTATCTTTTACCTCTCACAAGTAAGAAAAATTTTGTTCGCCTTATATGTCTCATTTTTCGATTACTTTACCTTAGGATTTTTTCAAAATTGCAAATCAAAATTCTCCTACAGACTCTATTGAACAAATCTAAAATTACGTTGTTGAAGTTACGCCGTTGACTTCAAACAAACAACTAAAGTAAGTTTATTCTTTCTTTGCCTTCTAGTTATTTAGCTTTAAAACTCAGATTATCTTTACAACTACTATGTCTCAATGCTCTACCATATATATATATATTTGAGCTGTTGAGATACAACTCAAATATTTAAATACTTTATTTTAAAAAAATTATTCAGTAATGTATATATATATATATAAACTATTTCATTTTTAGACTAGCACTCTGCAATATATATGATATGTGTATAGTTTTAGCTTTAGAGAACATAGGTTTTTGATATTTTGCTTTAAAAAAATTACTTTGCAGTTTAGGTATATTTTATTTGTTTACTTCTTGTATATTTAGTTATTGAGAAAACTTCCTGTAGATTTGGTTAATTGGTTGATTTATATAGTTATGGTAAATTTATATTTTGCAAGTGCTTAAGTAAGTTTAGTATTTATAATATACTAAAGATAATATGTTGTTGAAAATGCAAATTTAATGGCAACAAAATCTAATCTAACTTGAAAATTTTTGTGAAACCCGACCTGAAAGATAGAAATAACAAAAAATGTATGTTTTGTAATGAAGTGAAAAAAGGTGGAATTCATCAAGAAAAACAACATTTAGTTGGTGGATTTAGGAATACCACCACTTGTTGAAAATGTCAAGAAGCTGTAAGACACTAAATAAGAGAGTTTATGGAAAATAAAAGGAATGCAAATGAGTCCAGAACAAGTACTAAACCGGAAAATATGGAGTTTGAATTTAGAGGGGGTATGATGATGATGATGATGATGGTGATGTTGGGGGGGCCTCTATTGCCGAAAAATGAAAAAGTCGATTAGATGTGTTAATGGTTCGTGATTCCAATGAAGTTGTTAAATAAACAAAAGGAAAACAATTGAAGATGGATGGTATGAATAATATAGCAAAGAATGAATTACGAAAGCGTCTTGTTAGGGATATTGAAAGGTGGTCATGTGATGTGGGTATACTTTCAATATTGCTTCATATGGTAGCTTTTAAGCAATGATAAAATCTATAGGTCAATATGGTCCGGGAACGAAAGCACCAACTCTTTATAATTTAAGGGTTCCGCTTCTAAACCAAGAGATAGAGATTACTTGAACTTTAATGAAAGATCATCAAGAGTTATGAGCTCAATAAAAATGTCCAATATTGTCGGATGTTTGGAAGGATAAGCGAGAAAGGACATTGATAAACTTTTTAGTCAATTATCCTACTGGAAGCATATTTTTAGAATCGCTTGATGCTTTTGCCCATGCAAAGACAGGCAAAAAGACATTCGAGTAAATAATTCAATGTGTGGAAAAAGTTGGAGTGAATAACATCATCTAAGTTGTCATGCATAATGCCTCCAATCATGTTCTAGTAGGTCTGATATTTTTTATTCTTATAAGTTTTAATAAAATTGAAATATGTATGTGAATATTATTTATTAATATCTTGATTTTTTTATTAGGAAAATTATTGATGACAAAATACAATAATATATTTTGGACATCATGTGCAGTTTATTGCATGGATTTGATGTCAGAAGATAACTTCAAGTTGCTTAACATGAGAAAATATTTGAAAGGAAAATGATGATGAATAACTATATATATACACGTCCAGGGTTAGTGAATATGTTGAGACAATTTACCAATAAGAAGGAATTACTTAGTCCTGAAAAAACCATATTTGCAACAACTTTCATCACTTAAGAGAGGATAAATTCATTGAAAAGAAAATTTAAAAATAAAACTTAGAAGGATGGTAATTTCTTATGAGTGGACAAAAGAAACGATGGCTAAAAAGGTTTTTGATGTACATACCAATCTTTCTTTCTAGAAGAATGTATTATGTGCTTTAAAGGTTTTCTGGCCACTTGTTCGAGTACTTCTATTAGTTTATGGTCAGAAGAAGCTTGCTATTGGATATATTTATGAAGCCATGGGTAGAGCAGAGTAGTCCATTGTATACTCTTTTCAAGGTAATGCTACTAAGTATGAAGGCATTTTTTTAGATAATTGATCATAGATGAAATATTCAACTACATCAACCTTTACATGTTGCAAGATGGTATTTTAATCAGACATTTTTCTACAAGGCCACATCTATTGATCCAGATGTGAAGGATGATTTGTATGATTGCATTGAGAAGATGGTTTTAGATCTAGACACTAGACATCGAATCGATATAGAGCTTTCAATTTATTTGAAAGCATAAGGGTTATTTGGAAAACTAATGGCCATAAGGAGGAGGGAATATAAAGTACCAGATAAGAGTTGTACAATAAAATTTGTTTGAATTATATTACTCTCTCCGTCCCTAATTAATTATACATCCCATTTTTTGTATAGGTAAAAGATTGCAAATTTAAATTTAAGTTATATATATCCCATTTTTTTGTCTCTCAAATCATATATACATAAATTTAAATTATGTGTATTAGATCTTTTATTTCTCAAAGCATACACATATAATTCTTGATTAATATACAGAGTTTGGTAAAACATAACTAAGAATATGAGTAAGATAACAATCTATGTCTAATCATCATCTAAAATGTGAATACAATCAATAAAATAGGAAAAATTAACCAAAAGCATAAAATCAATAAAAATTCCAAAGTAGGATAGGAAAAATCGTATCAGCGATAATCCTACAAAGATCAAAATTAACCAAAAGCAAACTATAAATGAACAAAATAAGCTATACTTACCGATTTTTGATAAAATGGGACACCTTTTCTGGAATTAATTTCTTGTTTTTCTTCTCCTGCATTTCTTTTTTGTTTCTTAAATATTCTCAGTAATGAGGGCACAATATTTGGAGAAGAATTGGATCTAAGCAATCTTCATCAGCAATATCATCACAATCATCTTCATCATACATTTTCCATGTTTTGAAATTCTTGTATTGCAAACTCGATCGGGTCTTCTGTTTCAGCGACAAATGAGAAAATAGAATATGAATCTTCATCATATTCATCCATGGAGCAATGAGAGAGAGACAATGAAGAAGAATGTGGAGTAGTCTTCTCATTCGAAAGGGACTTATTTCCACACGAGCCAACATAAATTATTCACAAATAGTGAATTATTCTCTTTCGAAATCCCTAATTTTCTTTTCAATTTTCGAGAAAATATCTTGTCGCAACAACGTGATCTACGAAGAGACTCGTGCCTCGACAACATGATCGGCAATGCCATGATTTACACTGAGTACAAGCGTAAGTCAATCACCGTCATGGATGTTATAAGACTTTTTGGATTTGGTGGTTTAATTTGTATGTTGCAATTGGGGGGTTTTGTATATTTGGGTTTCTATCTGTTTGGTTAGTGTAGAAGGTGATTAGGATTTTTAGTTTGTATTTTTTCTATTCAATTAAAAAACAGAAAGAAGTTAAAAAGGTTTAAAAAGTAAAATAAGTGATATTTTTAAATTGGTTGGTGGTGTCAAGTGTTGGAATAAGTGGTATATTTATATTGGTTAGTATGGTTGAATGGTTGAAAAAAATAAGGGTAATATTGTTTTTTCGGGTATAAAAATTTACTAAGAATGGAAATGTAAGAATTAATTAGGGACATCCATTTTTAATAAGTGTAAGAATTAATTAGGGATGAAGGTATATATATATATATATATTATATCTAATCTACATTTTTTTTTTTATTAGAAACCGATTGGTGGGCTGGGATAGTAACTTAACACCATTATAAAGATTTCTGATAAAAAAAAAAATCCTTAACCTAACTCGTAGCGCATCTGGTTGTGGAGTGGTTTTGAGCATGTGAGTTTAAATTTCACTCATTTAAGTAGTTTAAATTTTAGTTTATGCTAACAAATTTTATGTTTTCGCAGTTGCATAATTATTGCTGAAATAGACTTTCTCAATTCCGTTTGAGTGATTTGGTCTTTGTGAAATAAAATAGAGCATTGAGGCGTCATCACAATCTGAAAGATACATTGATCCAGTCTCATTTAGTGAAATTGATAATTGTAGTGAATGACTAATATGCAGAGTTGATGAAGATAAGAATATTGCATTTTCATATAATGAAGAGTTGACATTGAAAATTACCGTTAGAACTATTAGAGTTAGAGAGCCGAGGTATCAACTTAGGACTAAGAAATCAAATAACTTTTTTTCTTTTTATCAATGATATCATTAGAGAGTGATAGGGAAGAGAATAAAGAAGAAGGGGAAGGATTTAAAAAGGAGGCAAAAGATGAGACAGAGATTTACTTAGGGGAGGAGAATGACATTAATCTTGATGCTGCATGAATTATCAATTCATCACTGTCCTTTTTTTTTCTCTTAACATTTTATTTAGACTTTTGTTTTAATTTATATTTTTGAGTGCATTTTAAAGTTAATATTTAGTAGGTACTAGTTATTAAGTTTTAACTTAACAGTTATTAGCTTAATACTAAAATCTATACCCGGTTTGTTTGATAATGTGGATTTACAACGTTAAATGGTTTTAAGTTTAGATTGTTATTTAACTTTTAGAAATATTTTGATTATATCTATAAATTATTTGATTATTTATTTATTGTTATTTATAAAATGAGCACCTCAAGTGCATGATGTGCACCTTAAATTTAACATTTCGTGAGTTCGGCTCCAGGATCCCTTTACGCCTCAATGCGCCTTACACTTTTTAAAACACTACCCATGAGTTTCAGGAATCCAAGCAGATTGATGTGAAATAGATTCGATCCTCGAACAATTCAATTCATTTGTTAACAAAAACTTTAACAATTTCAATTTTCGATAAATTAGTTCATGGGATCAGAATATGAAAACTCTCCAAGTCCAGGTTGAATGGTTGATTATGGATATACTTTTTAAGGGGATTATCACATCTAGATTCTAATATCACTCAATATACTTTTGACGTGTGTCAAATCCGTCAAAGGTAAAATAGAATAATCTTGCTAAATACTAAGACAGTAGTAAACAGGGTCGAACCACAGAGAACGGTTTAATCAATTCAAATTTTGTGAATAACCTGAGAAGTAATTAAGGTTTTGAATTTGATAGGAAAAATAAACTAAATTAAAATTGTAGAGAAATAAATCGATAGAAGAATCAATCCAGCAAAGTCTATAGTCAATTATCGTGTTGATCATCAAATCTAAGTGTAATTATTTCAATTTAGTAACCATAGTTATAGCAGTTGACGTCGCGCCTAACTGCCTAATCTTCCCTTAGCTATTTGACTAACCGGACAAGCGCCTTCTAATTAGTCCCTAACCTAATCAGTAACCCCGACAAGTGCCTGGCAGGTTCAACTGTAGATTGCTTTAAGAAATAGAAAGACCTATGGTCATAGCTAACAAATCAATTCATTATCCTATGATCACAACCTCACACAGCACGACGTATCACACCGTTTGCTACCTGTGTTAACTTAATTAAACGATTACGTATTTAATCTTGTTAACTAGTGATGTATTAACCTAATTGATCAATTAACTGGCCAAATTAACTAATCAAATAAATAAACACATTCAACTAAAATAATTAACAACAGTGAAGCGATGAATACTGCAGAAATAAATATTAAAGCACAAATCTCACAACACGAATAATTAAACTAATAAAGTTTACTGGATATAATAACTTAGCTAGTTGTGATCATAGCTAGCATCATCGTTATTAATTCAACGTTCAAACCTAAAATGGAGAAACTAAATAAACCTCAGAACTCAGAAATAAAATTGAGCTCCCTTACATCGTATTGAAAACATTTATTTAAACCTAAAAACTAAAGATAGAAAAATCAGGAGAGATCACATATCTCCCAATAAAATCTAACTTAAAGTTTAAAACTCAAAAGCAAAAACTAACAAATTGTTGATAAGAAAAATTGATTCTTCAGATCCTTGAACTTTGAATTAGTGGACTTTGAATTGACAAATTATCTCTGCAGCACTCATAAACCTTCAAATTTGTAATTTGATCCACAAACTGCACAAAAATATCAAATAAAGCAATTAAGTACTAAAATCATCAATTTAGTCCAACGATAATAGGAGAAATTAACTTTAAATATTGCATATTTTGCACTCCGTCAACTTTTTAAGCGGAGTATATAGCACTCTTTTGTAGTGGGAAGACAACCACAAGGTATTGAAGGTGAAGGTCGAAGCAGTCCAAAGAGCCCGAAGTCACGACCAAGCTCGACCGAGTATGGTAATTAAGTACCCAAAAGAATTTCTTCGACCGAAGCCACTGATGACCCAAAGAAACTCCAATTCGACCGAGGGCCTCGTAAAGCCCAAAGAACACCTCCAACAACCTAGAGTATTCCAACCCACCAAAGCCAAAGCCCAACAAAGACTCCAGAAGCCTAACCAATAACGGAAGATCTATTCTACCATAACAAGGAAATCGAACTCGAAAGGGATTAGAAGTCTCAATCCCTCTAGAAGTAAGATTCCCACCAGCCCCTATAAATAAGGGCATGGGTTACTGTAAAGGGGTCCGATTTTCATTATTCATTAGAGCAGATTATTGTTCAACCATCTCTTGTAAGCTGTTAAGCTATTTTCTCAAGCAATCTTAACCTGTGGTTTATTTGGCACCACAGTTTGGCGCCCACCGTGGGGCTACGAACCTCACACAAAGGTTAAGGTTTCTTGAGGTATTGAACCCCATCTCCGATTATTCTCGGAAATTCTCAGCCTGACTCCCACCTGATATCAATCCCGGTGAGTCCCGACACCGCTAACGTAGAAGATCAAGTCCCAAAGACGCCAAAAGAATAGCTGGCGATCTTAACAGAGATGTTGAAGAAATTCGAAACAGAGAAAGAGCAATGGAGAAAAGAAGCGGAATCCAGAAAGAGGTCAACTATCCTTTACAAGGAGAAACCCCGACAACCAAGCCGAAAGTACTCCCCCATTCGGAAGCGCAAACTTAATTTCGGGGAAAGCCCCGGTAAAGAAACATCAGAAGAAAGTGACGGGTCAACAGAAAGTCGCAGAACCACTGACCGGAACAATTCAAGTAGTTCTGATGACGGAACGACAGGTCCTAAATCAACCCGTAGAGATCGCGAAAGATGTCGCGATCGGGAGATCAAATAACTAAAAGATCTGGTACAAAGAACTTCAGGAAGGAGGGTCACAATGAGGTCATCGACGATGCGATATTCCGATATGTCCTTCGCATCATGGATCCTAGAAACAAAAATGCCCAAAAGGTTTTCGATTCTCAGCATGAAACCTTACGACGGGACGACAGACCCTGAAGATCATATCGCCGGATACAAAAATCGAATGGGACCCTGCAATATCCCAGAAGAAGATATGGAGGCAATTATGTGTAAGAGTTTCGGCTCCACCTTAACAAGGACCGCCTAAAGATGGCATTCGGCTCTTCCAGAGAAAAGCATCAGGTCATACTCGTCCTTGGTCACCAAATTCGTGAATCACGTCTCAGACAGCAGAAAGAAGGAAAAAGATGTGGATGACTTGTACGACCTGAAATAAGGAAGCAATGAAAGCCTCAGGCAATATGTCAGGAGGTTCAAGGAAACCAAGATGGCAATTATAGAGTGTCGGGACAAGAGCGCCACTAAAGCCTTCATCAAAGGGCTGTTAAAGACTTCCAAATTCTACGAAAGTTTGAAACTAATCAAACCACAAACTTTTGAAGACATCTTGGAAAGGGCCGAAGACGCAATGGAATACGAAGAGGAGCTCCAGCCAAAAAATTACAAAAGCTCCTAGAGTGCATCGAACTCACGAAACCGAAACAGCGCTAGCAATATCGGTCGAGTTGAAGGATCGAGGAATAGTCCAAAGGAGTTCGGCCATAGTAGCTCATCAAGGCTAGACTACACGACCATGGTCGAAGACGGAAGGAGCTACTACCTTAATCACTCACCATTCCCACAAGAGAAGCCTTCGCGATCCTCAAAAGAATGGGGGACAGAGTCAGATGACTCGACAAACCCCTAAACCCCGCAGGAACCTGGAAGGATAAATCTCGATTCTACCAGTTTCACGGGGACCACGACCATAACACCGACTCTTTCCTGGACGGGTTGGTAGACTGGTACTTATTTTATACCTTCTGTCTCAGGTTCGAGTTCGGTACCCACCTCAATGCAATAAAACAGCTCTTCTTTTCTCAAATACTCTCGATCCAAATATCAATCCAAAAACTACCCAAAGGGCAACTCAAAAATTGCCAAAGGGCAAACCTCTGGTAAATCTAGAAGGTTTCGAGCGAAGACTAATTGCCAAAGGGCAATCCAAAAACTGCCCAAAGGGCAATCAAAAAACTGCCCAAAGGGCAACCCAAAAATTGCCAAAGGGCAAACCTCTGGTAAATCTAGAAGGTTTCGGGCGAAGACCAATTGCCAAAGGGCAATCCAAAAACTGCCCAAAGGGCAACCCGAAAATTGCCAAAGGGCAAACCTCCGGTAAATCCAGAAGGCTTCAGGCAAAGACCAATTGCCAAAGGGCAATCCAAAAACTGCCCAAAGGGCAACCCAAAAATTACCAAAGGGCAACCCGAAAATTGCCAAATGGCAAACCTTTAGTAAATCCAGAAGGCTTCAGGCGAAGACCAATTACCAAAGGGCAATCCAAAAACTGCCCAAAGGGCAACCCGAAAATTGCCAAAGGGCAAACCTTTGGTAAATCCAGAAGGTTTCGGGCGAAGACCAATTGCCAAAGGGCAATCCAAACACTGCCCAAAGGGCAACCTGAAAATTGCCAAATGGCAAACCTCTAGTAAATTCAGAAGGCTTCGGGCGAAGACCAATCGCCAAAGGGCAATCTAAAAAACTGCCCTAGGGGCAACCCGAAAATAGCCAAACCGCAAACCTCTGGTAAATCCAGAAGGCTTCGGGGGAAGACCAATTGTCAAAGGGCAATCCAAAAAATACCCAATGGGCAACCCGAAAATTGCCAAAGGGCAAACCTCTGGTAAATCTAGAAGGTTTCGGCGAAGATCAATTGCCAAAGGGCAATCTAAAACTGCCTAAAGGGCAACCCAAAACTGCCTAAAAGGCAACCCAAAATTTGCCAAAGGGCAAACCTCTGGTAAATTCAGAAGGTTTCGGGCGAAGATCAATTGCCAAAGGGCAATCCAAAAATTGCGCAAAGGGCATGATGAGGATAATTCTGACACATAAAATCACTTTAACTAAATAGAACTTCTATCAATGTCTAATGTAGTATTTTAGATATCGTCTCCATAGGGATTATTGGCTAAGAAACAAATTTGAGATCAAGATTTAAAATGAATTGCTAAAAGAATCTATATACAAACCAAATCATAAGAATCATAGAATTGTTGTGTTTTAAAGACACTAATGACATTCATTCAGTTTTAACATGAGTTAGTACTCTGTTCTGCAAATGATCTCAACTGTAAATGAGTTGATCTGCTAATATTTACTACCTATTATCTTCTAAATCATGCTTCAACTTGTAATCACATATTTACATTCCAGATCATCATTAGTGATCTATTAGAAGATCTCTCGATTCAATCTAATAGATCTCAATTATACAGATGCATATATCTCTATACTACAATCTATATAACTGATAAGCACAATCTGTAGAAAATTAGATCTATTGTCTATCTATAGAACAATGATATTCTGTTCTCAAATCTGGAATCTAATCACTATCTCTGGTCTAAATCAAGCTTCAAATCAACAAGATTACGTAACTCTCATTCTTGTAATTCAATCAGTTCATGAAAATCAAGTAAATCTGAATATAATCGAACAAGAATCATAAAATCATAATGATAATCAACAACAAAATTTAGAAAATCAATAGAGCTTTTAGCCTAGCATATCTGCTTCAACATAATCAATCTGAGCTCAAAATAATCATCAATATGCTTTAAGATTTAAATCTTACCAAGGAAGATAGAAGCTAGACTCTGTCACAGTTGTTGCTTCACTATCTTCAAGTTAAATCTCTGTAATTATAGAAAACAGAGTACAAAACTTCCTCAAGAAACTTCTCTGAGAATATTGAATAAAGCGTGTAGAAGAATCTAAAATTTCTCTCTAAAAATAATAGAATGTCAAAAGGTACTTGTTGCTTCATCTAAGCTTCTATTTGTAAAGTTTTACTCAGTGGCAATCTTAAAATAAAAACTGCAAAGAAACACAAAATAGGCGAGGTAGCCATTTCCTCCTTATATGTCGCATGTTCCCTCGCCTGAAACATAAACGACTTCCGCAAATATTGCTGACCTTGATCGCCAAACACCATTTCTTTTTAGGCAAAATATACTTATAGTTGCTTCGTATGTCGCCAATTAATCAGTCGACTTAACATCTCCTCGCCATCTTCAAATCTTCTAACAATTATGCTTGGCAAGATAGCTCCAACGTCGCCTTAGCTCATTGCCTATATCATGGCGAGATACATTTTTGGTGCTGAGAACTCCACCAAGCGTGACGATTCTTGTAGGCAAGAAATAGTGATGTTGCCTTCCTTAGGTTCTCTCAGGGCGATTTCTTTCCCATCTCGCCTTTATCATTATATCCCTTAGGCGAGATTTAAACATCTAGCCTTCTTATTTCGCCTCATTTCTTGAGCAAATAGGCGAATTAGCTAGGCGACTATCTTCATTATCAAACATTTCGCCAATTCAGCAACCTTTGGATGAAATTCTATTTGGTCCCTCTTTGTTCCAATCTTTTGCTTGTTTTAACTCCTTTTTCCAAATCTTTTCATCCAAGTCTCTGTCTCAATAAAATAGTATAGAATCACTAGAAATTCATTCAATATCTCAAACTTTAAACCTGATTTCTTTTCATTTAAGCTTACAAAATATACTAAAATATAAATAAATTCTAGACTTATTAATTACCCCCAACTTAGCATTTTGCTTGTCCTCAAACAAACTGACTAAGGATCAACTGAGACAATAGTTAGTGTACACTTGCAATTATAATTCAAAGTAACTTATAATGTATATTTTGAAAATTTTCAAACAGTGACCATCTTTTTATCAAAATTTCAAATCAACTAACTCAAAACTGATCATTTTCTTCATGTTGCACAGTATCTGAGAAGATCTAAATATTAGAGTTTTGAAACTACTTTTTCACTGTATCTAGTAAAAAAAAATGATGAAAACACTTTAAAATCGGACTTAAAAAAGTTTCACCACAACATTTTTTTTCAAAAAAAAAAATCAATAATAATAATAATAATAATAATAATAATAATAATAATAATAATAAATTTTCAAATATACTTAGAATAATCATTCTATATGAAATTTTTTTCTATGATAGTTTATCATATAAACTCTTTCTTCTATTTTTCCTTTAAAAATATTTATTAAAAAAAAAAAACTATATTTGAAGGTTGAAATGGTGTATGGTATCAGTCTTAATCTCATTATTTCATTTCCAAATTCCAATCATATATATATCATCATCCTAGCTGTCAATATCACACCACAAAAGTTAATAAATAAATAAAAAACAAATAAATAAAAACTATAGTAAATAGTTAAAAATATACTTATAATTAAAAAAGACAAAAATGAAATAAACATAAAAAATATATATAAAATGAGACCGTATTAATGGAGAAAAGCTGGCAACAATTAGGCGTCGTGTTTGTTGGCGGAGGTCTGGCCGGAAATTCTCTGTAAATGGACCTTCTCTAGCTGTAGGGTTTTATATACTCTCCTCAACTTCAACCTCAATTCTCATTTCCTCAACACTCATAAATACTGAGTCACTGGTAGCGAGAGAGAGAAAAGACAGAAAACCATGTCTCGCCAGACGACGACAACGGCTTTTCACAAATCCAAGACGCTCGACAACAAATACGTAACTCTCACTCTCGATATCTTCCTCTCTTGCTTGCCTTTTGTAGATTGTTTTCTTAATTCTGTTAGGCTGTGCTAGGGTTTTGGAATTGGATTTTGTTGCTTTCTGTTACTTGTTTGATTGAATTAGCTTGTGTTAGAAGATTGAAATGAGTTGTGTTGTTGACTAATGTGATTGTGTAGATGCTTGGAGATGAGATTGGGAAAGGAGCATATGGACGAGTGTACAAAGGACTTGATTTGGAGAATGGTGATTTTGTTGCGATTAAGCAAGTTTCGTTGGAGAATATTGCTCAGGAAGATCTTAACATTATCATGGTTTGCTTTCTCTACTTTGTGTTTTTAGCTGATTTTTTGTTTTTTTTTTTTTTTTTTGTTTTTTGTTTTTTGTTTTTGTTGTTGTAGTAGTCTGGTGGTTTCAGATTTATTAGACTTGTGGAACTGGCTGTAGTAATGAGTGTGAAATGAGGATTTGAGTGCTAGTTTGAGTATTGATTTGGAGGCTTAATTTTTTTGTTTGTACATTAGAGTTTTACAATTCAATTGTAGGAATGTTAGCTTGGTAGATTGAGAGTTATTGTCGCTGTCTGCACTGGCTGATGAGTTGTTGTTTGTTTCCCTGCACACATTGTTTCTTTGGGCCGTTCGATGACGTTTCAGCAAGAAATTGATTTACTGAAGGTATTGATTTATCCTTTGTTTGTGATTCTTGTTTTGTTCTTTCTTTTTCCTCCCCTGAAAATTTAGCCATAGGTATATTGGTTTTAACTTTTTGTCATCCTAGTTTGACATTTTAATTGTTGAATGTGGTTTAATGCTCATGTGCTGTTCTAGAAGGATCCTTTCTTTCTTCTTTTTCATTAATATTATTATTATTATAAAATATTTTTATTCCATTATACTAACATTATTATTGGTGATGTTGTTATTGAAATGCTAATGTTAGAATAGTAAATGGATGCTGATTATTTTATACTCTTGCATGAAGCGATTTGGCTTCACCTGCGGGGTTTATGGTGTCTGCATTTGGCGACAATGACAAAGATTTATTTTATTTTATTTTAATTTTTAATCTAGAACATAAATTAGATAAGTTGTAGAATTTAAATTGCCTTCAACTCATATTATTTTGATTTCTAATCTCTCTCTCTCTCTTTTTAATTTTATTTTATGTCAGAACTTGAACCATAAAAATATTGTGAAGTATCTTGGATCTTCAAAGACAAAAAGTCATCTTCACATAATCCTTGAGTGAGTAAGCTATTATTATGGTTTAAAGATGAGATCATTGTGCCATTAGGAACTGTCTGAAATGCTTATGTGGTAGTTTTGTGTGTATAGGTATGTAGAGAATGGTTCACTTGCAAATATCATTAAGCCAAACAAATTTGGGCCTTTCCCTGAATCATTGGTGGCTGTTTATATTGCTCAGGTTTGGATTTTTTTTATGGTATTAATTATATTGCCAGCGAGGTTTATTTCACTTTATTTGGTATTTTATTTGTCTGTGTATGACATCAACCAACATCACAGGTCTTGGAAGGGTTGGTATATCTTCATGAGCAAGGTGTTATCCATAGAGATATCAAAGGTGCAAACATACTGACAACAAAAGAGGTAACTGACTCATACACTTGCTTGGTGGTTCAAACCACCCAAATCTCATACATTCGCACGTCTTTTATATATATATATATATATATATATATATATTCATATATTCATATTGTAAGAATAAATTTAATACTGATTGCTATTGAGTGTTCTTTTTCTTTTAAAAATAAATTATCTTTGTGGCAAATAAACAAATAAGGGATAGAAATTATTCAAGATTTGCTATGTACTTAATACGTTGATGTGTAATTGTTGAAGCCAAGTAGAAAAATTGTAAATTTTGATTAAATATTTGTCGTTGCATGTAATATCCTCAAATAATTGATATATTTCCTTGAATCATTAAAAATATATTAGCAAAAATTAATTGTTCTTTTATTCCAATTAAACCGGTTGCTTTCGAAATGCTTACACATATATGTTGTTTTAGGGTCTCGTGAAACTTGCTGATTTTGGTGTTGCCACTAAGCTTACCGAGGCTGATGTCAACACACATTCAGTTGTAGGAACACCTTACTGGATGGCCCCTGAGGTATTTCTCTCACAGTCATTTTCATCAATTTTCGTTCCTTGAGTTAACATGTGCTTTAAGGTTTTATCATTTTACAAGGTACAATAGGAAGCATTTAGAGGGTAAAGGATCTCAATGCAATTGAATTACTTAATTTAGTATCATAAAATTAAATTGGTGGGATTTAGGTGGTGTTTGAGGCTGCTTGTGATCTGCTGATTGAATTATATAATTTTATCCTTAGTTCTATAATAAATTTACGAAGTTGAGAATAACGTACAAATGTAAAATTGTGATGGAAATAAGGATATAATAATTATTCTACCACCACATAAGTGACTATTTTATATCCAAAAAGCAGTCCCAAATAGAGCCTTGAGATAGGGGTAAATGAACTTTACAGTCACAAATCTTTCCATTTTAGCAACAGCCTGAACCATAAAAGAATTAAGAGATTCAAAATGTTGGGATCCAGTAGAGATTAATTTTTAATTGGCAGAAAAGGATGATTAATGGTTACTTGTCACATTTTGTATCTGTTTTCTATGAAGTTGTCTAAATAATAATTTTGTAGTTTGTCTTAGTGGGAACTACTGTTTATTGATTTCTCTGCAAATCCATATAGTAATTACTTGAATGTAAAGAGAGGAAAAAAGAGAGTTGTTTTTGCTCATGATATTTTTGTTCTTAAGGAGTCCTTTTGACCATAAAACATTGAAATGTTTGCAGGTCATTGAGATGTCAGGGGTTTGTGCTGCTTCAGACATATGGAGTGTTGGTTGCACAGTGATCGAACTTCTTACTTGTGTGCCTCCTTATTATGATCTGCAGCCTATGCCAGCTCTTTTCCGTATTGTTCAGGTTTGATTATCATTTTGTAACAGTTATATAACCAATGCTTTCATGTAAACCCTGAGGTCTTCTATATTATCTCCTTGACTTTGGATCTGCTCATCTCCCACTTACTGTCTCCCAGGTGATTTAATGAATGATTTTGTGGGAGTTGCTTAGTTTGATAGCATTGTATCATTTCTGGCTTTAATTTTCAGGATGATCATCCTCCAATACCTGATAGTTTATCTCCTGACATCACCGACTTTTTGCGTCAGTGCTTTAAAAAGGTAAAGTTGTTGTGTTGTGCTGAAGATCATTTCTTTTTCTGCCATTACCTGTAAAAACGTTTTGTACATTTCCATGATTTCAAAATGGGTATTTTGGATGAATATAAACTCAGGTTGTGAATTTCATCGTCAATTATATGCAAAATAGCCGTACTTTCTAAAATTATGCGGCTAGTTAAGTTACACCATCGGATTATTATTGTTTGATTGACTACAGATTTCATGGTTATTGTTCTCTTCTTATGAGTGACATGCTGCTGCAATTTTCAGGATGCCAGACAGAGGCCTGATGCGAAGACTTTACTTTCGCATCCTTGGATACAGAATTGCAGGCGCGCCCTGCATTCTTCTCTTCGCCATAGTGGAACAATCAAGTAAGTGTCATATATTAATTTTACTTACATTTTTCAACATTAGCAGCTTCTAATTTTGGCAAGCTTCAATGTGCAACTAGAAGAATTGATGTTGTCTTTTTATAAATTTGTCACTTCAAATTATGCGATTTAAGACTTGTTTAACTCATGCTATTTTCTGTCTAACTGAGTAACTATTTCAATTTTTGGGGGGCAGAACTAGACAAGATGTTTCAACTGATGCAGACACACCTAACAATGATGAACAGAGTGCGGGTGAAGCAGAGAAAGTAGAAGCAGTTGAAACGGTATGATACTATTCATTTCTCTTTGATAGCAGCTGGAGAAAATTGAATAAAATTGAAGAGTGAAGACAAAGGGTTTCTTTGATTAGTGACTGTTTACTTTTTAGATTCTGGCAAATGATAGAATTGTTTTCTTTTTTTTGATGATTTTGATGTGCTTAATTTTCAGAGTACTGCAAATGAATTACCTCCAGATGCTAAATCTGACGAGAGATGTTCCTCTAATGGAAATCTTGTTGAGAGAACAGGAAATCTAGCAGATGATGTCCTAGCAGATCAAGTTCCCACCTTAGCTATTCATGACAAGTTATCACTGGAACCTGGATCTGTCCAAGTTGCAGATAAAGTTGCTACTAATGAGCCAAACGGTCTTCAAGAGCCTTCAAGTACGAGCGATCCTTCTGAAGTGAATGGCGAGGTAGGATCTCCAGAATCAAGGATAAAAAACTTAGCTAGTAAACAGGGAGGAAGAGGAAGTCAAAGCAATGCTGAGAACAAATCATATGGATTATCAGAAAGAAATAAAAAGAGTAATCTTCAGAAGGTAAATTACTTAATGCTGTCCTTTTCCCCCATGTAAAAATAATAATAATAATAATAATAATAATAATAATAATAATAAATGAATAAATAAATAAAAGGTTACATCTGGGCGTAACTTATTGTCTCTGAAACAATTTGCTTTTTGTTAATATAGATTTATTACTTATTTTCTCCTGCACTACTAGCTTGCTGGACTTGAATTATAGCTTACATCTTGTGCTATATTGAATAGTTTTCCTTAGTCACCTATGGATAAATTCGAAAAAGAAGTGAGTGAGAGCGAAATTACCTATGGACTTGCTTTACTTTGTTTGCCAAGAAAATTGATGATGATCCATCTTTTCCTTTTCCTTCTTTTATCTCTTACGGTCTATCCCAAAGTCTATGCTTGCGCATATACTATTTAGATTTAGAAAGACCAGTTGATTTTGTAATGTTTTGTTATGAAGGCTGTGAAGACTTCAGAAACTCTTGGGGGGAATGAGCTCAGTAGATTTAGTGATACTCCTGGAGATGCTTCCTTGGATGATCTGTTTCATCCTAAAAACTTGGAGGATCGGACAGCTGAAGCTTCTACATCTACATCTACTACACAATTTAATCAAAGTAATGCATGTTCAAATGATGCTGGGAAGAATGACCTGGCATCAAAACTGAGAGCTACCATTGCTCAGAAACAGATGGAGAATGATATGGGGCAGACAAATGGTGGTGGTGATTTATTTCGCTTAATGATTGGTGTTCTAAAGGATGATGTAATTGACATTGATGGCTTGGTATGTTTTAAAATTTTTAGTTCGGGGGTCAAAAATGTTATATTTTCTGTATCCCTGTCATCACTGATTTTATATTTATTTATTGGCTTTAACAGGTTTTTGATGATAAATTGCCTGCAGAAAACCTCTTTCCTTTACAGGTATTCAATAAAAATATTTATATATTTATTTTCTGGTCGTAGAATTAGTCTTAATCTAACTTGAGGGTTGGGTTTGAAATTTATGAGTGTATACATACACACACACACACATATATATATATATATATATATATATATATATATATATATTGTCGTTATCTGTTTAGTGGTTCTGTTATCTTGTGTGCCTTAATTTTTGGGACTTGCCTTTTTCACTGTTAAGTTATCCTCCATTAATTTTTGTTATGCATATGTTTGTAATTGTTCTTTTAAAGTATTTCCATGTATCACCATCATTCTTTGAATCTGTATTATCCTTTGCTTACACCTGATATCTGCTGCCTAGATGGACATATGTTGCATAAGTAGATGGCAAGCATTTGTTAGATTGCTAGTCTTCAAATTCATAGTCTGTGATAGTTAAAACATTTTTCTCTTGTTAGACTGTTGAAATTAGCAGGCTAGTTGGCTCTTTGAGACCAGAGGAACCTGAAGATGCGATCGTATGTGCCTGTCAGAAACTCATTACTATTTTTCATCAGCGGCCAGAGCAGAAAATTGTTTTTGTTTCTCAGCATGGCTTGCTACCTCTGATGGACTTGCTTGATGTACCTAAAACTCGAGTATGCCTACTGTCCCTTATTCTAGGCTTATTCAGATATTGACCAATGTAGGTTTGCAAAATGTGGCAGCACATAATGAGATCTTTAACATATTTCCGTCTGCAGGTTACATGTGCTGTGCTTCAACTTATAAATCAGATTATAAAAGATAACTCTGGCTTCCAGGAAAATGCTTGTCTTATTGGTTTCGTAAGTATCATGTTCATTCAAGTGTTTGCATTCTGTTCTGGAGTAATTGCAACGAACTCACAGTTATGGGTCTATCTTGCGTGAAAGTATAAGTTTATCCATTTGAATTTAGAACAATGGTTGGTTTAGGAATATGACCTGAATTTTCAATGTTGACTTGTCACTCGTATTTGTAAAGTTCAATTTTAGCGAACTCATGAGTTTTGGATATTTCTGGTATTTTTAGATTTGCCAGAACTAGTGTTGACGAAATGGCAGGCAAAAATATAGATGTTTACTCCTTTCTAATTTAATTTTTCAAAAAAATAAAATGATAATGGCAGCCTTTTGCTCTGATTATCAAATGGATTGAAATTCCCAAATATTTGGTAGATTTGAATTTCAGGGCAGCCTTCTTTTCCTGTTCAGCAATAATATTGGCGAATTGTACTTATAGTTTCGGGGATTTTTTAAAAACTTCTGTTCTCTACAGTTTATAAGACTGTTTCTATGTGATGTGGGTTATGATAGATCCCTCTTGTGATGAGCTTTGCTGTGCCTGATCGTCCACGGGAGGTGCGGATGGAGGCAGCTTATTTCCTGCAGCAGCTTTGCCAATCAAGGTTTAGTATTTTCTAGTTCTAATTGTCATGTTCTAATTGTCATGTGATGAGTTTTTTTTCGCCAATCCGGATTGTATCTTCAACTTTTGTAGTTGTAATGATGAGTTCGTACTCTATGCAGTTCGTTGACATTGCAAATGTTCATATCCTGCCGTGGAATACCAGTTCTGGTGGGGTTTCTAGAAGCTGATTATGCAAAGTACAGGTTTGTATCCACTTCTATTATGTAGCTACATACTTTAACCAACATCCTTGTCTCCCTATCCTAAAGTTCATATGCTATTTCGTGCAAATATATAATTTTATTTTCTAAATATATTTCTGTATTGTGTGGTGAATTAGAAATGATTTTGAGATTCTTTTATGAAATAGAACCTTGTTAAAACTGGTAATCCACAGTTAAAGCACCCAACATTATAAACATCTGCCCATCTTGCCATTCTGTGACTTGTTGCCCTATTGATTTTATATTGTCCTGTGAATTCGACCTGTGACTTCTCCTGTGTAGTAATGCTAAAGATTTCAGTTCTCTTTATGCTAATAATTCTCATAATCTGGGAGAAATTGTACTCCATCAGAACTCATTGATTTTCCCTGCCTTGGAAGTACTTTTATTACAGTTGCCTATTTTTTTTCCAGTCTTTGGAACTCTCACTCTAACTTTACTTCTCCCCCCACTTTTCTGTTCTTCTGTTGACATTATATTATTTTTTTTCTTTTTGTTATAGATAATATACTGATTACAAAACTCAATTCCAGGGACATGATTCACCTTGCTATTGACGGCATGTGGCAGGTCTTCAAGCTTCAGGGATCAACTCCTAGAAATGACTTTTGTCGTATAGCTGCAAAGAATGGAATATTGCTTAGGCTAATAAATACTCTTTATAGCTTGAATGAGGCAACTCGACTGGCATCTATATCAACTGGGGGTGGATTTCCAGTGGATGGGTTGGTTCCAAGACCACGTTCTGGTCCATTGGATTCTAGCCATCCCATTTTTGCTTCAAGTGAGTCTCCCTCGTCTATAACCGACCATCCTTTGTCCATCGGAATGCTAGAGCCATCTCGAGCTTCAACTTCACAATCTCAAAGATCAGATGTCAATCAATTAGATACACGGTTTATAGTGGATACTGACAGACCTCAATCTAGCAATGGACTATTGGATCTGTCAATTGCTTCGAAGTTGCCAGAATTACCTTCCTTTGAGAAGATTACAAATATGGCAAACAAAGAACTGACAGCGACTGTGAATAAAGAGCGAGAGAGCCTAGATCGATGGAAGTCTGATCCTTCTCGAGTCGAAAGTGACTTGAGACAGCAGAGAGTTTCAAATGCTGCTAATAGGATGTCTACAGATCGGCCTCCCAAGCCAGACATGGCAAATGGCATTAATTCGTCAACATCTGGTCACTCAGATCAAGTTCGACCCCTTCTAAGCTTGTTGGATAAGGAACCTCCTTCTGGGCGTCTCTCTGGTCAGATGGATTTTGTACGTCAAGTCCCTGGACTGGAAAAACATGAAAGCATACTGCCCCTATTACATGCATCTAATGAAAAGAAAACTAATGGTGAATTAGATTTCCTGATGGCTGAATTTGCAGGTAATTTCTTGTGTGACAGACATACCTTTTCTATGCTTTTCAAGTGTGACTTTTGCTATTTTTACTGCTTTCAAGAATGCTGCTGTTTAACATGAAGTTCTATTTATGCTATCAGCAGTTAATTGTTGTCATTAGTTCATTATCAGTTCTTTTTATTCTTCCAGAAAATATTGTGTTTAGTATATATCCATTTTAGCCCCATGCTGAGTGCATGATTACATGATGCATCAGTTCACCAACCATTAATTAGCAAGTTGTGCCTTTTACAATATATTACTTCTTCCTGTTTAACAGAGGTTTCTGGGCGTGGAAGTGAGAGTGCAACCATGGATTCTGCATCTAAAATTTTACCCAAAACACCTACTAAGAAGGTGGGTCCAGTGGTATCTAGTGATGGAGCAGCTACCGTGTCTGGTATTGCATCACAAACAGCATCCGGGGTGCTGTCTGGTTCTGGAGTTCTAAACGCGAGGGCAGGAAGCACGACATCATCTGGATTGCTGTCACACATGGTATCAACACTGAATGCAGATGTAGCAAGGGACTACCTAGAAAAGGTGTCTGACCTTCTGCTTGAATTTGCTCAAGCTGACACAGCTGTAAAATCTTACATGTGTAGTCAAAGCTTACTTAGCCGGCTATTTCAAATGTTCAATCGAACAGAACCCCCTATTCTTTTGAAGGTACTAGGAAAAACCTCTGTTCCATTCGTATATGTGTCTGACTAAATCTGCCTTGTAATCTTTTTGGTGGGTCTTGTTTTTTAGATACTGAAGTGTGTAAATTACTTGTCTACCGATCCGAATTGCTTAGAGAGTCTTCAGCGGGCAGATGCAATCAAGTATTTAATTCCGAACCTTGATCTCAAAGATGGACCTCTTGTACATCTAATTCACAGTGAGGTTGGCACTCTTTATCCAACAGGAGGTTTCTAATTTGCACGAAGTAGATGTCATTTAGCGACCTCTGATAGTCTCTTTTTGTGTTTCTGTAGGTGCTGAATGCACTATTCAATCTGTGCAAGATTAATAAAAGAAGGCAGGAACAAGCTGCAGAAAACGGAATCATTCCTCACTTACTGCACTTTATTACATCGGGTTCTTCCTTGAAGCAACATGCATTACCTCTATTATGTGATATGGCTCATGCTTCTCGTAATTCAAGGGAACAATTAAGAGCTCACGGTGGGTTGGATGTGTATTTGAACCTTCTAGAGGATGATGCTTGGTCTGTTACAGCATTGGACTCCATTGCTGTATGCTTGG
Organism: Cardiospermum halicacabum; assembly: GCA_031304145.1. Taxonomy (NCBI): domain Eukaryota; kingdom Viridiplantae; phylum Streptophyta; class Magnoliopsida; order Sapindales; family Sapindaceae; genus Cardiospermum; species Cardiospermum halicacabum. The sequence goes on along the minus strand of CM062395.1, from coordinate 4,361,475 downwards.
CTCATGATAATGACAACCGACGGGTGGAACAAGCACTGCTGAAAAAGGATGCTGTTCAGAAGTTGGTTAAATTTTTCCAGAGCTGTCCTGAACCACATTTTGTGCACATCTTGGAACCATTCTTAAAAATCATAACGTATGTGCAACTACAAACAATTACCCTTCTTTTAAAAGATTTTCTTGGTGTTTTCCTGTTGAAGATTTTGTTTTTAATTCCATTTGTGCCATAGCATGCATTGCCTTAGCAGCAGTTCTAGCAATTTTATTTCTCATAATTGTTTGCTTGTCTTGTTTGCAGAAAATCCGCTCGAATAAACACTACATTGGCTGTTAATGGCTTGACTCCATTGCTCATTGCTAGATTGGATCACCAGGATGCTATAGCTCGTCTCAATCTGCTAAAACTAATCAAGGTATAGAACAATTTTATCTTCTTGCTTTTTGTGTTATGTTAGTTGATGGAATCATACTTGTAACTATAGCTTCAAACTCATCATGTTATATAATGTTGTGAAATTTTTCTGTCTGTCATGTTAGGCTGTCTATGAGCATCACCCCAGACCAAAACAGTTGATCGTGGAGAACGATCTCCCTCAAAAGCTTCAGAACTTGATCGAGGAACGCAGAGATGGACAGCGCTCCGGAGGCCAAGTGTTGGTGAAACAAATGGCTACTTCACTACTCAAAGCTCTACATATCAACACCGTCTTGTAATGTAAATTCATACCTCACTATCTGTTCTGCCCTAGTTGTATATTTGATTCCTTGGGGCAGAACATCCATAGCCACACCTTTTTTGACCTTCGATATGTTAGCTAGATTTTAAACTCCGGGTGGTTTAGACCATCAATCTCTTATACAGGATCTGTAGTTGGGTGGCTTTATATTTTTTTATCTTCAATTTAGTGAGCTGCCAGGTCTGGTTTTGTCTTTAGGCTATTTTGTTTGGGCAAATGTTCCATTTTCATTTTCTGGGTTTACCTGGTGTAGACATTTTAACGTCATTATATAGTGTGATTCATATAATCCATTTGAAATTTTGTTTTTGTTAGTACCTTTTTCTTGTTTAAATGGTGCATGGCAAGGCAGGCTTGGCTTTTGAAAAAAATGTTCCTATAGAATATTACACGTCCTCTACGTATTGGAAATTAAGATCATTTGAATATATTATATTTGAAGTATAACTAAGTCCCATTATACATTTAGATGGAGGAACTACTCACCTATTCATACTGCTATGGATTCACCTATACATTTTCTTTCTTACCCATTCGAGCATTATTTACAAATTTTCTTAATTGTCAACTTCAACTGCAGCACCATTCGAGCAACAATGTCAATCTTTCTTTTTTTCTTTTCTTAATTGGCACATTTGGTTACATACATGTAAATGAAAGCAAAATAGTTTATCACGGCTGTAGAAAGACGTTTTTTTTCTATTTCCTTTTTAGTGCACCATTCGAGCAAGTGTAATACCGATACTGAACTGAACCATACTTCTAGGTTTAAGTAATCACATCAACCAAGCCAGAGAATTATATACTACACTCGGAATCAAAATTAAAATCGAGTACTGAACTTTTGGTTCTCACTTCGCAAAAACTTCACACTAATTCTATCTAATTCTACACCTAGATAAAGAACGGATCAAGCCTCTTAACAAGGACGACCAAATATAATTGATTGGACAATGTCTCGGATAAAAAAGGTGAGTAATTAACGCTCTTCAGAACTATCAAAGTTAACCATTATCAAAAAGGTGTTCAACAAACACAAATGTTTTAAAGAAACAACAATCTAAACAAAATATTCTCATCATAGATATCATGTTCTTCACTGAAACGAAATAAACAAAAATATAATAGCTAGGCATTTAGAAGAGTGATGTTCCCTTTCCTTTCTTGTCTCCACCAATCTCAAAATGCTTGCACCTCTGCAGGTATCAAAACCATATAACAATCAGTACAATCAGACACAGTACATCAATATCAAACGATAAACAAAAACAGTTGAAGAATACACTAACCTTGATGGGGTGTTGGGACACATGCTTGCATCCCTGGCATTGCAACCTCAACACAATCTTCTTGGTGGTTTTAGCCTATACACACACATCAAACAAATTAGAACACCTAAAAGGTTCACTAGAGTGAGCCACCGGTCAATATTGGCTTCAAGCAATCAAAAGAGAAATCATACCTTCTTGTGGAAAACGGGCTTAGTCTGACCACCATAACCAGACTGTTTGCGGTCATAACGACGCTTCCCTTGAGCAGCAAGACTGTCCTTACCCTTCTTGTACTGGGTAACCTTGTGCAAAGTGTGCTTCTTGCACTCCTTGCTCTTGCAGTATGTCTTCTTAGTTTTGGGTACGTTCACCTGTTTTACAAACACAGCAACAATCAACCAAATGAAATCACAATTTCACTATTCAATAAATTGAAATAACTCAAAGCCCCAAATCAAATCCAATGAGCAAACCCTGATTACAACAATTTCGAAACTAAATGACATGGTCATTAAGCAGATTCAGTTACACACAACAATTATCTAGACTTATAAACCCTAACCTATTCATTCAATTCGACAAGCACAGACAGCAGTCCAAAATTCCAACAGACTTTACAAGCATAAACGAGATAGAAGCTACAACTTTTATAGATTTAAGAGACACTAGACACTATCAGGTCACGAGTAATTCACAGATCCAAGCACTTATCATAAGAACACGATTCAATTAAACATAGAGACAAGCAAGAAGCGTACCATTGTTGAAGACGGCAGCAAGGACGACTGAGACTGGTTGTTTTCTGGTTCGACAAAAACCCTAAACTCAATGAGTACCTTCGCTTATTTATAGCTCGCATTTTAGGGTTTCTTTGACCTGTTTGGTTACAGGTTTTAAGCTATTCCTGTTTGTTAATTTCTTATTAATTATTTTTATTATTTATCGTTTTTCCAAAGTTTAATTAGGTAGCTAAATATATTTTTTTTCTAAATAAGAAGGTTGTGATGTAATTTTAATTAGTAAATTAAATTATTAAAATTTTAAAATATATATTGTTTATAAATTAATTTTAAATATAAATATTTATACATTTTTATTATTCATATCAAATATTTTTTACATTTTAATTGTGTTAGAAAATTGACGCATCTTTATCTTTATTTTATTTTAAGGAAAATTTTTTTTTATAGGCTATAAAAAGTTTAGTATACAATTATAGGTCACTTTTGAAAAGTTTGCAAAACTAAAATTTGATTTTTACTTCATAGGTCATTCACAGATTGTGACCGTGATTCACAGACTGTGAATTGTAAAGTTTTCAGAGATATTTTAGGAAATTTGGTCTATGGAGTGAAAACTTATCTTTTAAAAGCCTGTTTTTGTATGTTTTTCAAAACAGACATTATAGGTATTTTAAACTTTAAAAAGCTCCTTTCTTATAATTTTCACTTATATTTTTATATATAATAATTGATATTTTTCCCACTCTTTTTTATTAACAAATGAAAGAGTGAAAAATCTCGATTTTTTATAATGACACATGACACTAAAATATTTGATAAAAATATACGTGTTTAATTAATTTATAATATTTATTTCTATTTATATGTTATCTTCGTATCTTTTTTAATATATAATATAAGTTTAAAGTATTAATTTAAAATTTTAAAATATTATAATATTATATTTTTATTTACGATGGCATTATATAAGAACAACAACAACATCATTGTTCTATATTCTTTTTAAGGTTTTCTACGCTGTACTTCTTTCACATCTCACTCTCAATATTAGTTTAACATTTTAAAATAAGTATTTTTTATTCGAATTTTTATTTTATTTTAAAATTTTATTTTTTTTTCTATTTGATTATTTTAGTCGATTTAATTCTTTTCCAGACATCTCTATTATAAGTATTTTTATTCAAGTTTTTTTTATATTATATTATATTTATATTGTTTTTTTTATTTATCTTTTTACGTTATTTTATTTTATTTTCAGAGATATCACCCCAATAAGATTTTTTATCCAATAAGTATTTTTATTTAAGTTTTTTTTATTGTAATTCTTTATTTCTTTTATACATTATTTTCACTCAATTTTGTTCATTTGAAGCATCTCTTTGTTTTTTTTTTAATTCCTCTGACATTATCTTGATTATAAAAAATTGGTAATATTTTAATTTTAATTTTATTTTGTTTAAGACATCTACGACCCCCGCTGACATTGAAATTAGTAGAATTATCTAATCTTTATTTTATTTATTTTAATATTTATAATTTTTATTTATTTATTATGTATTTACTTCAATTTGAACCACGTGAATCGACTCGATGTGTATTTGACAATGAAGGTATTTAATTATATGAATTAACCAAGTTTTTTTTTCACTTTATTGTAATTTTTTTTTGTCTTTATTTATTAATATGAACTACTATAAAATTTCGTAAGCAAATATCTTTGGAAAAAATAATTATAAATGTACATAATCAAATCGTGAAAAATAATAGTTAATAATAGTAGTATAAATGTACATATATTTTTTTAAATAAAATCATATTATATTTTTTCAATAAATAGTCACTAAATTTATTTATTATTTTTTTATAAATATGAAAAACATTATTAAATGTTTGTTTTAATATAAATGTATATACACACCATGTATATATTAAAATAATAGGTATACAACTATTTAAATCTTTTCCATATTAATTTATTTCATTATATATATTAAAACATATAATAAACATTAAAAATTACTTTTTTTATCCATAATTTCTATCAAGTAAAATATGAAATGTACAAGTATAATAACTTATTATTATTTTATATTTTTTAATAATTAAAAATTTTATATATTTATTTTTTAGAACTAAATAAATAAATTGAGTAATTATTAGCCACAATAAATGCAATATTGATTTCAATTTCAATTGTTATCATTTTCGAATTCAATTAATTTTATTGGAATAATCAAATCTTCTATTTTAGAATTTCAAAGAATAATAAATGAATCAATTATAATTTCAAAGAGTAATTTATATGAATTATAGTATCTTTAATTATTAAAATAAAAAAGAAATCAATTTAAATGTAAATATTATAAAATTAATATAAAAATATAAAAGAATTTGAAAAATAATAAAATTATAAAATGAAAAGATGGTTAGTTATTTTAATATGATTATGTTAGGATGCCTTGAATCATAAGGAATTCTAAATTACTTGATTCACTTGGAATCCTTTTTTGGAAGGAATTTCTATTTTGGTTTTTGGATCTATTTCCTATTTGCTAGTTTTCCTAATTTGAGGAGATTTGTTTTTCCCAATTGTTATGGTTTACTTTTCCTTATTGGAAAGAAACTATTAGGAAAGTGGGTTTTGTGATCACTATAAATAGAGGCGTCTCACAAAGAATAAAGTATCCAGTTCTAAAGAGAATTTCACATTGTGAGTGTGGGAAACACATTCGAGAGTTAGGGGTTTTAGTTTGGGTGCCTTGGGTTGTGAGATTTGAGTGTAGCCTTTTGTGGCTATTTTGTGTGATATCTTGTAATCCCTTTGATCATTAGTGGATTGTTATTCTCTTCCTTCGTGGAGTAGGCACATTGCCGAACCACGTTAAATCTCTTGTGTCTCTTTCTACTTTCCATACTTGTTGTTCTGTTTCTACTCTGGTTGGTGCTATGTCTCCTCTATTCCTAACAAACTGGTATCAGAGCATAAGTTGGGTTTAGTCATGGCATCAACATCATCAACAAGTTTGATATCGAGAAGTTCAATCGAAACATGAGTTTCGCTATGTGGAAAGTCAAGATGAAAGCAATTCTGACACATCATGGATTGCAGAAGGCGCTTTTGAAGAAAGAAAAATTTCCCAAATCGTGGGATGAAGAGAAGATGGTGGAGATAGATGAGAGAGCATTATCCATGATCCAATTGTTTGTCTAATGAGGTTCTGAGAGAGGTTATCGATCAGAATACTGCAAAAGGATTATGGGATAGATTGGAGGCTCTATATATCACAAAGAATCTCACTACAAAATTGATTGCCAAGCATCGTTTATACACCCTGTCGATGGCAGAAGTACTCCATCAAGTCTCATTGATGAATTCTCTTCTATTGTAATGGATCTATCTAACATGGACATCAAGTATGAAGATGAAGATCAAGCCCTCATGTTACTTCATTCTCTACCTTCTTCTTTCAAGAACTTTAGAGAGACGTTGATCTATAGTAATACTTCTCTTAAGTTGGAAGACGTCAAATCGGCACTTTATTCGAAGGAGTTATTTGATAACCAGATGTCTAAAAACCGAGCAGATCATCCTGCTGAAGGTTTAATGGTTAAAGGAAGACCCGAATCTAGAGAATCTGGTAAAAATCGCTCTAGATCAAAATCAAAGTCCAAGTATGTGGTTTGCCATTATTGTAAGAAGAAAGGACACATCAAAAAGGATTGTTGGACTCTTCAGAAAAAGAATAAAGAAAATAGTCAACAATCAGAGAAACCTCCAGAAGCCAGTGTTGTGCAAGATAAGGATGAAGACTGTGATGTCTACACAATCATTGATGATAATACTAGATCTGATCAAGGGTGGATTCTTGATTCTGCGTGCTCATTCCATATCTGCCGGCAAAGAGAATGGTTCACTTCTTTCGAGGAATCCGAAAGAGGTGTGTTGTTAATGGCAACGACCAACCTTGTAAAGTTCTGGTATTGGTTCTGTGAAGATTAGGATGCATGACGGCGTGATTCGAACATTGGTAGACGTTCGGTATGTTCCTGATATTAAGAAAAACCTTATCTCATTATCTGCTTTAGATGATACTGGTTGCAAATTCACTGGTGAGGTGGAGTTTCTGAAGGTTAGTAAGGTGTGCTGGTAGTTATGAAGGCGAAGAAATTTGGTAGGCTGTATTATCTGATGGGGTCTACTGTTATGGGTTCCGCCTCTGTTTCTTCACAGCGAAACAGATACTACGAAGTTGTGGCATATGAGACTTGGACATATGAGTCAGAAAGGCATGGCAATGCTGAGTAAGAGGGGTCTTTTGGGTGATCGGAATATATCCAATTTGGAGTTTTGTGAGCATTGTGTCTTCGGCAAACACAAACGAGTCAGCTTTAACACTGGAATACACAAAACTAAAGGTACGTTGGATTATATTCACTCTGATCTTTGGGGACCATCACGTGTTGCATCAAAAGGTGGTTCAAGTTACATGATGACATTGATTGATGATTTTTCAAGAAAAGTCTGGGTCTATTTCTTGAAGAATAAGTCTGAAGCTTTTGAGACCTTCAGAGATTGGAAGGCATTAGTTGAAAAGCAGACTGGAAAGAAAGTTAAGCGCTTGAGAACTGATAAGGGTTGGAGTTCTGTAGTGGGGGAATTTAATTCATTCTGCAAAAAAGAGGGCATAGTGAGACATCTCACAGTTAGTGGGACACCCCAACAGAATGGCGTAGCCGAACGCATGAATAGAACCCTTTTGGAAAAGGTTCGTTGTCTGCTGAGTAATTCTTGACGCAAGATTTTTTGGGCAGACGCTGCAGCACAGCTTGTTACTTGGTGAATCGTTCTCCATCCGCGTCAATTGAGTGTAAGACTCCTGAAAAGGTATGGTCTAAACCTGCTAATTATTCTAAATTGCGGATATTTGGATGTCCTGTCTATGTTCATTCGAACAATGGAAAGTTAGAACCTAGGTCAAAGAAGGCATATTTTTGGGTTATCCGAATGGTGTGAAGGGATACAGAGTTTGGCTTACTGATCCAAAGACACCAAAATCCATAATTAGCAGAAATTGCATCTTTGATGAGAATACCATGCTTCATCCAAATAAGGAAAGTGTTAGTTCTGACACTAAGGTGGAGAGTTCTGAGAAGGAGAACAAAAAGATGCAAGGTATTAGGGTGGAGTCTCCATCCGAAAATCATGAAAAGCCAAATGAGATAGAGACTGAAATCATTGCTAGAGGAAGGCCCTTAAGAGAGAGACGAATGCCTTCGAGATTTGATGATTATGTTACCATAGCTTGTGTCGCTGCACAAGAAATCGAAGGATCTGATGACCCAGTCACATATAGTGAAGCCGTCTCGAGTGATGATTCTGGTAAGTGGTTGGTGGCTATCAAGAAGAGGTGGAGTCTCTTCATAAAAATAAAACTTGGGAACTAGTAAAGCCTCCTATTGAAAAGAAGATCGTTGGATGTAGATGGGTCTACAAGAAAAAGGAAGGCATACCTGGGGTCGAGAAAGCAAGATACAAGGCACGTTTGGTTGCAAAGGGCTATAGTCAGGTGCAAGGTATTGATTTCAACGATGTTTTTTCACCTGTTGTTAAACATAGCTCTATTCGTGTTTTGCTTGGTTTAGTTGCTATTCATGATCTCGAGTTAGAGCAACTAGATGTGAAGACTGCGTTTTTACATGGTGAACTTGAAGAGACCATATACATGTCTCAACCAGAAGGTTTTGAAGTTGAAGGAAAAGAAGACCATGTTTGTCTACTCAAGAAGTCATTATATGGCTTAAAGCAGTCACCTCGACAATGGTACAAGAAGTTCCACTCGTTTATGATGGTACATAGTTTCACAAGGAGTCATTCTGATAGCTGTGTGTACTTCAAAAAGTTATCTAATGATTCATATATCTATCTACTCTTATATGTCGATGACATGTTAATTGCTGCCAAGAATAAGTCTGAGATCAACAATTTGAAGAATCAGTTGAATGGTGAGTTTGAGATGAAAGATCTAGGAGGAGCAAAGAAAATTTTGGGAATGGAGATTAAGAGAGATAGAGCTGCCGGTAAAATTTACTTAACTCAAAGAAGCTTCATAGAGAAAGTTGCTGAGCGTTTTGGGATGAAAGACGCAAAACCGGTAAGTACTCCATTAGCTTCTCATTTTAAGCTTTCTGCTGATTTGTCACCAAAAACTGATGAGGACATAGAAATATGTCACAAGTTTCCCTACTCTAATGCTGTTGGTAGTATCATGTATGCAATGGTGTGTACTCGTCCCAATATCGCACATGCTGTTAGTTTAGTTAGCCGTTACATGGCTAATCCTTGAAAACAACATTGGCAAGCTGTGAAGTGGATATTGAGATATTTGAAGGGTACTACTCATGTTTGCTTGGAGTTTGGTAAAGACAAAGGGAATGTTGTTGGTTACGTTGATTCGGACTATGCCGGTGATCTTGACAAAAGAAGATCGATTACTGGATATGTCTTTACTCTTGGAGGTTGTGTAATTAGTTGGAAGGCTACTTTACAAGCGACTGTTGCTTTGTCAACAACAGAGGCCGAGTATATGGCCATGGTTGAGGCTGTAAAGGAAGCAATTTGGTTGAGAGGATTGGTTGGTGAACTCAGCGAAGATTTGAAGGTGACGGCAGTCCATTGTGACAGTCAGAGTGCGATTCATCTAGCAAAGGATCAAATGTTCCATGAACGCACTAAGCACATAGACGTCAAGTACCACTTTGTTCGAGATGTGATTTCTGAAGGTAATATTACGGTTCAGAAAATTGGTACTGAAAACAATCCTGCTGATATGATGACCAAGTCCTTATCTACAATCAAGTTCAAGCATTGTTTGAGCTTGATTGGAATTTGTGATCGTTAAGATTCCCTTACGGGATACAAGGAAGAGGAAGACAATTCGAAGTCTGTTTATGGGTCAAGGTGAAGATATAATTGATAGTGATCAAAGAAAAAAGATTCAGAAAAGTTGAGGTGATTCAAGTCAAGGTGGAGATTTGTTAGGATGCCTTGAATCATAAGGAATCCTAAATTACTTGATTCACAGGAATCCTTTTTTGGAAGGAATTTCTATTTTGGTTTTTGGATCTATTTCCTATTTGCTAGTTTTCCTAATTTGAGGAGATTTGTTTTTCCCAATTGTTATGGTTTACTTTTCCTTATTGGAAAGAAACTATTAGGAAAGTGGGTTTTGTGATCACTATAAATAGAGGCGTCTCAAAGAATAAAGTATCCAGTTCTAAAGAGAATTTCACATTGTGAGTGTGGGAAACACATTCGAGAGTTAGGGGTTTTAGTTTGGGTGCCTTGGGTTGTGAGATTTGAGTGTAGCCTTTTGTGGCTATTTTGTGTGATATCTTGTAATCCCTTTGATCATTATAGTGGATTGTTATTCTCTTCCTTCGTGGAGTAGGCACATTGCCGAACCACGTTAAATCTCTTGTGTCTCTTTCTACTTTCCATACTTTGTTGTTCTGTTTCTACTCTGGTTGGTGCTATTCTGTCTCCTCTATTCCTAACAGATTACCATCTAACAACAAACAACAAACCAATGATATTAAAATTACTATAAAAATTGGTAGAGAAAATTTTCAATTGAAAAAAAATAATAAAAAAAAAAATTTACTACCATATGGATACAATATTTTTAAAATGCATTAATATATGTCATATATGTGGCACGCGAAGGATTTTCACATTAACATTATAGATATTAACAAATAGTTGATTTGATATAAAATTAAAATATTTAAACATTTAGTTTTTATATTAATAACTTGAAACTAAAGATAAACTAAAATATACCAGAGATGAATTGAATATCAATTCTAAATTAAAATAAACTAAATAAATATCTACAAATATATATAAAAGGAGGGATACTTTGACATCTGGTGTCAAAGTATTAAACTTACACCAGATCTCCTACCGTCAATGCAGGGTAACTTGAATGGTTATGATATTTTATTTCTCTTTCCTCACTTCTCTCTTATTAAAAGAGCATAATCCTTTTACAATTTTTCTCATAAACATGCATGAAGGATCCATTCCGCTGCTTCACATTGACCTCACTATCAATGCAACCACCGGTTACGAGATGTTGAGCTTTATTGACGCATATTTTGATTATAAATAGATATTAATGCACCCCAATGACCAAGAAAAAACTGCATTCATCACAGAAAGGGGGATTTATTGCTACAAGGCGATTCCATTTGGCCTGAAAAATGCGGGATCCACATACTAGAGGCTCATGAATAAAATGTTCACCGACAAGCTGGGAAAAACCATGGAAGTTTACAATGATGATATGCTCGTAAAGTCAGATGAGTCCAACCAACACGTACATCACCTGAGTCAAACTTTCGAAATCCTCTAAAAGTACAACATGAAGCTCAACCTCGCCCAAATGCCAGTTTGGGTAAAGTCCTAAAATTCCTGGACTACTTGGTCACGAAAAGGGGGATTGAGGCCAATCTTGAATATAACAGAACCCCGAAGTAAAAAGGATGTGCAAAAGCTAATTGGAAGGCTAGCAGCGTTGACCAGATTCATTCGAAAGACCTCATAGAAATTTCAACCCTTTTTCAAAACTTTGAAGAAGTCCAAAGAGTTTGAATGGACCGAAAAATGCAAAAAGGCCTTAGCAGACATCAAGAATTTCTTAACCAGCCCGCCGCTCTTAGGTAAACCAAAAAATAGAGAAGTTGTACTTATACCTCTCACACTCAGACACTGCAGTAAGCACTGTACTAGTCAAAGAAATCAAGGGAAAACAACAATCGGTATACTTCCGAAGTAAAAAACTCACTAGTAGAAATAAGGTACTCCACTCTAGAAAAGGCCATCTTAAGTCTCGTATTCGCAACAATAAAACTTCGAGCATACTTCTAGGGCCACCCGATTGTGGTAATAACATCACTATCCCTAAAGAATGCATTACACTCTCCTAATAAATATGGTAGATTGATGAAATGAGCCCTAGAACTCATCCAGCACGACATATCGTTCGAAGGCAAGAAAGCAATCAAGTATCAAGTCTTGGCCGACTTTATGGTAAATTTTGAAGACGTCTCTCTAATGGCCAAAATAACCACGGTCAAAATCAACGAACTGGTAACCGTCTCGACTGAAGGGTGGATACTTGAAATAGACATAGCCAGTAGGCAAAGTGGCAGTGGCCTGGGTGTAATGCATCCGACCCCCAAATCTGCCACCAATACTCCAAGTCATCTAATGCGAATTCCCGAGCATCAATAATGAGGCCGAATAGGGGCCTTGATAGCAGGGTTAAGAGTGGCCAAGGAAAATGGAGCGCACAATCTCACTATTAAGTGTGACTTTCGACTAGTTGTAAACAAAATCAATGGAACATATCAGGTTAGAAATGAGAAAATGGCAAAGTACTTGAAAATAGTCAAATAACTCATGAAACGTTCTAGAGGGCCGAAATAAGAGAGATCCCAAGAGAAGAAAATGAAAAGGCAGATGCCATGGCTAACCTCGGGGCATTAATGCACTGTGACGAACTCAGAGGTCCAATCGTATATGTCTTCCTTCCGAAAACAGCAATTGAATACAAAGAGGCAGCGGCTGGTGACCAGGATGAATGGAGAACTCCCATCCTCAACTACATCAATCACGGCCACTTACCAGAAGACAAGGCGTTAGCCAGAAAGCTGAGAGCACAAGAATCTAGATTCTGCATCATTGGGGGCATCCTCATCAAACGATCCATAAGCAACCCTTTCTTGAACTGCATTCCCTCTCTAGAGGTCGCTATAGTCCTAAAAGAGCTATACGAAGGGTCAGTCGGAAACCACTCCGTAGGCAAAGTCTAACCTTCGGGGCACATAGAGCCGGGTATTACAGGTCCACCATGAGAATGAACACCGTCGAAATGGTCAAAAAGTGCGATAAATGTTAAAGGCACGCTAACTACTCCAACCTCCCCGCTGGAACCCTACATACATAACTTTGCCATGGCCATTCGACAAATGGGGGATAGACATCATCAACCTCTTCCCAATGTCCACCTATGGACGCAAAAGGTACATATTAATGGTAATTGACTAGTTCACCAAGTGGGTGGAAGCCGAAGCATTGGAAAGAGTCGGAGAACAAGAATTGCATAAATTCCTGTACAAATAAGTCATCTATAGATTTGGCATACCATGAGAAATCATAACCGATAACGGACCCCAATTCATAGCCCAAACCCTGAAAGACTTTTACAGCCGAATGAACATCAAACTCACATACTCAACCCCTGAGAAACCCCCAAGCCAACGGACAAGCAGAAGCCTCCAATAAGGCAATAATCGACTCCCTCAAAAAGAAATTAGAGGGAGCCAAAAGTTTATGGCCGGAAGCCCTCCCCGAAGTGCTCTAGGCGTTCAGAACCACTCTAAGGACCTTGAGTTACAAATCCCATTCTCGATGGTCTACGGAACAGAAGTGGTCCTCCCAACCGAAATTTAACTACCTCAAAAAAGGCTAGATGATCCTGCCAACCAAAAATTCATCGCCTACGAAAAGTATAACGCATGCGAGAAAAGAGAAAGTGCACAACGAAGAATAACGGAGTACCAAATGGGAATTGCAAGACAATACAACAAGAAACTGAAGGCCAGAGCCTTTTAGCCTGGCGATTAGGTACTGAGAAGAGTCTTTCAAAGAATAAAGGATCAAACCCATGGGAAGTTGGCCGCAAGCTGGAAAGGACCCTCCTAGGTGGAGCGAGCAGCGGGGAAAGAGTATTACAAACTACTCACCAAGGAAGGGAAAGAAGTGGAGCATAGCTGGAACATTTGTTGGAAATAATTCAAACACTTAAATATTTTAGTTTATTTAGAAAATTATGCCAGTAGAAAGTTAGGATTTCATGGAATATTTTTAGTGATTTTAGGAGTCTTGAGTAGATTATATCTATTTAAAATTTAAATTATATTTGTAATAGCCTAAAATAGAGGCGTTGATGAAGTTATTTATATATACCTATCAGAGAATAAAATCATTATTATGAAAGTCCTTTTATTTGTGAAACAGTCTTTTATATTTATTTTATAATTTATTTAAATTTCAACATGGTATCAGAGCCTTGTTCGATGTTAAAAGGGATTGTTTATTTGTTCGATGTTAAAAGGGATTGTTTGTTTTTTTTTTAATTTATTTGCAGCAGTAGTTTATTTGCAGTAATGGATTTCGATCAAATAATAGAGAAGTGAATTTCGAATAATGAAGTAAAAAAATAAAAAAAAATAAAAAAAAAAGAAAGGAAATTGAGAGGATAGGTTGATGAGAAAGTGCATCAACATGTGAAGACAAGGGTTGATGAGAAAGTGCAGCAACATGTGAAGAGATCTGAAGAGAAGGTGCTTCAAAATGAAAAAGTGCATCATGGATGATGAGAAAGTGCATCAAAGTTTGTTTGATGAGAAACTGTATTAAAGTTCGTTTGATTTTACGTTCTTACGTGTTTGAATTAAGGGAGCATGTTGGAAATAATTCAAACACTTAAATATTTTAGTTTATTTAGAAAATTATGCCAGTAGAAAGTTAGGATTTCATGGAATATTTTTAGTGATTTTTGGAGTCTTGAGTAGATTATATCTATTTAAATTTTAAATTATATTTGTAATAGTCTAAAATAAAGGCGTTGATGAAGTTATTTATATATACTTATTAGAGAATAAAATCATTATTATGAGAGTCCTTTTATTTGTGAAACACTCTTTTATATTTATTTTATAATTTATTTAAATTTCAACAACATTCATCACCAAAGAAGGTGTCAGTTTTAAAATCCAATGTAGTATAACTTTTTGTAAAAACAGGCACTCTTTTTCCTACAAAGGATTTTTGACGAGGCCCCACATGTATGCAATAAAATATCATCTTTTTCGAATATTCTCCTTATTTTCAGAAAAGTAACCCCTTTCGCATACTATGGATAAACCTTTGAGGCTATGTATAGAAGCAGATGCAAGTTGCTGAAATCTATCAATATACACTCGCTCCAGGCAAGTAAAGTCCAGAGCAAAGACAATGGCATTGCTGACTGAATTGATTTGCTTCAGCAGGTTTGATCAATTTAATATTGTAAACCTTCTTTTTCACTGTTTCCTTGAGTGTTAAGAATATAACTCCATGTTAGTTGGTCATTATAGGCAAAGAGATGTTGCATTACTGTTAATGGCTTTCCAAACGAGAAGATACCGAACGCGATGCATGTTCTGCTAATTTAAGCTATATAAAAAAATGATAAATAAATTTATTATTTTTCTTAGTTTAGTTATTTTTTTTTCAATAAAATAAATTTGAATTGAAACCCTAAATATTTGATAACCATATTCATCAATTTTACACAATAACAAATCACTCCACTTTTCTATTTTGCATTTGCTTATCTATAAACAAAATAATAATAATAATAATAATAATAATAATAATAATAATAATAAAGAGCGGAATGTTTTATTTGTTTCTAATTAAAATAAATAAAAATAAAGAGAAAATAACGTGTTTAAAATAGAATTTAAAAAAAAAGAAGACATTTTTTCGCAATTAACTTCTCGAGAAATTCAATTTCACAATTTTCACTGATTTGAGTTTGTATTTTTTTTTTCAAGAAAGATGAAACTTAAGATGGAATTTCAATTGATTAGAATATGTGTTAAATGACTTTAAGTTTTCTACCTATGGATAAAATTAAAATTCTTGCACTTTTATGGTACTAAATTAAATTTTAAAATCAAACCATATCACCACATCCTAAATAGGAGAAATTATTTAAATATAATATTATTTGACTAACGATAGAAATTTAAAAAATACTATTATCTATTTAATATAAAAATATGTGTAAATAAAAATTTATCAATTTTATATAATAAATACAAACCCCACGCCTAATTATGTACTAAACTAATAAAAAAAAAAGTAAGAAATCAATCGATTAGACTAAATAAACTTTATCATTAGATTTATTAAATTAAAATTTACTTTGGATTCATACTAATTTAAATAAAATTATAATTTATTTGAATTTAATTAATTTGATTTCTATTTGGAATAATCTCAAATTTCATTTTTTTTTTCTTTCAAAATTTGATTGGATTTTGTTATTAAAATAAAATTAAATCATACTAAGTGGATTAGAATGGGTAGATTATTTTTATTCAATTAGTTTTTACTAGATAATTTGATTTCAATATTTACTTTAATTAGATTTATCATCTAAAATCAAAATCGTTTTTATTCAATTTAATTTAATTTAAATTTTTTTAAACTACATTAATTATATATCTTTCATTTTAAAATTTATGTATAATTATTGTTTTATATTTTGACATATCATATAACTTAATAATTTAATTCAAATTGTTATGATATATTTATAAATTCAAAAATCACTTCATTATTCTCTTATAATGTATAATTTTATTAAAAGTAAATATAATTTAAAGTTACATTTTAAAAGTAGAAAAAAAATCTAATGTTCAATTAAATAAAATAGATAAATTAATTCATTAATTAATAAGATTTAAAACTTGAAAGAAGTGATGTATGGATTTTTAATGTAGGTTTTAGATCTTGATTTTACCAAGACCCGCGTATAGTTCATGCATGGATATTTGTAATGTTATAATAAGGATTGTGGTGCAAAATAAACCACAGCCAAATATTAGGCTAAGATTACTTGAGAAAATAGCTAAAAGCTTACAGAAATAATTTCACAGAGTATTGCTTTGATGAATAAAATTTTTCGGATCCTTTTACAATCATCCCTACCCCCTATTTATAGAAGGTGTTTGGGTCCTGTTTCTATTTGGATTGGGACTCCTTATTCTCCCTGGGTTCGGTCTCTTTTTTGGACTTGGTCTTTCATTGGGCTTGACTCCCTTTTTGGGCTTGATCTCCTTCTAGGGCTTGGTCTCCTTCTAGGGCTTGGATTCCTTCTTGGACTTGGTTTCCTCTCTGGGCTTGTTAGTGCCATCCGGGTGTGTCGGGTTCTTCGACCGCAAAGGTGTGTTCGGCCGCAAGTTCAATAAGCCTATTTCGGTCCAAGGGGCATTAGTCTTCTTCGGCCGAAGGCTTTGGCTGTGTTTGACTTAGGTTTATTTTTTAATTTGTTGAGGGTTCGTATCTGAGACCGTAAGTTATTTTCCCACCACAGTAATCCCCCTATTGCCATTACTTGGCTTTTTCAAGTGTGGCAATAAGTTGGTGGCCTATTTCGGTCGAAGAGGCTTCCCTTTGTTAGGGTTCTTTCGGCCGAGAGGTTGTATTTTACGCTGGGTGTGTTTCCAGCTAGGATTCCACTAGTTGGCCAATTACTCCTTTTGCTTTCCATGTCAGCGTTTGCGTATCAAATCTTTTTAGTTTGACGGCTCCTCGACTGCTGTGCCCTAAAAGTGAAATCATTACCTTGCTATTTAAGTGCTGGCTTCTCTTTCTCTCTCTATATTCTTCATCTTTTCGAATTCACATCTCAGAGCCTCTCTCTCTAAGGCGAAGCTCAGTCGCCATTGTCTTTTCTGGTGAAGCTTTCAGTTTCGGTTCCGACTCTTCTTCTCTGCATTCTCGAGGTTAGCTTCTACTGCTTCATTTCTTTAGTTTTCCAATCGTTTTGCTGCTTTAGTTTCACCGGTTTTGGCCTTGTTGCTGTCTGTTCTGTGGGTTTTTTGTTTCGCCGTTGGGTTCGCTGTGGTTTTCCGGCAATCTGCCGATTTAGTTCGGTTAATGGTTAGGTTTCCAACTGATTGTCTTCCACTGACTGAGCTTTGGTTGTCTTTTCGAATTCTTATTTATTTTTATTTTTTCTAGATTATTTTAATTTTTGTGTACACGTGTCTGTGCTTCCATGCTGCTATCTTGTGCGTTTCTTAGTGTTGCCCTAACTTCAGTCGAATACCATTAACCTGCTTTTTTCGGTCGAGTGTAGATGTCGTCTTCTAACTCCTTGGATACGTCCACTTTTGCCGGTCTCACTTGTGATTTTTCGACCGACGAAGATGGTGCCGAGTGCTCGTCCGCTCGCAATCCTCTGGCCGAATCTAGGCCGCAAGGTATTCTCCCTCATTGGCTTAGCGTGCGAAGCACTATGACGAGGGGTGAGTCGGAGGCTATGCGCTTTAACTGCAAGTTTCCTGATTGGGTCGAGACTAGGCTTCCCAATGATAATGAGAAGGTTGACGATGTTTTGGCCGAAGGATGGGAGCCTTATTACCTTAGGCATTTCGAGATTGGCCTCAGATTTCCCATAATGGGTCTAGTTGAGGAGTTATGTACTTGGTGTAAGATCCATCCCAGCCAGTTGACTCCGCTCGCTATTCGTATCTTGTTGAGCGTGGACCGCTTGAAAGAGAAGTATAATTTGTCGTTTTCGCCCGAAGACTTCTTCTACTCTTACTTCATTAAACGCGAAAAACCGGATACTGGTAGATATGTCTTGAATGCTCGGCCTAATGGAAAGATTCTAATTTTGGGTTTCAAGTCTAACGAACGCCGGTGGAAAGACAAGTACTTCTTTGTCAAGGGCGTCACTCGCTTGGGCAAGGGCCCGGACTATTCGTTGTGTTGGAAGGATTCACATAGTCCTCTCGTGACTCGTTTTACATTTCGAAGGTTCTTGTTCGGCCGTTTGTATAGACTGGTTTTCGTTATGGTTGCAGCTAAACACGGTGCCAAAAATTGCAAGTCGTCTCCTCGGGCGCGTGCAAGGAGCGAGGCTATTCTCGAGCTTCCTGATAAGAAACGTGGTCACAAGAGGTTGTTGCACGAGCTACGCACCAGCCGTTTTTGGGCATTCACCAGGACAAGTAGGTGGATTCTGACTTTGTTAGTTTTCTAAGTATTTTCGTGTGCTCGAATTAATGTGTTTTGGACTTGTAGAAATTGCTAATTACGTGATATCGAAGCCGTCGGGTCAGCGGGCGCTCGCCATGCGCGCTATCATGCGTCAAATCTAGGCGGAGCAAGAGAAGGCCTTTGCCTTTGGTCAAGGAAGTATTTCGACCGAAGAGAGGCAGGGGTCGTCGGCCGACAATGCTCGTTCAAGTCGGGCGCCATCTGATGGAGAGGGTCCCCATGAAGTTGAAGGGGTTACTATGGCTGAGCAGCAGCCTTCTATCGGAGAAGATAGGAGTCCTGTTGCTCCTATTGACAAGGACAAGAGACCGAGGGAGGAAGAGGAGGAGGAAGAGGAGGAGCTTGTGCGCCCGCGGAGACGGGTTAAGCACACTGGTAGGAAGCCCGCTTCTGGGGGGAGCGGCCTCTTCCTCGAATTTCCCGGCGATTCTTCCACTCGAAGGGTTACGACCGGGATGGTGAAGGCTGCAGATGGTTTTTTCTTTCCTCAGGATGAGGAATGGTTGAACTCTCTGTCCTTCACCCAATTCAACGAGATGGTCGTTGGTGGCTTGTACAGGGTAGGTTCCTGAAACTTTACCTTGTATTGATTTCTTTTGTCAATTTGTTTTTGATTGTTTGATCTTCTTTCAGGCACTTCAAGGTACGGTGGGGATGCGTCGCCATTTTTCGACCGTTATGCGTGTTCGGGGAGAGATGGAGGCGAGTGTTAGTAAGGTTTCGGCCGAACTTAAAGCTGCCCAAGAGGACTTGGGGAAGGTAACGGCTCAGTGCGTTGAAGCCGTTAGACGCTCTGAGGAACTGCAGGCCCATAACTTGGGTCTCGAATCGTCCTGCCAGATGAAGGATGCTGAGCTTAATAGGCAGGCCAAGGAAATTGAAGAGTTGAAAGCTTTCAAGTCTGCGGCCGAAGGGAAGATAAAAGATTTGGAGGGTCAAGTGGAGGTCTTGACTGAGGAGGCTGCTCAGGCTGAGGTCACCACTAGGACTTATGCCCTCGAGCAAGTCATCAAGGGGTCATTAACTCCGGAATCGGCAAAGACTGAGCTTGATGCTACGGCCGTGTTGCGAGAGGGCGTCGGTTTATGATTTTTCTTTTCATTTTTTGTAATGTTTTGCCCAAATGTAATCTTCATTAATTAATGAAAAGATATTTTTTGTTGCAATTTTCCGTGTGTTTTTTTTTACCTTTTCTTTTCGATCGGGGAACCAATCCCCCGTATTATGTTTGATTTTTCATTCTTTGGCGAAGTGTCTTCGCTCGAGGTCCTCTGGATTTGCCAGAGGCTTGCTCCCTGGTGCCTTTTGGGTTGTCTTTTGGGCAACGTGTTTTCGCCCGAGACCTTCTGGATTTACTAGAGGCTTGCCCTTTGGCAATTTTTTCAGGTTGCCCTTTGGCAATGTATCTTCTCCCGAGACCTTCTGGATCTACCAGAGGCTTGCCCTTTGGCAATTTTTTCGGGTTTCCCTTTGGCAATGTATCTTCGCCCTAGACCTTCTGGATTTACCAGAGGCTTGCCCTTTGGCAATTTTTTCGGGTTGCCCTTTGGCAATGTATCTTCTCCCGAGACCTTCTGGATTTACCAGAGGCTTGCCCTTTGGCAATGTATCTTCGCCCGAGACCTTCTGGATTTACCAGAGGCTTGCCCTTTGGCAATGTGCAAGATATAAAAGAGAGTAAGGGGTGAGATGAAAAGCTTCGTTTTATTGCTTTAATGTGGGGCCTCGTTAAAAACCCTTCTTGGGAAAAGAGTGCCCGTTATTAAAGTTGGTGCTATATTCAAAATTGGTACCTTTAGATGTGATGTATGTTCCAGCTATGCTCTATCTCCTTCCCTTCTTCCGTAAGCAGCTTGTATGACCCTTTCCCGGATGCTCGTTCCACTTGGTATGGGCCTTCCCAACTTTCGGCCAGTTTTCCATGAGCTTGGTTTCTCGTGCTTTGGAATACCCTTCTGAGTACCCAATCTCCAGGTTGGAAGGCTCGGGCCTTGACTTTTTTGTTGTACTGCCTTGCTATCCACATTTGGTATTCGGCTATTCTTCGTTGTGCGTTTTCCCTTTTTTCGTCCGAGGTATCTCTTTCGAAGGCTAGGACATGTTCATTAGCTCTTCCATTTAGCCTTTCTTGAGGTGATAGGATTTCTGTCGAGAGTACTACTTCCGTTCCGTAGACCATCAAGAAGGGGGTTTGCAGTGTTGAGGTTCTGGGGGTGGTTCTGAACGCCCAGAGAACTTCGGGAAGGGCTTCGGGCCACAGTCCTTTAGCCCCCTTCAGTTTTTTTCTTGAGGGAGTCTACCACCGCCTTGTTGGATGCTTCGGCTTGTCCATTGGCTTGGGGGTATCTCGGGGTTGAGTATGTGAGTTTTATGTTCAACTGGTTACAGAAGTCTTTCAGTGTTTGTGCTATGAATTAGGGGCCGTTGTCAGTGATTATTTCTCGTGGTATGCCGAATCTACCAATGATGTGCTTCCAAATAAATTTCTGCACTTCTTGCTCTCTGACTGTTTCTAACACTTCAGCTTCTATCCATTTCGTGAAGTAGTCAGTTACCATCAGTATATATCTTTTTCAACCCTGTGAGGATATTGGGAAAGACCCGATGATGTCCATCCCCCATTTGTCAAACGGCTATGGAGAGGTGATGCTGTGTAGGTTTCCGGCGGGGAGGTTGGAGTAGTTGGCGTGCCTTTGGCATTTATCACATTTCTTTACGAGTTCGGCTGCATCTGACTTCATGGTTGGCCAGTAGTATCCGGCTCTATGCGCTCTGAATGCCAGGCTTCTGCCTCCGGAATGATTCCCGGCTGATCCTTTATGGAGTTCTTTCAACACCAGCTCGGCCTCGGAGAGGGAGATGCAGTTTAGGAAGGGACCACCTATGGATCTTTTAAAAAGTATTCCTCCGATGATGCAGAATCTGGCAGCCTGGGCTCGTAGTTTTCTCGCCTCTGCCTTGTCTTCAGGCACTTGACCATGGTTGATGTATCTGATGATGGAGGCTCTCCAGTCGCTCTGTTCTATGGCCAAGGTTTCTTCATACTCGATGGCTACTTTGGGAAGGAAGGCGTATACAATTGGCCCTGTTGGCTCGTCTTTTTGCATTGAGGCCCCGAGGTTTGCCATAGCATCGGCCCTTTCGTTTTCTTCCCTTGGGATCTGCTTTATTGTGGCCCTTTGGAAGCGCCTCATGAGATCTTTGGCTATCTTCAAGTATTTGACCATCTTTTCGTTTCGGGCCTAGTATGCGCCGTTTATTTGATTCACCACCAATTGGGAGTCGCATTTGATCGTTAAATTGTGCGCTCCACTTTCTTTTGCCACCCTTAACCCTGCAATCAGGGCTTCGTATTCGGCCTCATTGTTGGTGGCTGGGAATTCGCATCGGATTGCTTGGAGTATTGGGGGCAGATTTGGGGGCCGGAGACATACGCCCAGGCCGCTGCCACTTTGTCTGTTGGCTCCGTCTACTTCTAGTACCCATTCTTCGGTTGCTGAAGTTACTAGCTGATTTACTTCGACCTTTGTTATTTCCGTGGACGGGGTTTTCTTTGAAGTCTGCTAAAAAATCTGCAAGGGCTTGGGATTTGATGGCCTTTTTCCCTTCGAACGAGATGTCGTGTTCGCTGAGTTCTAGGGCCCACTTCATCAGTCTTCCAGATTTCTCTGGGGAGTGCAGCACGCTTCGCAAAGGCAACGAAGTTATTACCACGATTGGGTGTCCTTGGAAGTATGCCCAGAGTTTTCTTGCAACAAACACTAGGCTCAGGATCGCTTTTTCTAAGACTGGATATCTTGTCTCTATAGAGGTTAGAGTCTTACTAGTGAAGTATACCGATTGCTGTTTCCCCCCGACTTCTTTGACCAGGACTGTACTTACCGCAATCTGTGAATGTGAGAGATACAGATATAACTTTTCATTAGCTTCTGGTTTAGCTAAGAGTGGAGGGCTGGTCAAGAAGTCTTTGATGTCTGCTAGTGCTTTTCTGCAATTTTCGGTCCATTCAAATTCTTTGGACTTTTGAAGTGCCTCAAAAAACGGCTGAAACTTTTCCGATGCCTTTGGGATGAACTTGGTCAGGGCCGCCAATCTTCCAGTGAGCTTTTTGCACGTCTTTCTTGTTTTGAGGCTCTGCTATGTTTAGGATCGGCTTGATTTGGTCCGGGTTGGCCTCAATTCCTTTCTTCATAACTAGGTACCCCAAGAATTTTCCCGCTTTGACCCCGAATTGGCATTTGGTGGGGTTCAGCTTCATGTTGTACTTTTGGAGGGTTTCGAATGCTTGACTTAGATGGTGAACATGCTGGCTCGTTTGTTCCGACTTCACTAACATATCGTCAATGTACACCTCCATGGCCTTCCCCAGTTTATCAGCGAACATTTTGTTCATAAGTCTTTGATAGGTGGAGCCCGCATTCTTTAGCCCGAAGGGCAATACTTTGTAGCAATAGATGCCCCGTTCCGTGATGAAAGCGGTTTTTTCTTGGTCGCCGGGGTGCATTAGTATCTGATTGTACCCGGAGTATGCGTCCATGAAGCTCAGCATCTCGTATCCTGCGGTCGCATCAATGGTGAGGTCTATGTGCGGCAGCGGGAACGGATCTTTCGGGCACGCTTTATTTAGATCGGTGAAGTCGATGCACACCCTCAATTTCCCATTCTTCTTTTTCACGACCACCACGTTCGCGAGCCACTCGGGGTATTGGACCTCCCTGATTGACCCATTTGCAAGGAGTTTCTCTACTTCTTCGTTGATGATCTCATTCAGCTCTTGAGCAAACCTTCTGCGCTTTTGTCTCACTGGTTTCGCCCCCTCTTTCACATTCAGTTTGTGGGTAATGATTGCTACGTCGATTCCAGTCATATCAGTGTGTGACCAGGCGAAGCAATCTTGGCTGTCCCTAAGGAAGTCTATCAATTCTTCCTTCTCTCTTCTCTCCAGCATGGCCCCGATTTTCACTGTTTTCCCCTTGTCCAGTGATATTTCGTCCACTTCGTGATCGGCCGGCTCAAGGGGTGACTCCGGCCGCGTCTGTGATTGCTATACTTCTGCCGCTTTTTGCTTCAGGCAATTGGCGTAGCATTCTTTTAATGCATTTTGTTCTCCTTTGATTTGCTTGATCCCGTGTGGAGTCGGGATTTAATTAACTGATGATATGTTGAGGGCATGGCTTTCATCCCGTGAATCCAGGGTCTTCCTAAAATCACGTTATAAGCAGAATTGGAACTTATTACCAGGAAGGTGGTGTGGAGGTTTATTCCTTCTGCGTATACCGGTAACTCGATTTCTCCAATGGTAGAGGTGGCTTTTCCGTCGAAGCCTATAAGGGAGATAGCCTTCCTGCGCATCGCTCTTTCGTCCAGCTGCATGTTTTTGAACGTCTCCAGGAATAGGATATTGGCTGAGCTGCCATTGTCGACTAGTACCCTCTTTACCGTCAGGTTTGCTATGGAGATTTTGATCACCAAAGCGTCGTGGTGAGGTGCGTTTATTTCTTCGACTTCTCCTTCGGTGAAAGTGATGGAATAATGGTTGTTCGTGTTCTCACTCCTGATGTTGTATATGCTCTGAGTTTCTCTGAGCTTTCTCTTCGCAGCCGAGCTTGTTAGTCCGCATATATTGGATCCCCCAGCTATCATGTTAATCACCCTTTCTTCTGCATTTGCTACTGGAGTTGGGTTCATCCGCTGTCGATTTTTGTCGGCTTCGGCCCCAATTTCCCTCCCTTTCTCGGTTAAGTATTCTCGTAGGTGTCCTGTTTTAATAAGTTTAGCTACCTCTCTTTTCAGGGTCCAGCATTCATCGGTGTTGTGGTCATGGTCTCCGTGGAATTGACAGTACCGGGACATATCTTTCCTCGCAGAGGGGTTTTTAGATTTCTCGGGCCATCTGACTCTGTCCCCTAAGGTTTTGAGTACTGTCAGGGCCTCCCTCGTGGGTATGGTAAGGGGGTACGGAAGCAGTTCTTTCTCCCTGCATATAGGATCGGGCCGGTGTAACTTGGCCTGGAGGGACCGCTGCGATCGAAGTCTCTCTGGTTTCTTCTATAATCCTCGCTCCGTCCACTGCTACTGCGGTCATTTCGTCCTCGTTGATTCGAGGCATTTTGCGGCCCCCTAGTATTCCGAGGTTGGAATTCTTCTTCGTACTCCATCGCATCCTATGCTCTTTCTAGGACGCCTTCGAAGGTCCTTGGTTTTATCAATTTGAGGCTTTTGTAAAATTTTGACGTTTTTACGAGCCCCTTTATGAAGGCCTTGATGGCGCTTTTATCCCTGCAACCCGGGATGGCCATCTTGGTTTATTTGAACTTTTTCTCAAATTGCCTAAGGCTTTCATTGATCCCTTGTCTTAGGTCGTAAAGATCATCCACATCTTTCTCTTTTTTCCGGCTATCGGAGAAGTGGTTGACGAACTTTGTGGCTAGTGAGGAGAAGGATCTGATGCTTTTCCCGGGGAGGGAAGAATACCATCTCTAGGCGGTTTCGGTTAAGGTGGAACCAAAGGCTTTACACATTATGGCCTCCATATCTTCTTCTGGGATATTGCACGTCCCCATGCGAGTCTTGTATTCAGCGATGTGGTCCTCAGGGTCCGTGATTCCTTCGCAGGGCTTCATGCTGGGAGTGGAGAATCTCTTAGGCATTCAGGTGTCCAGGATCCAGGACGCGAATGGTGTGTAGGAATAGCGCGTAGTTGAAGAGCGCATCGTTATTCTTCTTCTCGAGGCTCGTTGTACCAGGTCCTTGAGTTCTCTGATTTCACGGTCACGGCGCTTTTCACGACTTCTTTTGGACGACGTTGGCTTCGTCTTTTCATCATCAAAACTGCTTGAGCTGTTCAGATCTAGAGTTTTGCGACTTTCTGTTGATCCATCGCTTTCTTCAGACCCTTTGTCGAACCCTTCCTCAAAGTTGAGTCTCTTCTTGCGGAGGGGTGAATATCTCCGGCTTGATCGCTTTGTTCTTCCCTTAGAGGAGATTTTTCTGGATTCTGCTTCTTTTTTCCATAGTTCTTTTTCTTCCTCTACTTTCTTGAGCATCTCCGTCATTATGGCGAGTTGCTCCTCTGGCGTCTTTGGAGTCTGGTCTTCTACGATGACGGTGTTGGGATTTGCTGGTGCCATGTCTGACGAGGATGGAATGGAGTTGGGATAATCAGGAATTGGATTTTTTTATTTCTTTCAGATCTCAGCCTTGTGTGTGAGGTTTCGTAGCCCCACGGTGGGCGCCAAACTGTGGTGCCAAATAAACCACAGCCAAATATTAGACTAAGATTGCTTGAGAAAATAGCTAAAAGCTTACAGAAATAATTTCACAGAGTATTGCTCTAATGAATAAAATTTTTCGGATCCTTTTACAATCATCCTTACCCCTATTTATAGGAGGTGTTTGGGTCCTGTTTCTATTTGGATTGGGACTCCTTATTCTCCCTGGGTTCGGTCTCCTTTTTGGACTTGGTCTTTCATTGGGCTTGACTCACTTTTTGGGCTTGATCTCCTTCTAGGGCTTGGTCTTCTTCTAGGGCTTGGATTCCTTCTTGGACTTGGTTTCCTCTCTGGGCTTGTTAGTGCCATCCGGGTGTGTCAAGTTCTTCAGCCGCAGAGGTGTGTTCGGCCGCAGGTTCAATAAGCCTATTTCGCCGAATGGGCATTGGTCTTCTTCGGCCGAAGGCTTTGGCTGTGTTTGACTTAGGTTTATTTTTCAATTTGTTTAGGGTCCGCAGCCTTCTGAGACCGTAGGTTGTTTTCCCACCACAAGGATATTGTATGGATATTTAAGAGGTTCTAAAATGGATATTTAAGAGGTTCTAAAATGGATATTTAAGAGGTTCTAAAATGGACATTTGTGTGAAAAACAAGATATTGACAGAAAATGGTTATATGTTCATTGAAACAATGGTACACGTTTTTATACACATACAGCGAAATAAACAAGGAGAGATTGTCTCCATCAAATAGGAAGAATGAGAGATTGTCTCCATGAAATAAGGGAAATATATGATAATCTACGTCATAGGAGATTCTTTCCTTATCTACATAATTATGTACATAAATGCATAATTTCCTTAATACCCCCCTCAAGTTGGTAGGTGAAGATCATGAACCCCCAACTTGTGTCGCAACGTCAAAAACTGATATTTTCCTAATGCCTTCGTAAAGATATCTGCAAGCTGATAACGAGTTCGTACATACGAAGGACTTATAATTCTGGCATGTAATTTTTCTTGCACAATATGACAATTTATCTCTATGTGTTTTGTGCGTTCATGGAACACCGGATTCGCGGCAATATGCAATGCCGCCTGATTATCACAAAACAGTGGTGTTGGTTCAGCACATAGCACCTTCAAATCATGCAACAGATACCGTAACCAAACCAAGTCCAAGCATGCATTTGCCATTGCGCGATATTCCGCTTCTGTTGAAGATCTCGATACATTTGTTTGCTTCTTAGATTTTCAGGAAATGATAGATGACTCGAGGAAAACACAATAACCCAAAATGGGCCTCCGAGTAGTCCGACAACCACCCCAATCAGAATCACAAAATGATGTCAATGTAAGATTATTCTTTGAAGATAATAGCCACCCCTGTCCAGGCGAGCCTTTACTGTACCTTAAAATTCGAATTATAGCTTCCCAATGTGGTCGTCTCGGAGCCTGAATTAATTGACTTAGTGTTCGAACAGAAAATACAATGTCCGCCCGTGTAACTGTAAGATATATCAATCTTCCAATGAGGCGCTTATCTTTCAACGGATCATTCATCAGCTCGCCATCGTCCGGAGTGAGTTTTAAGAGTTGCTTCATTGGAAAATTTTCAGGCTTAGCACCCATAAGTCCGGCTACAAAATATTAAGAGCGTACTTCCGTTGTGACATGTAAATCCCGACTTTAGATCGAGCAAATTCGATCCTTAGAAAATATTTTAAATCCCCAAGATCTTTGATGCAGAAATGCTAAATCAAATACTCTTTAGACGTTGCATTTCCTTGATATCATTCCCTGTCAAAAGTATGTCATCAACATAGATTAAAATGGCTGTAAAAGAGGAACCTTATTTCTTTGTGAATAAGGAATAATCTGCTTTGGATTGATGATACCCGACATACTTAATCACAGCTGAAAATGTGGAGAACCAAGTACGGTTGGCTTGCTTAAGGCCATATAAGGATTTGTTTAGTCGACACAGGACATTCTCCCCCTGTCGACTATGCCCGAGTGGCAAATCCATATATATGACTTCATATAAATCGCCATGTAAGAAGGCATTCTGGACATCTAATTGGTGTATGAACCAATTCCTTGTGGCTGCCATAGTGAGAAGACACCTGAGAGTTGTAAGTTTCGCTGTGGGTGAAAAGGTTTCATGGTAGTCGATCCCTTCAATTTGTGTATATCCCTTTGCTACAAGGTGCGCTTTATACCGTTCAACACCACCGTTAGATTTGTATTTAATTTTAAATACCCATTTGCAGCCGATGAGTTTATGTCCTCTTGGCAATTGTGTGAGTGTCCATGTCTGATTAAGTTGCAAGACCGCAAGTTCCTCATCCATGGCATGTTTCCACTTTGGATCAATAAGGGCTTGTGCATATGTGGTTGGTCTTTTATGGCTGTCAAGTTAGCTAAAAAAACACGATGTGTAGCGGAAAATTTTGAATAAGAGAGGAAATGATAGAGTGGATACCTGGTTGTACTCTGCTGATTTTGGCCATGGTGAGAGCAATTGGCTTAAGTGTCCATTACGTAATCTTGATGCCAATTGGGTGGATTTCCAGTACGATCAGAACGTCGCACAAAAGGCAGTGGTGACTGCTGAATTTCTGGAGGATTCTCATGTAAGGAAGAAGTATAATCCGGTGGATCAGTTATATCATCTTCATTAGACATAGCTGGGGGCTGATTTTCAGCATGTGGTGACAAAAAATCTAGAGCGGGAAGTGCTGAATCCAGCAGGTCAGTAGCTAGATTTGGCAGGACGGGTGGAGATATAGATGCTGGAATTTTTTGAGGAATGGAAGGAAAAATTTCTTCATGGAAAATAACATCTCGACTTACTAAAAATGTATCATCATCAATGTCGAAGAGTTTATATCCTTCTTGGGTTTGTGAATAGCCCAATAAAAATATATTGTCGGGCTCTTGAGTCGAATTTGTGTTTAGGGGATATACTACAGTGGCGTAACATAAACATCCGAATGCTTTAAAATGAGAGAAGGATGGTGGCTTTTTGTAAAGAAGTTCAAAAGGTAATTTTTCTTTTAGTAAAAGTGAGGGCAAGCGGTTAATTATATACACCGCTGTAAGAATGCACTTGCACCAGAATTTGAGAGGCAAATGTGATTGCAACAATAATGCTCTTGCTGTATTCAATATATGTCTATACTTACGTTCTACAACTCCATTTTGTTGTGGAGTGTAGACACAAGTTCTTTGATATTCTATGCCTTTACTAGTAAAAAATCTCGCATGGAAATAAATTCGCTCCGTTGTCTACTCGGACAATTTTAACCGAGACATGAAATTGAGTTTTTGCAAAGGTAATGAATGATTCCAAAATATGTTTGGTTTCAAACTTTTGAGTCATAAGAAATACTCACGTGCATCTAGTAAAATCGTCAACGATTGTGAGGAAAAATCGTGCACCAGAATGAGTTGGAGTCTTATGAGGACCCCAAATGTCATAATGCAATAAATCAAATGGAAACTTTATTTTTATTGAACTTAATGGAAAAGGAGACCTTGTCTGTTTTGCTTTTGGGCAAACATTACAAGTATTGTGATTAAAAACTGTATTTTTATTTAAAGGCAGCAATGGCGAGACTAACTTTAAACGTGCCAGAGAGGGATGTCCGAGGCGTTTGTGCCACAGATCGAAGCTAGTTGATACTTGGATGGATTTCAGGTTTATTGACATCATGTAGTATAGACCTTCGTGTTGTCTACCCGAGCCAATCGTCCTCCCCATGGTTAAATCCTACAAAATACAACCATTTGGAAAGAAAACAACGCAACAATTCAACGCATTAGTGATTTTATTAACAGACATGAGATGTAAATTGAATGAAGGAACACAAAGCACGTCTTTAAGGGTGATGTGCTGACTGAAATTAATTGGGCCCATCGATGTGATGGTTGCGGTCGACCCAGTAGGTAAATTGATATTTTGAATAGTGGATTGTGATGTGTGTGCAAAGAGATGTGAATCAGAAGATATGTGATCGATCGTCCCGCTATCTAGGATCCATGGTTTAGTGAAAACAGAACAAGTGGAAGAGTGAGGATAAAACACATCGGTTGCATTAGCGAAAACTTCATTTTTACCAGAGTTATTGATCATGGAAATAGCTTTTGCCAATTGTTGGATTTGATCAGCCGTAAACCCTTAAACCATGTGCTCATCAGAATTAGTATTACTCTAGGATGATTCAATCATGTTAGCAGAAGGAAGCAAATCACGTCCATTACCCCTACAATTATGCTGTTGTGAATTGCAGCCATTAGAGTTCCATGTACCATTCTTTAGTCGGCATCTATCTACGGTATGTCCTCTTTTGTCACAGAATGTACAATGGAATTTTAGAGTTCGACACTCGTCGATAGTGTGACCAGCCTTACTACAGTGTTCACATACCTTGCCTTTAACGTTTGTCGATTTCCAGTTTGAAGACCGATTCTGTACAGCTGCCGCAATTGAAAAATTTTCTCCAGATTCTGAAGCCATCTGCTGTTGTGTTTCCTCTTGTATGATTAACGAATACGCTTGGTGAACATTGGGTAAATGATTCATGACAAGTATGTTGGATCTGATTGCCTTGAATGAATCATTTAAACCCATTAAGAATTGCATTAACTTGTCTTCCTCCTTCTCATCTTGGTGTTCTTTGGTGCAATTGCAGAGTATAGGGGATCTGTATAGTTCAAGTGCATCCCACGACGCTTTGATCTTAATGTAATATGAAGCCACCGAGAGAGCTCCTTGTGATATGGTTGAGATCGACTTCTGAATTTGATATATGGCCGGTGCATTTTTTGCCCAAATTGGTCATGAAGATCCTCCCATACTTGGCATGCATTTTTTGCGTGAACTACTCCTGCTCCAATATCTGGTTCGATCGAATGACTAAGCCATAAGAGGATCATGAAATTACATTGATTCCACAACTGATAATTTTCAGCATGGTCGACTGAAGAAGGCATTGCTAAGGTGCCGTCAACGCTCTTAGCTGTAAGGGCGTGTACCATTGCTGTTTTCCATGATTGATAATTGACACCATTCAGTTTGGTAGAGACTAGGGTGTAGCCAGGTTGATCTGAATGGTGAACAAAGAAAGGGTTTGTCGGATCCATGACTAGCGATTTATTTTTCTTATTGGTTTCGACTTCTTTCGACATGGTGTAATTAGCAGCTGATTAGAGGAAGGATTTCAGTGCTCTAGTACCACGTGAAAAACAAGATATTGACAGAAAATGGTTGTATGTTCATTGAAACAATGGTACACATTTTTATACACATACAGTGAAATAAACACGGAGAGATTGTCTCCATAAAATAGGAAGAATGAGAGATTGTCTCCATGAAATAAGGGAAATATACGATAATCTACGTCATAGGAGATTCTTTCCTTATCTACATAATTATGTACATAAATGCATAATTTTTTTAATAATTTGTACGATTGTTGCAGATCTTCAAATTTTCATGATAGGATTTTATCCTACCCTTTATTTAATTTTAAGGTTACGGATAAGATCTAAAACCTTAAATTTCTTCTGGACATATTAAGCATATGGATATAAGTAGAGAATCTTATCCTTAATTTTGTCATCCTTAGCTGTTTGCGGTGACTCCTAAATTTTGGATGAGAAAAGATATGATTGAAAAATGTAGCTTGGTCAGCCAGGCTCATATTTTCAAAATACCTATTTCAGTTAAAGTAAAACAGTGTCACATTACTATTACATATTTGAGGTGAATATGATTAGAGCTGTAAAAATGGATTGAGACCTGCGGGTCAGTCCGTTTAACCAATGAATTAAAAGGTTAGGGTCATAATTTTTACATCTCATTTAAAGTACAGGCTTTTTAGGCCGGTCCGTTTAACCCGCGGGTTAAACGGGTTTATACGGATTGGCCCGCGAACTAATCCATTTAACAATTAGCATAATGAAATGGAATTTTTAATTAGATGACGAGTATTGACGCTAATGTGTCTTTTTTTTAGAGCCAATATTGGAAAGAGAAGAATGGATGGATGTAGCTATTCAAATGAATATTTAGAAACTAAAATGTATAATGGTGTTATAGTTATGAATGAACATACATGTAACAAATTATACACGTAACAAATTATACACGTAACAAATTGTGTTATAAACTGTCCTAGTATACGCATTTTAGCCCGATCCGTTTAAGGCCCGCAAAGATTGAATTAAGATTGTAAAATCTGACCCGTATAAAACGCGAACTATATTCACCGGTCCGTTTGAAACCGGACGGACCTATTTACCCCGTTTTCCAGCTCCAAATATGATGATATTTTCATAAACTTTCAATATATGAATATGATATGAAATGCAAGGAACTATGCTCTTAATAAATGCAGTTCTGATGTGAATATTTCTCCTTCATGGCTAGTTCCTGGCAATATGTAAAGTCTTCCAACTACATGTAGATTTAAAGACATCCTCAGATTAGAACCTCCCATTGACTTGTATAAGAAGTTGATGTATTATTCTCCCGTTTTCATGTGATAATAAAAATATATTCTCAACATACACAAATAAAATCTAAAGTTTAGAAAAATACATTGGACACCTTTCAACTACTATAACTTTTATCCCCGAATCAAATCATACATAATTTCTCATTTTCTCCATATAAGCATTCCCACATTTAAATCTCCAGCTTCATAAATCACAATACTACATGTTCATCGTCATCCTCCCAAACCCTCAGATTTCTTATTTCTAACATGTACAACCTCAAGATGATGCCAAGGAAGCTAAAAGGTCAAGCAAGCTTTTTACTTCTATACAAGATCAAGACAAGGCACAAAGGGAATAAGTTAGCTGATTATGCTTCACTGGGTTGTCACACTCTTCGCAAGATTTCTAGGTTGGTCGACGTTGTACCCTCTCAATACTGTGAGATGATATGCCAACAACTGCACCCAAAAACCATACAGATTTCACAATACAAGTTTTAGCTACCATGCAGTGTAAGTAAACATGCAATGTCATAGCCCAAATATATATAAAACAAACAAGAACAAATCAATCAAGCAGGAACTTAAATCCGTATATGAATAAGTTAAAAACTCAGGATGTAATGTAGATGGCAAGAACTTGTGAATTCCGGTATTTGTGGTAACATACCTGTAGAGGAATAATATTGATTACAGGTTGCAGACAGTCTTCAACTAGAGGAACTTCAATTGCTCTACAGGATCCACCAGGACACACAGATGCAGCATCTCCTTCTGAACACATAACTATAAGGCGACCTTTGCGAGCATGAAGTTGCTGAATGACCGATTGCTGCTTGCTGTCACCAATTTGGATGGTTTTAAAATGAGTGTTATGTTTTAGATTTTATAACTGCGGTAACTATAATGAAACCAACCAACCTGAAACATGCATCGCGGGTAGCAATTACAACAATAGGTAGACTTTCATCGACTAAAGCTAAGGGACCATGCTTCATTTCACCAGCAAGCATTCCCTCACTGTGCATGAGTGCCACCTCCTTCACTTTCAAAGCACCCTCCAAAGCTGTAGCATAGTTGTATCCTCTCCCAAAAACAAGAAGCGATTGCTCAGCAATCAACAGTTTTGCTAGCTCCTTCATTTCCTGGTCAAGCTTCAGCACCTCTTTCACTTTCACTACAAAGATGGAATGGAGGAGAAAATGGAAGAATCACTTCAGAGGAACAAAGAATAGTTCTAAATAACTATTATTGTTGTGTTATGGGATGGAGCAACACAGAAGTCAAACAACTAGAACTTACACGGCAATTCATGTAAACCATCAATTATTGCCTCCCTTCTTTCCTGTTTAGACATTGTGTCGCTACCAATTGCGAGAGCCATCATTGCCATCACTACTATTTGACTTGTGTAAGCCTGTGGAGATAATGCCAACCCGTAAACCAAGGAACAAAAACGATATGGAACCTAATTTACTGCGCAAATTCTTACCTTAGTACTTGCTACACCAATCTCACATCCTGCATTTATATGAATACCACAGTGTGTAATTCTAGCAATTGCACTACCAACAGTATTTGTTATACCCACACATAATGCCCCATTTTCTAGAGCATATTCCAAAGCCTGTAATGTATCTGCAGTTTCACCAGATTGACTAACAAATACTGCTGTATCTTCCCTGTATATAGGACCTTCACGATCCAATAGGTCGCTAGCAATTTCCATTGTGACAGGGATACCTGTGTCATACAAGAAAATGGAAGTATGATTCAATTTAACAAGTTCAACTTCTGATTTTTTTTTTCCCTTTTTGAACTACTGAGTAATTTACCAAGAAGGAAACTAAATTTACCAGATAATTCCTCCACAATAGGTCTTGCAGCCAGAGCAGCATTATAACTCGTACCACAACCAATGAAAACTATACGCCGGCTTCGTCGGATGGTTCTCAGATGATCCTTTAACCCACCCAAAAGAACAGACTTGGCTTTGCACGAACCTCCCAGTAATAACCTTCCTCTCAATGTAGTTTTAAGAGATTCTGGTTGCTCGTGTATTTCTTTCTGCATATAGTGCTCAAAGTTTCCTTTATTTATTTGTTCAACCTCCAACTCAAGAACAGATAATGCACGTTGAACTGAAGCAGGTCTAACAAGGGCATTACTAGGTCGTCCCTTAGCATCCTCACACTTAAGAATTGACACACTTCCATCCTGCAACAGTCAATCAAACTATAATAGTAAAATAAAAATAACAATAATAATAAATAAATAAATAATGAATAAATAAAAACAATAACATTAAGTTACGCATCTCAAGTGATAATATGAAACACTGTCTATCTAACTCCACCTAAGCTGCAAAAACACAGTAGGTGTACACATGGAAAGCACCCAATATGCTAGCTTATAAGTTTCACGGATCTGTGTGGATCTGTGTTTCTAAGACAAAAATGTATAAGAGGCTAGGTATGAAAGTGATTTCGATTAAATTCAATTCAAACCTTACAGAAATGGTCCTACATTTAGATTCAACTAAAGAGAACAACATGTGGTTGAAAATTGAACTGCATAATACTTATGAATACAACACCAAGGATGACCAATAGCCAATTTCCCATTATTTGAAAAATGTTATCCCTTCGACATGTTAACCCTTATGTACTTCATATTCCAAAACTTACTCATTGTAATCATAACTTTTAAAACGGGAAAACATATTTTTCTTTTCTTTTCTCTTTTTTTCCCTTTATTTTTTCATCTAGCAAAATTCAAGCAATCAAGTGAATTGTAAAACACCCTAACCAATTTGAAAAACAGCCACGTGAATGAAAGAAAATACCTTCAGATGAACAACTTCACCATCCTCAATCACCAAAACCTTTTTTGTATGCTCAACAATAGCACTTCCATCACTTGAAAGAAAAAGCTCTCTGGGCTGCCCATTCTTTGAAAGAAACTGAGAATCATGCACCGCTGACCCAATGTTTGTATCATCATTTAAATCCTAAAGTTTATAGAAGACAGCATTAGATGAAGTAAGAAAGACGAGAAAACAATCATCTGAATAATAATAACCGAATACAGAATTGTATATAGCATAATAAGTATTCTACAACTTCTCCATTGAAGCTTTTAACTTGGGTCCGCTAGGTTTGAAGGCCAACTTGCTGGAAAATGTATACGTTTTATTCACCAACAAAATAAAGATAAGAATCACTGAGGAATGTTGGTGAGAAGAATAGAAAAACTACCACAATCCTATATGCTGAACAAAACATAGTACATCCAATGATCTACTAATAATTTTAAACTTGTATTAGGTAGGACCAACTTGGAACTTGAATTAAAATTCATACCAAATCAACCACTCCATTTTATGAACACCGCTAATTGTTGAATAAGCGCATAATCACCAAAATACAAGTTATTAAATGCAGGGAAACCATAACAGAAAGATTAAAGAAATTAATAATAACAATAACAACAAATACTAAACTGCAGGAAATGATATCCTTAAACCATAACATAAATCAATATTACCAAAAACGACTTGATTTCGAATACCTAAATTATAAAATACAGCACTGCAATGATACATATAGAAAGGAAGAAGCACTTTATTCACAAGGAACCAATACAACTGCAAGCTTGATTATATTTTGAAAATATTTACCATGTTTAACTTACTTTTACACCCAGAAGTAGTGGACTACCACGCTTGCAAGCAATTAGCTCATTTGGATAATGTCGACTTTTAAAAATTAGGGCATAGGCTCCCTCAAGGTGTCTTATGACCTCTACCACGACTTGTGGAAATGTGACAGCCTGGTCACCTAGAAACAAAAATGATATGCTATCATCTTCTAAACTATTTTATAATTTCATAAAACAAACTACTTTCAGGACATCGTTTGCAATACCAACAAATAGAGGGGGGAAAGCTCCGGAATATCATCTATATACTGCATTAATGCTAGAATTTAGTGCATTAACTACGAAACACATAGGATACATAAACAGCTTTTATATATATTGGAAGGTAGTTCAAGGTTTACCAATAGAATAACATTACCTTCTCCTTCATTTGCTTTGTCAAAAACAAACTTAGCAAGTTTTGGAATTACTTCAGTATCTGTATCTGATTCAAAATTGAAACCATGCCTGATTAATGTTTCCTTTAACACCTGGAGACAACATTTTAAAAATAAATAAATAGCCAGGAACCGTTTAACATATGCCAACACGTAATAAATATACAAAAGTATCAATAAATGATATGAATGTGATATGAATGCGTCAAAACACTAAATTTAACCCACAGAAGATACATAGAAAACCACAAAAAGAAAAAAGAAAAAAATATAATACCACACGACTAAATTAAAAGCTAATTTCAAATATCAGACGACTTGCATACCCTTTAGAAAGAAAGGAAACAGATTAATGTGAAAAATGTAAAAATAAGAGTTGCCTTGGAGCCAGAGTTCTGCAAACACATCACTAAGGGCAGAATCTGATTTTGCAATACATATATACTAACATTCAGGCAACCAACTCGTTTTGAAATATCACAAACTGTAAGCCCCATTCTAAACCCACAAAAATATATGCTAAGCTAACATATCAAAAACAATGGGCATTTAAAATCACTTTGTCATGCAAGAAGTATAAAAAAGGAATAAAATTAAAAAGGAAAGAGTTGACGGTATAAAGCATTTACTTACAAAATACAGAGAGCTACCAGCATAATCAAATCATAAATGAACAAAAACATATAGCAACTATATTTTATATAGCCCACATTCATAAATAAGCAAAAACATATAGCAACTACGTTTTAGATAGCCCACATTTACGTTAGGTACTAAACATAAATGTGGGCTAAGTGATGATGGAAATAACAATAAAAGCTACATGCGGTAGGTATCCACACTTCAAACTGCCAAAATAACAAATAAGGACACAATAGCAATACAGGTCACTGATCTATATCAACTACAAAAGCTATATCCAACAGAACCTACACTAATACAGCTACAAAGTAACTAGCAACATAAATCAAACCCTGATAATCAACTTTAGATGTCTAGGCAAGTCTATGGCATCATAAATAAATCTTTTAAACAAAAGAGCAAATATTTCATCTTAATCCAACCTCATAATTGGTGATAATTCCATTATGAACTACAACGAACTCATTCCCATCCCCAGAAGTCTGAGGATGACTATTCCTTGGAGATGGCTCTCCATGAGTTGCCCAGCGAGTATGAGCAATCCCAGCATGAACCAAAAATGCCTCCTCTAACTTCAATTCAGTTTCAGCCACATCTGTAAAAGACAAAGAAACAAACAAACTATGAGATTGTACCAAAAAAAGCATCAATCAAAAAAGCAGACAAAGAAAGACAAAGCGACAAAAACAACTTCACAATTGTTTTCCTCATACAGCCAAACAGAATATGTTAAATTATTCTTGTAACAATTAAGCATAAAGCAGAGAGAGACTACTGGTAAGAATATGCAATTCTAATATTCTAAGCATAAACCTATCTAACCACCTATATTCATCAATCCGATTACTAAATCGGATCCAAAAACAAACCATTTATAATGAAAATAGACAACTGAAATGAAAGCAAAACAACGAGTCAAACCTCGATAGACAGATTTGACAAGGGACTCGATTTTGCCTTCTTGACGGAAGACGAGAGGGACAGAAGCGGAGTCGATTGAGATGCCGGAGGAGTCATAACCACGGTATTCGAGACGACGGAGGCCGTTGAAGAGTACTTGGAGAATGTACGCTCTGTCTCTATTGACACTGTAATTCAAGTAAGCAAATATTCCACACATTATTCAGCTGTCTGTGTATCACTTGAGATGGGGCTTTTCTCCAGATGGTGGTATAGGACTCATTGGGAAGAATAGAGGTATTGAGCTTTGACTTTTGCTCTATGAACAAAACAGTCTATTACTTTAGATTTTTTTTTCTTTTTTTTTTTCTTTGTAAAAGGCTCATATTATATTTATTGTAATTTAAAATCTATTTCAATTAAATTAATTTAGTAACTCTATCGGTATATATTAAAAGAAATTATATATTTATTATAATTAGAATTCTGCTGGCCTTTATTTTATTTATTTATTTATTAGTTTTCAACCTAAAAAATTAATAAAAATATTAATATAAAAAATTAAATATAAAAAATATTTATATTTATAAAAATTTAAAGTAATCAAGGTTTTAATTATCCTGTCCATTAATATTTTCAACATAAACTATTTAAATAATATTTTAATTTTGAAATTATATACTTGAACATATATGTTAATTTTTTCATCAAATTTTTATTTAAATTTTTAATTCAAATAAAATAAATTAAATTTTCTTTTAAGGTAAAGTTTAGTTTTCTAGCAATATAAAATATGGATAGATTAGATAAGATTTTGGGATAGTTTAGTTTATGTATAATAGTGAGATTTATTTTAGATTTGAAAAAAGAAATGTTGCTAATCATGCAGGTTGAAATGATATTTAATTAAAAATACTCAA
The DNA here is from genome assembly GCA_031304145.1 of Cardiospermum halicacabum. NCBI lineage: Eukaryota > Viridiplantae > Streptophyta > Magnoliopsida > Sapindales > Sapindaceae > Cardiospermum > Cardiospermum halicacabum. The sequence goes on along the minus strand of CM062395.1, from coordinate 4,322,542 downwards.
GATATTATTTATTTTTATTAAGCGTTTCACATCTTAATAAAAAAATAAATAATATTATTTATTTTCTAAATATTTGAACACTATAATATAAAATTTTTTATAATAAAATGATTAAAATTATACTTTATTTACAATTTTATATTTATAATAAATTTTAATAAAAAGAAATAAAAATAATTGAATATAGTGAAGAAATGAACCACATAATTAAATATTTTAAATTAGTAGAATGCGAGGTTTTAATGCAGAAAATAAAAATAAAAAATACCGATAAAAAAAATGAAAATATTTAATTAATGTGAAAAAAATAGGTTTATTTTTTTAAAGAAAAAATTATGAAAAAGACACAAAATAAAATGTTAAAATTACTTAGACATCTATTAAATGCAAACAAACAACACCTCAAACTCAGGTTTCTTTATTTCTACAAAATTATGTTTCATTATATTTTTTCTAAGTGAAAAATATTTTGGACAGCAAAAAAATAAAACATATATAAAAACTTATCGTGTTAATATATTTCAATAAAAAAATAATGCGATTCACAATAATTATTTTTAAAAATAAAAAATTGTTCTACCTATCTATTTTATAACATCAAGAATAACCAATATAGTGGGTTATTTATATGAAATAGAGAAAAATCTCAAAATTTATTTTAAATTATTATAATCTGAATTTAAAAAATTATATGATAAAATTAATAATATTCTAATTTTTCATAAGAGTTTTAAATTTTATAATTATTATTATACTCCTAAATTTATATTTAAAAATAATAATTTAAATATAATAATAATTATATTATTTATTAAGTTATTTATATAATTTTAATTCTAATTTGTTATAAATAGATTCATAATATGTTCTCAATTCATAAAGTAAATTTTGTTGTATTAATATTTTCTTATTAATTAAAGTTATTTTAATAGTGTTTTTTTTTTTTACATTGTAATGATTGAAATTATGAATCATAAAAATTTATTTATCTTTAAACCTAAATAATTAATATTAAAATATTTAAAATTTTATTCCAACAAAGTTAGATCTCAACCATTTCTAAGTAGACTTATCTCATTTTAACATTTTTCCACAACCAAAATCAAAAACAATAGCTATCTATGAGGTTAAAAGATTGGAATATACCCATGCAATTCATTTATTACCAATTTACTCCATTTATTTATGTGATTATTTATATTTATACTTTTTTTACAACAAAACGCGAGATTGTTCGTTTTGATATAAAACGTGTAGTTAGTTGCCATAAAACGCTGGACGGAGCGTTTTGGGAAATGACATTTTCTGATGAAGATAAAATGTAGGGGCTGTGTTTAATGAAATCAAAAAATTGTGCCTCCCAACTTTGTGCAGGTTGCACAAAATTTTAAAATTTTATACCAAAATTAATTTCAGTAATTGATTAAACTAGTTAATATTTATAATTTATAATTAATATATTAAAATATTTTATATTTGGAAAATATATAAAGTAAATATTTATTATTGATTATTAAAAAGTTGAAACAATTATTGGATTAAAATACTAGTAAATTTCATTGCTTAAGGAAACCAAATTACATCTAAATATAATAAACATCATCCCACACAATTTCAAATATTACACACACGGCAGAAAATAGTAGACATAAACACCAAGTATTTAAAATAGTACAAATACGCTTTAAATTTCCGGTACAGATTTATTTATTCAGAAATCTCTCCTTATTTGGACATGTATTGCGAAAATGACCTTGTTGGCGACAAAGACCGCATCTCTTGATTTGACTTTCCTCTCAGATATCCATGTCAGTTCGGATTCTTGATGTTTTTGGACGATTTTTTTCTGTTCGTTTCGTATCTGGATCCGGAATAATTACAGCTCCATAGTATTCAGGTCAATCATCTTCACCACCAATATGAACAAAGTCTATAGCATATGTACTTCTCAAATTTTCAATGCGAAACACATCAGCCACATATGTAACCCAATCTAGATTTTGCGAGGCAATGGCAGCATAAGCATGGGTAATTGGGTATCTATGAATTTGAAACATACCGCAAGTACATGTTCGATTCAGCAGGTTGATTATATACTTTTGCCTTCCCCCACTCTGATCTTGAGTCATATATTGTACACTGGAGAATTCTTGTAATCTTCTTGAGGTAAGTGATACTCTGATACTTCGTGCCTTGGCCTGATTTTCTGACATTATCTTAAGTAAATGTTGTGACCAATGATGATTTGCCCTAGCTTGTGTATCTGCATCGACCCCCCTACGATCGAACAACTTTGTTAAACGATAATATGTTGACATTACAAGCGCTGTAATTGGAAGATGACGTGTTCCTTTCAACACATTGTTAATACACTCTACTAGATTCGTGGTCACCTGACCAAATCGGTGATTTCCATCATAATATTGTGTCCACTTTTCTAGAGGGACCCGATCTAGCCATACTTTCCTTTCATTATCTCCAGCAGCTATTTCGTACCAATGCAGAAATTATTTTTTATTTGCAGTATATGTTATTGTAGTGCAACAAAATACGATGAGTTATAGATAATTAAAAATAGATTCGCATAAATTTATTATTGACATAATATTAAATATCATACCGGCATTTGTCATTGTCTTTCGCAACTGTACATCTTTAAATTGCTTGTGAAAATTGGCTGCAAAATGGCGGATGCAAAATCTCTGCACAGCATGATCTGGTACCCATCCAATGTCAGTCAGTGCTTTATTAATGGAAACATGGCGATCAGATATGACACATAAATTTTCCTATGTACAGACATGCTCTCTTAGATTCTTAATAAAGAATCTCCAAGAATTATCGTTCTGCGACTCTACAATGGCAAAAGCGAGAGGGAAAACATTATTGTTACCATCTTGAGTTACAGCCACTAAAAGAGTCCCTTTATACCTTCCAAACAAGTGAGTGCCATCTATTTGAACAATTGGTTTGCAGAATGGGAAACCTTGAATGCATGGACGAAAAGTCCAAAACACTCGCCCAAAGTATTTTGCTTGGTCGCACACGGTCCCATTTGCATAGTATGCCGATTTTACCTCCATATTGACCACGGTACCCGGCATTGATTGCAACAAACCATCTAGGTAACTGTCCATTTGAAGCATCCCAATCACTAAATATCTTTGTTATTGCCTTCTGCTTTGCAATCCAGGCTTTCTTATATGTCGGTTGAAATTGAAACCTTTGGTCCACATCGGAGATTATTTGGGATATAGTGGTGGCAGGATTATCGGAAATAGTACGCATTATGGCAGAACATATGAAGTCGGAATCCAACTTTCGGTGGGCGACAGTCATAGCAGCAACATTACAGGTGTACGGTCATTCATACTTCATAATTCTCCACATATTAGTATTCTTACCCTTCCACGAACCCTCCACTGACACCCATCATTTTTATGCTTGCAAACTCCAGCATATTTTTCAGTCTCCGACTGTTTCACTAAGAAGTCCACATTTTTTCAAAGACAATAACTTTTCAGTGCAAGAACTAAGGATTCTTTATCAGCAAAGGTCATACCTATTTCTATCTCTTGGTCCCTATCTTCTGGGTTGTACATTGGCGCAAGAGAGCTGCCATCATCCTCCATATGTTCTTCTAAATTCAATCGGCGCATAAAAGGTGTTGTCGTATAGTTCTTTTTTTTCTGGGATATAGAGGTGCAAATATGAACACCAACATTACTCCCTGAATCGTCGTTATCGTCATCTGGCAACATAATTTGAATCATCTTCCTCGTCCTCTAAATCTTCTTCATGATATGTAAACCCTAAATTCATACATAAATTAATTAGATGACATATGATATCATGTTAAACAAAATTACATCACCTACAAAAGTACCTTGTTGTTCTTCTATATGCAGCATTGCATCAGTGACATCCTCGTAGGGGGCATTAGATTCAATTTCTTTCTCCATTGGCTGATACAGACTAGAGATAAGGTATATGTAATCTCTAGATCTAGGCTGCCGAGGTATCTGCCGATTTTGTATGTTCGAATGTCCTGCTCCGGAACCCCCCACTACCACCCGCTGCAAATTGTTCTCCAAAATAACTTCTATCCACTACTTCAACTAGAACCTCTATGTAGTGAAAATATGCGCTTGCCCTGTCATACCCATTAAACATATGTTGCATATCTTCATCTGTTCGAATCTTTAAGGCAAGTGTTATCATACAAAATGCCGTGTTACCCGTTGGCATGCGGTAAGTGATTTTCATGATCTGTTGGTCAGGGCACAGCTGTAAAAGCTGGTGTATATGAAGTCCAAGATCATCTCTACTCCAAGATCTTTCGAACATGGTCATTTCTAGAGGATTATCTGACCAGAAATCCCTCTCTAATAACTTTTCCGCTGTAGTATATTATAGCCAGACAAGACATTTAGCAAATGCTTTTGGTGGTTACTAAGTTAAGTGATTGGATGAGAAAAATGGAAGAATTGGTTTACCTTCCGACAATGTCTCTCATTTTTATACTGGATGAAGTTACAACTTCCATGTCTTGTTATGTCATTCAGTAGTACCACAACGTCAAATTGGAAACGATCATAGGCGCGTTTTGTTGACATGTCAAAAAAGTAATTAATTAAGAAGACTCAACACACAAAGCCTGTTAAGACGCTGCAAAGTTGTCGTATTTACCCATCATGGTAAATAATAATTGAAAATGTCAGATTGGAAATGACCGTACGCGCGTCTTGTTGACATGTCAAGAAAAGTAATTCATTGAGAAGACTCAACAAACAAAGCTTGCTAAGATGCTGCAAAGCTGTCATATTTACCCATCATGGTAAATAATAATTGAAAACATCAGATTGGAAACGACCGTACGCGCGTTTTGTTGACATGTCAAAAAAGTAATTAATTAAAAAGACTCAACACACAAAGAACCTGTGAAGATAGTCATACATAATTAAAGCTGCATTGATGTACATCAATTGTACCCCAATGTGGGTTTGAGAAACGAACGCGATCGCGTTTTGAAGGTGCTGTCAAATTAAATAAATATTTAAATGACAAGACACAACGTCCAAAATAATTGAAGCATAAAAGACACATCATGAGATGTGGTATATGTAAAGTGACGACTTATGTATTAAACATATTTAGATAACATAATATAATATTTTGCATGTTAATATTGTAAATCAACGTATTCTTCTTGGAGCGCGAAAGCAGTCCGGTCTTCGGTGCGGCAACACTCCTCTATGTAGTGAAGACAAACATTGTCTTGTTTCCATGATTTCCTTTTTGATCTCTTCCCTATCGAATAGAATCGTACAAAGTATATCCGTTTGATCATCTTCTGTAAACCCCGTTAGTAGATTCAGGTTCTCCTTTTGGTTTTGTATCCTAACTAATTGAACCTGCAATTGATTTAACTTTGCATTCATTCTTTGTTTTTCGATCTCAATATGCTCTGTCTTAATCCTTCTTATCTCTTGATCTAGATCGAGGCCTGCATAAGATGATGCTTCTCGCTAATGGAGAAAAAAAATTAAAGCATATAAATCAAATAAAGGTAATAAATAAAATCAATCAAATATAGAGAAATAAAATAAAAATTACATACCAAAAAGCTGAAAATAGTTGAAGGCCATAAAAAGTAAAGCATACATCTAAAGTAAACATAAAAACATGTGACAAGTAGAATTAAAGTCAAATATAATCTAAGTGTAAGGTAGGGTGGACATCGTGAATACTATAAACGCAAAATTCGTCTAAACATAATAATCAAGTACAAAAACTATACATGATGGTAGTGAGGTGTCGTCGAACAGCAGCCTGGTATGTGGCATGGACCGCGGATAAATATGGTACGAAGTCCTCGTCCCATATCGTGGCCCTCGGCTGAAGAAGGTGGCTCTGGATGTGTACCGAAAATATTGAGTGGTGGTGGAGAGGAAAATAGTGTACTCGGGTCAATATGTTGTGCGACTGGTCTAATACCGGCCACTAGAGGGCGAAATTGCGGATCACACGCTGGAGCATAAGCATCAGTAGTAACGGGAACAGATAAAGAAAACGGCTAAAACACGGACCCAGGTGATAGAAAACCACCGTCTGGAAATGTAAACTGAAGAGGGGGGACATGTACACTTGTACATGGTATCGAAGTAGATAACGGCGCTGCCTGATCGGCACCCTGAAGTAGACTAGTAAATGTAGCGATAGATGACGATGTGTCCAAGACTGCAGCATCGAACAAGTCCTGTTCATAAAATAATTAAATTATATTCCAAAAACAACAAGCCGAAGTTAATTACTTGTGAATTGAGGTATATACCTAGTCATCAAATTGTGTAACATCATCTAACTGTCGTGTGGGAACATGATGCTGGGGTGGGTCAATACAAGGAATGTACACCTCTTCAGAGGCGTGCTCATCACATGGCCAGCCAAAACCAACTGATCCTGCGTCACTAACATCGCCACCTATACCACGGCTATGTCTAGAGGACGCGCCGCCACCACCACTACGCCTAGAGGAGACGTCACGACTACCACTACGTCTAGAAGATGAGCCACTACCACTACGCCTAGAAGACGCACTCTCATCACCCCCGCCACCGTAACCCGAAGGACCCCCACCCCCACCACCGTAACCCGAAGGACCCCCACTCCAGCCACCGTAACCCGAAGGACCCCCACCCCCGCCACCGTAACCCGAAGGACCCCACTCTCGCAACCGTAACCCAAGCCCGCCACCTCCACCACCGTAACTCGAAGGACCCCCACTCCCGCCACCGTAACCCAATTGATCCCCACTAGCGCCACCGTACCATGAGCCACCAATCTGTATCATCACTTAGCACCCTGATCACTATGACCCTGAGTCCAATGGTAGCAGTCGTAGGGAAACACCGGCGTGCCCTATGTGCCACAAGCGGAGTTTGAAAAACCATATGCTGTCCATGGACTTCCGCTGGAGGGTCTGCTTCTATAGGTATTTGTAACATCGGTGCTGGCGGCCATGCCCATGTCGCTATACGAAGTACTTCGCTAGCACTGAGCCAATACCACATGTAATACGCTGCTGATGCTACATGATATGGATGAGTGTCTAAGATCCATCCAGCTAGATACTGTGATCGTGAATGCCAAAGAGTGGTCCACCATGCTCTTTCCTGTCGTCAATCCACGCCAACACGTCCACGCCGATCGCCACCATGAGCATCATCTAAGCAAACTGGTGCCTGCGGTATATGTTGTGCATAGCCAAACTGACGGAGAACACGGTTTGTAGAATGCCACTTCAGAAATGACATGCACAATAAAGGAGTACATGCACGCCAATGGTGAGTTGTATGCTCATAATCATACAGAATCAGGTTTTGCAACTCATAGATACAGTAGGGAGTCCACACAAACTACAACAAAAAATAATACTTTCAAAATTAGCTTATTTGAAACTATACTAATTTTTCAGTTGGAATATTGAATATATAAATAACTCACATTGGAGATTTCAAGTCTATCCAAGATGATACGATACTGGGCAAGCGCTCTACGAGAAGGTGTTTGGGTAAGATGTGTACAAAAACTATAACAAAATTCAATCGACAAATCTAAAGTAAGGATTTTCATAATTTATATGGTTTAATCAACAATAATTATATTAACCTTATAGAATAGTTTTAGATATATGTACCTGTTCGCCACTGGCCATCGTGGCTCATAAAATACATACTCAGAACGAAGGCGAGGAATTCTAAGATATGCCCATGCCTCAATTATCCAAACAAACCCTCCCATGGTGCGATTGCGTGGGAATACACCACGACATAAGTAACGATATAGATATGCTAAGCACGCCGATCCCCAACTATACCAAGCTATTGAATCAAAATCCTCCAATAACTGAAGATAAGAAATATGGATAATCTTCGCAGTCTTCATTCCTAGAATAGTCCCACTCAATAGGCGTAGTATATATGCCCTGTGTGGCACTGCAGTGTGTACTCATCAGCCCCGTATGGAATTTGTGCGAAATAGGTGGTAAGCTTCGCTAAATTGATATTTCCTCCTGCAGTCATACACTTCCTTGCCTGATACTGATCAAGTCCTAAAAGTGCCTCTATAAGGCCAAATGCATCTACCTCCTCCCCACGTAATGTCCACCCAGAAGTGCGTCCCAAAACAGGCTCCCCCTCTGTCCGAAGGCCCGTCAGTAGAGAAATATCCTCCAATGTAATGGTGCACTCCCCCCAAGGAAGAAGATATGTGTGTGTCTCTGGTCGCCACCGCTCCAATAATGCCCTGACAACCGCGTGGTTTATAGTTCGCACCCCAATACTCGCTACATACTCAAAACCGGCTGTGCAAAGATACTTCAAAAGACAGTCGTCAGGCAAATCAACCGAAATATGTCGTGGGGTAGTAATATGAACGGTCCTCTCGTTCTTATATCGTAATCAAAATACATTATTAGTTAAAAAAACTTATTTAGGTTCTATGTTATGATTAAAGTTGAATCCTTTTATTAGACATTAATAATATATACTAATTAAATATTTTATTCAAAAAATGTATTTATTAAATTATGAACAAAATTACATGTTCCCGTCTATTTATTTTGTCTATTAAATAATAAATTTAGATTAGTATTTTACGCACAAATTCAATTTCTCATCCAAAAAATTAAATCTCTAAATATTTAGAGTAGTTACTAAGTATTAAAATGTCTACATGGTATAAAATAGTTAGTAAATTGAATTAGCTATTTATTTATTTTTTGAAAATTTAAATAATTACGAGTTAAATTAATAAAACTAATATTTCTAATTAAATTTATCGAACATAATAATTCTAAAATATGTAATATTATAATTAAATTTAAATATTATTGCTAATACTATAAGATTATTAATATATCTACTTTACTCAAATAAATTACTAACCCGCAGAGTAACATGTCCATATATATGATGCTCCTGGAAACGGATAATATTCCGAAAATAAACATCTCGCTGGGCATTCTGATCACCCATCTATAAATAATAAATTTAATAATAAGATATTAATATAAAACAAATTAATGATAATATAAATATAAATTAATAATATAAATATAAATTAATAAGATAAAAAAAAATATTACTAAAAATTTTACCTGAGAGATGGTGAGAACTGGCTGAGATAGGAGGTGAGTTAGAGAGTGGCAAGAAGATGGGAAGGAGAAAGGCTTATATAGTGTGGCGTTTCGCCACATCGGTACTGCGACAAAACGCATAGTGTCGCGTTTTGATACAGAACGCATAGTCTCGCGTTTTGTTACTTATGTGGGCCATGATTGACAATCCATGTCATGTTGTCACAATCAATGTAAAATAAGTGGGTCCGTTTTTAAAGAATTTGTACACAAAACGCGATATCCTACGTTTTGAAGGTCTAGCGTTTTGTGGCATAACGCATTATACCTCGTTTTGTTGTAAATTGGAGTAGATTGGGAATATTTAGCTAAGAAGTGGTAGATGGGTAATAAATAAAATATGTGGGTATATTTCAATCTTTTAGCCAATTAGTCATGTGAATAATAAGATGGGAGAAAATAATAAAAGACGAGAAAATATATTAGAGATGTCCATAAAAGAGGATGGGTAAGGTTAAGGTTAAAATGGTACTTTAGATATTGATATTGTAGAATTTAAACTCACATTAATTCTATTCTATCATCTCCAATACGTATATAAAAGTAAACATAATGATGTACGTATCAATACACAAAACATATATATAAGAATATAAACAATAAATTCATTACTATTAAACTTCTTTATTTGACTAGGAAAATTTCACAAATGCGGAAGAACTCCTATTTCCACCGAATAGATGCAGCACAGTGAAAAGTCTATTCTTTTAGTTGTTTTCCCATAACATAGTTTTGAACTTTTTCTCTGATGTATTTCACACACAGTAAACTCACACAACACGAAATCAAAATCTATCAAATATAAAGAAAATTATTAAGTTTAGGGTCTAGTATAGATTTTATAAAATATAAATTTTAATTTATATAATTAAATTTAATATTATAGGGTCGGGCCGGACAAAAGGGTCAAAATATTGATCCTAACCCAGCCCTACAATATATAGGGTTCCCTATTTTGATGGTCGGACCGGGTTAGGGCTAAGAAAAAAAGGCCAGACAATAAATTTTAGGGGTCAGGTCAAGACGGGTCGGGCGGGTCCTCAATCCTATGACCAGGTCTAGTTGTGATGGAATGAGAGGGGATGTATACCACCCTGTTCCATTGGTTTTCATCTAAAAATATATAATGCAAACAATGGTAAGTTAAAAATCTCATTCTATTCATTTTCATCCCCTCTCATACCACCAATCCAAACTTACCCTAAGTGTCTGTTTGATACGACTTCTTTGAATAGATCTTTTAGCAATAGATCTTTTAATAATAGATCTTTCAGAAGTAGAGTTTTGAAGAATAAAAGTTTAGTTGTTTGGTTATCCATTAAAAAAGTACTTATCAATTTCAAGTGTTTGGAAATATCTCTTTTAAAAGTACTTTAAGATGTTATAATTACTTAAAGGGTATTAGATATACATATTTAAATTAAAAAGTACATATTTAAAAAAAATTAAAATTAAATCATGTATTCCATCCATCTCAAATTCTTGAACTTCACCAAGAAATAGATCACTATTATTATCATATGATTTGAACTCTAAATTACTATTTAAATAAATTTGAATGAAGATATAGAAAGTTATTTGGAGTTATATAGAGAGTTATTTTAAGCAACTACAATTTTCACTTGTTTGTTAATACTAGAATATATTTATTCATTGATTGTTATCATGTAGGAATTCGCAAAATTTGGTTTAAATTCAAAATTCAAATTGAGAGTTGAGTATTGAAATATGAAACAATATCTACATATAAAAAATATATGACGTTATTATCTTTTTTTCTATTTTTTATATGAAACCAATTCAAATATGAATATTATATATATTTTTTAAACTCAATTAAAAAGAAAAAATTGAAATTGCAAATATAATAATAATAATAGAAGATAAAGTTTTATAAAACCTTACAAATTTGTATTATATAAAGATTTTATAAACTTATATAAAAATTTTAATATTGATTTAAAATTTTAAGATATCGTGATTTTATATATCTCAAAGTAGTAGTACTTAACTAAAATAAAATATGTATTTATGAGTTATATACATATATTATACAAAGGTATAAAACATATTTCGTATATTTTTTAAAAAATTCAAAAAGATCTATGTGGTGCTAAATAAACCACAGCCAAATATCAGGCTAAGATTACTTGAGAAAATAGCTTAATAGCTTACAAGAGATGATTGAACAAAATCTGCTCTTCAGAAAAATAAGAATCGGATCCTTTTACAATCATCTCTATCTCCTATTTATAGGTGGTATTTGGATTCTATTTCTATTTGGATTTGGACTCCTTATTCTCCTTGAATTCGGTCTCCTTTTGGGGCTCGATCTCCTTCTAAGACTTGGTCTCTTTCTCGGGCTTGGTCTCCTTCCTGGACTTGGTTTCTTTCTCGGGCTTGATCTCCTTCCTGGACTTGGTTTCTTTCTTTCAATGAGGAAGGTCTTCCTTTATCTATTGGGCTTTCAGAGTCCTTGGTCCACTAAGATAGGTTTTCCTCGGTCCACCAGGTTTCAGGAATCCGCATTTGGTTTGGTCACAGTTCGCTGGGTTGGTATACCTTGGGTTGGGCTTTGTTGGGCTCGGCCGAGTTGGACTGATCTTTGGGCCTTTGGCCACTTCGGCCGAGCTTGATTCTAGGCCTCTGATCCCTTCGGCCGAGAGTGGCCTTCGTACACCTCTTCCATGCTTCGGTCGATTGTGATTATGGACTTCGCCTCCCTTTACTAGTTTCGACCTTCGCCTATGATGCCTTATGGTTACTTTCCCACCACAATCTACTTCAGAGCATCCACAATAGCTCTAGACAGTTTGGGTTCTTCTTCTGTCGGATGAGAAATATTATATTATAAAATAAATTTTATTATTAAATAACCAAAAAAATATTAACAAAGTTGTATAGAGAGAGAAAGAGATAGCACTGACATGTAAATATTTCATTGCAGGAGGAGAGTTGTCCCGCATACCCACTTAGAGGAACTTAGAAGAGAGAAAATTGCTTGTTTTGTTTAATATATTTTTTTAAAATTTTTAGAACGGGGGCTTGAAGGCTATGTTTGGATTATGGTTTTGTATGGTATGGTTTAGGTTATTAATAACCTATTCCTTGTTTGGATTATAGGTTAGGTTGGCATGGTTTAGTATAGTTTTAGTTATGTATGGGTTGATTTGGATGAGATTTGCAACCCACCAATTTCGGGTGTTACCATGGGTTATATTTTATATTTTCCAAAATTGTCCTTCTAATATTAGAAAAATTACAAAAATATAAAAGTGTAATCGTAATAGATGAATTTTCACTATATTGACCTTTTTCTTTTTATTTTGGGAGTGTTTAATTTTATTTAATTAATTTATATATTTTTATTTAATTTGGTTATTCGAGATACCGTTTTGGTTGTTCATTTGATTTAACTCTTTTTTTAAACATATTTTATTTGGTTATTTGAGATAGTTGTGGTTTATCTTCCAATATCGTTTTATTTTATTTTATTAATTTTTATTTTTCATCTATTTATATCATTCTCAATAAAATATTAAAATTAATCAAATTAATTCAAATATCAATATTTAGTTAGGTTCCATTATTTTCACGTAAATTTTAAATATTAAATCTTTTTATATAAGTGTTCTTTTTTTTACATTCTAGTAATATAATATATTTTTATTACTATTTTACCCTTTAATAATTTTTTTAAATCTGTTTAATTAAAAAAAAAGAAATAAATCGAATTTAAATTTTAATATTTACAAAATTGGATGAAATTATTTTGTTATCAATTTAATATTTTTATTAAAATTTAAAAAAAATAAAAATTTAAGAATTTTTTCAATTTTATTTTGTAAAAATGGATTAATATGCAAATATAATGAGTAGTATTTAAATATGTCTAATCTAATTAGAATAATTGAAAAAATATATTTTTTTTAAAAAAATGTCTTTTTAGTACTTAAAATAAAATAAAAGTATAAAAAAAATCAAAATTACTTAAATATAGAAAAAAATATTAAAAAGAAAAATAGATGGCACCTTAATTTTATACTTAATCAAATTAGTAGAAAAAATAAAATAAAACTAAAAAAATAAATTAAATCATCTAAAAGTAATAATTAGTGTGAATACTATACAAAAGGGTATTGTGATCAATTTATATCTTTTTAACCCATACCATACCATCAATCCAAATAAAAAAATTGACTTTACTGTACAGAACTGCACCATCTATCCAAATAGGATTTTAGTACTATACGAAACAATACTGAACTGAACTATACTGGACGATACAACAGTGCCAGCCATCCAAACAAAGCCGAAGTGTCCCTCTATCATGAATGCTCCTGAGAATCATTAAATTTGTGTTTTTATCAGTAGATGATTTTCTACTTTTTTTTTCTTTTTTTTTTTTAAATTCTCAAAAAATATTTAATGTAGTGCCAGCTAGACAATCAAAAATAAAAAGAATGAAATGTTTTTAGGTTTAAAAAGTATTTTTTATCGGCAAAATAGGCACTAAGTTTTAGTGACCGTCGATGGTCCAAAATTACTTTTCCATTCCACTTAATAATTAATAATTAATTTAAAATTTAATATAATAATTAATTATTACCACTATTTTGAAATGCTATCTAACATGGTCGTCGATGGCCAAGTTCAACCTGGGCGACGGCACAGGGCCCTCAAATTTAACGGGGCCCCTAATTACTCTTTAAATTTTTGGAGCCTGACTTCGTTTTACAAATAAATCCGGGTAGACCCACTGTGAGTTCAGTCGAAATCGTAACCCCACAATCCCAATTCTTTTTCGTTTCAACTTCATCGACAACACCACCTGAAAACCCACCCGAAACACAACATTCATTAGATCCAGATCTGGAGAATTCATAAGATACGCCATCGACTAGTGAAGCTAATCAAAGAATTCAGAGAATACGCCATTGACTTGCCGGACACTGACCCCAGACTTCAACGGAGTGGTTCCCAATTCTCTCCTGAACAAATCTTTATCTCTCTGTCTTTTTCCTTTGTCTCTATTTAGGTCTCTTGAATCACAGGTACATACATGACTATTATATTATATGTTTTATGCATCCTTATAAAGGTATTATTTTACTATTTTTGGTGTTTTCAATGAAAAATTGGGCACTTTCATATTTGGTATTGTCCATGTGGTGTGTCGATATCAAATATATAATTCACTTTCACTGAGAACATTATTAGTTATTGTTTGCTTTTTGATGTAGATAAACACTTCTTTCCATTTATATGTGTTATTAACATACATTAATAATGATCTTGAAATTTTGCTTCTTTGTGTTCTAATTTTTGTTTGGAGCTCGAAACCCAGAAGACAGAGATGGTGTTGTCTAGAGAGAGAAAAGCTTTTGAAATGTTTTTTTTTTTATTATATCTTTTATTATAATTTTGATTTACTTTTTATATATTTTAAAAGAATTTGAATTTCATGTTGAGGTGTGGTTGTTGTCCTTATCATAGATACGTACATGAACTCAAATTTTATTTAATTTAGTTAATTATTATTCTTTTTATAAGATCTGAAATGTTTGTTTATTTGAAATCATAAATTCAAATAAAGTAGTTACATAGCAATTTGAAATAGTCAGCCAAACAGGGCTTTATAGCTGGCTAGTCCAATTTCTTTTTTGGCTCTCAACTTGAATCACTTTCAAGTACTCTCAGATCTTATTTATGCAATCAAAATCTAGAATCTAGATCTCTACCATACAATCAAGATCTTGTATATATCAAGTTTTCCTTTCCTTATTCACAATATATTTTTTATCTATGTACATTTACTGTTTGAGTTAGTTCTAATTACTTTTTTATGATTTATGAAATAGGAAGTGATTAATTATTCATTATGTCTGCGCGAAATAGGAAGTATGATTGTGGTTATGAAAAACATAAAAAGAGATAGAGACTAGAAGCTGCAGCTTAATCTCAAAATGGGGCTCTTGATAGATTTGTGGTGAGAGAAACTCCACATGTTAATATTGACGATGATCAAAGTGATTATCTAGTAGATGCTGTGGCTCCTAACACAGTCGAAGCTGTGTCTCTTTCTCTAGAAATAGATGAAGGTGTTGACGCTCCTGCAACAGAAATTGATCAAAATCCAGATGCAAATATTGCCGACAGAGGTAATGATGATAATATTGCCAATGATATTACTACTTCTTTTCAGCATGATATATTTGATCCAAGAACTTGGGATGCACTTGATCCTAAAATGATTGATATTTTGCTACAAAAGGGTCCTAAAAGAGACTTGTCTATTAAGCATGGTCCTAAAGACAAATTATCTAGAAGGTTTTCTACACAATTTTACACTAAGGTTCTATCAAATGGAGAAAAGTGTGATAGAGAATGGCTTGCATATAGCAAAGAGCTTGATAAAGTATTTTGTTTTTGTTGCAAATTATTAAAAAAAAAAAGAATCTGTTGATAGGTCAATTAGCAAATGATGGTTTCAATGACTGGGGTCATCTTGACACTAGACTTAAAGAGCATGAAATTAGTAGAGAACACATCACAAACATGGTTGTATAGTATGATTTGCATCTCAAGTTGCAGAAGAATCAAACAATTGATAAAGTTGCTCAGCGATAGCTTGAAAAAGAAAGGGAGCATTGGAGAAAGGTATTACTCAGGAGTCTTTTGATTGTAAATTTTCTTGCAGAACATAATATAGCATTTTGTGGTAGTAATAGCAAGTTGTATCAAGACAACAATGGCAATTTCTTAGGACTGGTTAAAATGTTGGCTGAATTTAACCTAGTTATCAAAGAGCATATTTCCCGCATAACGAATGATAAAATTCGTGATCACTATCTTGGTCCTTCTATCCAGAATGAGTTGATAAATTTGTTAGCTATTGCAATCAAGTCCGCGATCATTACAAAGGTAAATGAAGTAAAGTACTTCTTAGTTATACTTGATTGTACCCCAGATGCAAGCCATCAAGAACATATGTCTTTGATAATAAGGTATGTGGATGCAGATTCTATTTGCATTGAATAATCATTCTTAGGTTTTTTGGATGTGAATGATACTACCGGGCAAGGATTGTTTGATGTTCTACAAGAGGAACTAAAAAGTCTTGACCTTGATGTGGACAATGTGAGAGGATAGGGGTATGATAATGGGTCCAATATGAAGGAAAAACATCAAGGGGTACAAAAGAAACTTTTGGATATAAACCCAAGAGCTTTTTATTCAGCTTGTGGTTGTCATAGTCTGAATTTGACTATGTGATATGACAAAGTCTTGTCGCAAAGCAATTGAATTTTTTGGAGTTATCCAGTGCATATATACAACATTTGCTAATTCTACAAAAAGGTGGAATATTCTTAAAGACAACATAACAGGATTGACTCTGAAGTCATTATCATTTACTCATTGGGAGAGTCGTGTTGATAGTGTTAAGGCTATAAGGTTTCAGCTCCCAGTAATAAGAGAGGCTTTACTATAGTGGCTGAAAGTGATAATGATCCATTGGCAAGTAGTGAAGCTAAATCATTGGCAGAAAATGAACTTGGTGACTTTGAATTTTTAGTTTCAATAATTATCTGGTGTGAAATATCATATCATGTTAATTTGATCAGCAAGCAACTGCAAACAAAAGATATGCTTATTGATATTGCAATTGAGTATATACAGAGGCTGATTTCTTTTTTCAAAAAGTATAGAGAAATTGACTTTTCAAAATCATTGGAAGCTGCAAAGGAAATTGCAATGGACATGGGTATTCATCCGGAGTTTCGGACAAAGCGTAAAATCAAAAGAAAAAGACAATTTGGCGAGTGTGCAAATGATGCATCTATTGAGTCACAATTTGCAGATGAGTCATTTAGGATAAATTATTTTATACCTATTGTTGATCAAGCTATAACACCACTTACTAGGAGATTTGAACAATATCAAGGGTATGAAAAAACTTTTGGTTTCTTGTTTACTTCGGATAGGTTGCGATCCTTGGATGATAAGAGTTTGATGACTGCTTGTGTTAATCTTGAGGATGCATTTAAGAGCGGAGAACACAAAGATATTGATGGGAATGAATTATTTGGGTAGTTAATTTTCATCAAAGATTTACTCAATGAATCAATGGGTCCTCTTGATATTTTGAAGTTTCTGAAAAAGCGTCCCTTTTATCCTAATGCTATTATTGCATATAGAATTTTGCTAACCATTCCGGTTACTGTTGCATCTGCTGAAATGAGTTTTTCTAAACTCAAGTTGTTGAAGTCCTACTTGCGTTCGACTATGACACAAGAAAGACTCAATGGGTTGACAATGATAGCACTTGAAAATGATCTCTTCGAGAAGATTAATTATGAAGATCTAATTGAAGATTTTATTTCAAGAAACACTAGGTGAATGCTGCTTTTTAGGAGGACATTAGGTCAGTACTATCTTGACTTTATTTAGCATCGATATGTGGTATGTTTCTGAATTTGGTAAAAAAAATAATATATTAAACTTATAACTGTCTGAAATTATATATTATTTATAGTACACATGAACTTTTGCAATTCTAGGGTCCAAATTTTAAATTTTGTTCTGGATCCAAATTTTTGAAGACAGCCCTGCTATCTAATTGAATATATATATATATATAAAAAAGTAGAAAAGTCTCAGGACAATATTCAATCGAGACAACAATTTGTTTTAACTAGACAACAATTGTCTTTAAACTTTTATTTTTTAATTTAAAATAAATAATAAATTGATAACTTTCAAAAATTAAAATTCAGATAGATTAATTTCAAAATAAGATTTAGATTATAAAGATAAATATTCATGTTTATCTGTATTATATTTTGGAATTTTATTCCAAATCAATTTTCTCTCCCCTGTAAATATAGGATCATTCATCTAAATTAATCACCTCTTTTTTTTCTCATAGTAGTTGCAGAAAATTCAAACACAATTTTTTTTCTTTCATAATCGCAAGATCTGAATTAGGTTTTGATGGTTCTACTCTCCCTCACAAAATCGCTATGGTAATTCTACTCTAAATTAATCACCTTTTTTTTTTTTTTTTTCTCATAGTAGTTGCAGGAAATTCAAACACAATATATTTTTTTTCATAATCGCAGGATCTGAATTAGGTTTTGATGGTTCTACTCTCCCTAACAAGATCGCTATGGTAATTCTACTCAAAATTAATCACCTCATTTTCTTTCTCACACTAGTTGCAGGAAACTCAAACACAATTTTTTTTTCTTTCATAATCACAGGATTTGAATTAGATTTTTATGGCTGTACTCTCCCTAACAAGATTGTCATGGTAATTTTACTCCCTTATTAATGATGGTCATATTACTGCCATCTCCTTTAATTCTCTGATTATCTATCTTACTTCAATTTTGCTTCAATTTTAATCAAGCAAATTCAAGAATAATGCGTTGGTTATAAAGAAGTGGGGAGAAAACGTATTGGTCATGGAGAAGCTAGATAATCCTATTGCAAACTGTTATCTTCCATGCGGTTCCACCGGCAACACCTGAACAAAATAAACAGGCAATAATCAATGAACTCAAAATTCGAAAGCAATGAAAATCACAATTTACCTATGACGAAAGGAATCTTGTGAGAAGGAGGTAAGTCGGAAACCAGACGATTGAATTGAGAGAATGAGTGATCGAGCATTGCGGTTTATGTTAAATAAATTGAGTTTTAGTTATTTTTTTCAAATATGGTAAATAATAGAAATATGTTTTGTTAATTTAATGTATATATTTATTTATAGTGAAATTTTATTCTTTCAAACTTATATGTACATATCATAAATATCATGACTATCTTTTTAATTCTTTAATTATCCATCTTATCCAAGTTTAATTCAGCAAATTACAAAGTTTTCCTATGAATGAATTTTATCAATTTATTTTTCGAAAATGTATCTCATTATTGTGATAAATATAATAATAATTATGTATTTATGTTCATATATTTTTAGATTTAAAAATAATTATATATATATATAACTAATATTATCTACTCTGAGAAAATAATTTTGTGATATATATATATATAAGTTCGCAAAATTATAATATTATTATATTATTTCTATTAACTATTAATAAATAATTCTAAAATCATCCAACAATAATTTTATAGTAAATATAAAATTAAATAAGCCCTAATTAATCCATCTTTTATTTTAATAATTTTATAATAAAATTATATATATATATAAAGTTAATTACTAAAACAATTTATATCTCAAAATTTTTAATAAATCGAGATAAATTTTAAATTTGATTACAAGTCAAATATTTACTTCTTTTTATATCCAAATTGATTAAATTGAAAAAAAAATCTTTTATATTCAAAATTTTCTCATTATGCAATAGAGTTTGATTTTATATCAACTTTTATGAATATTTATATTTAATCTTATAAATTCTATTCTTATATAAAAAAAATTTTAAAATTATAATATATATATATAAAAAGTCTCAGTATAATACTCCGACGATAATTTTTTTAAATGTAAATAATATTTGTCTTTAAATTTAGTATAATAATTTTATTTTTATCTTTATATATTTATAACTTAAAGATAATTATTTAATTATATTCTTTTAAAAAATTAATATTATCAACTCACCCAAAAATATGATAAATATAAAATTTTAAAAATAATTAAGAAAATAAATACTTAAATTCATATTTATCTTCATTATTATGTGGTTGAGTTTCATTCCAGATCAACTATCTCTCTACTATACTCGGTATAAATTTAAGGTAGGTTTATACATGATATTTAATTCATAATCGTTAGGGAGTAAAATCAAAATAAAATACATATATTTCTTGGAGTATCTTCAATAGAATGTGGACGTGAGATGATATGGCTGTAGAAAATAAAGGACGTGAATAATGACATGGCTGAATGTTTAGAAATAGACGACGTCTATTTAAAATAATGATACAGCAGTCACCGTCTAATATATTTGTTCTATTTTTGTAATTATCAGAATTTTAATTAAATTAAATCTCTATCGCACAAAAAGAGAGATAATAAGATTAATTTAATAAAATAAAATAATAATATTTATTTAGATGGGTTGACGGTGGATTCGACCCCCCACAAATAGTAATTGAAGTTCACAAGGTAAATAATAAAATATGCCACGTCAACTCCACATTTAAAATAAAATCACTACTGGAGATCAATTTTTTAAAAAGTTTTCCACGTTGCTGACGTGGCTATGGAGAAATTCTTATTTGACATGCTACTGGAGATGCTCTTAATAAATAAATAAATATATATAATTTTATTGTAAATATGTCTGTGGTGTTTTTTTTTTCTTTTTTAAATTTATATTTTTTATACTATATGAAATTGATAATTTTATATCCATGTATTTTTTTCATACCATGAAAAAAATATATGTATAGAAGGAGAAAAAATAGTGGAGTTCATCATATTTGTAATTTATGTCAATTCAGCCATCTTTTTTTAGCTCAATTATAGAGTCTGTTTGTTAAACAACTCTTTCAATTAGAGATTAGAGTTTTGAGCAGTTTTTATAGGTTTGATCAAAATTAACCCTCTAAATTTTTAAAGTAGTTAGTTTGGTTAATAGCAACTTAATTGGTTGTTTGGGTCAAAAATGCTAATTTCTAAGACGCCAGTAGTAGGAGCGTTTGAGAGATATTAAAATTAGAAATTTGTTAAAAAGACCAAATTACCCCACTTTGAATAGAATTATATTAATTATAGATTAATAAAATAATTGAAACATATTATAATTATATAATATTATATATATATATTTAAAATTAATATCATCAACTCAACCAACCACAATTTAATAGTAAATATAAATTAAAAAAATTATTTATATAATAGTATGTATTTTTAAAAAATTAAAATTATTACATTTATTACTATTAATAATTAATATAATTTTAAATCCACTTAACTACAACTTTGTAAATGTGGTTGAGATTATCATCTGTTACATGAGTAGTTGAGATTCGATGTCTATGGCTATGTTTGGCACTAGAGTTTTTCACAACGTTTAGAGTTTTGACTGAGAATATTAAACATCTGTGTTTGGTCTTCAACTTATAATCTTCCCATCAGAGTTTTTCACAAAGTTTTTAAAACGTTAATCAGAGCAACGTTTAGAGTTTCAATCAAAGAGTTTCAACTTAAACTTCCAAAATTATTCTTATCCATACTAATTTCAAATTAATTTCTCTTTTTATCAAATTATTTTATAATAATTACTTTTTAACTAATTATTTTATTTTTGGTTTTAATAGATTAAATATGTTTTTCATAAAGACAGAGAAAAAAAAGTTGATTATTACAAATATATTATTTATATTATTTATTTTAAAAAAAGTTAATTTCATTCTAAAATTATAATTTAAATTTAAAAATAATTATCTTTTTTATATCATGTTATTTTACGTTATTTAAACATTATTAGATAATTAAAAAGCTAGTTTACCAAACAGTATTTATTAAAAATGCTAATTAAAACGCTAAATGCTATCCATTATTTAAAAAACGCTAAACGCTTAAAAATAAGCTAAACACTGCCCAAAACGCCAAACGCTAATAAAAACGCTGGCAGCGCCAAACACAGCCTATATCATGATGTGTTTGTGGTGCCAAATAAACCACAGCCAAATATTAGGCTAAGATTACTTGAGAAAATAGCTAAAAAGCTTACAGAGATAATCTCACAGAGTTTAGCTCTAATGAATAAAAAAAATCGGATCCTTTTACAATCTCCTCTACCCCTTATTTATAGGAGGTATTTGGGGTCCTATTTCTATTTGGATTGGGACTCCTTATTTTCCTTGAATTCGGTCTCCTTTTTGGGCTCAATCTCTTCTAGGGCTTAATCTCCTTTTATTTATTTGGCTTTAGGAATCCTTGTTTCAATAGGGGTTGGTCTTTGTTTTTCTACCGGGCTTTGGAAATCCTTGGCCTGGTATGATTAGTGTTCCTTCTCGGATTTGGTGTTGGCAATCCGTGTTTAGTTAGGTAATCATTTGGTGGGCTGGTGCGCTTCGGTTTGGATTCTACTTTACTTAGCCGAGTTGAACTTCATTGGGCCTTTTGACCATGTCGGTCGAGATAGATTAGCACGTTTCTTGGGCCTTTGGCCCTCTTATTCGGTCGAGGGTAGCTTTTTGGGTACCTTCTCTATATTCGACCGAGCTTGGTTTTAGGGTACCCTTTCTGTTTTCGGCCGAGCTTGGCTTTAGGCTTTGGTTCCCTCTTGCTCTTACCTTCGACTATGATACCTTATGGTCATTTTCCCACCACAGTAATCCCCCATAGCCATGGCTTGAATCTTTCGAGCATGGCAATATCTGTCGTTATCTCGATCGAGTTTGGGCTTCCATTTATTTTTATTTTCGGCCGAGGTTTCTGTGGTTTTCTTGGTGGGCCACGTCAGCCCTGGCTGTCTTGTCTCAATTAGATTTGGCGGCTCTTCGATTGTTGTGCCCTAGATTTGCCATCATGGCTGCTCCTCGACTGCCGTGTTCAAGATTTGCCATCATGACGGCTCGCCTATATAAAGGTTGGTGGTTTACTTCTCTCTCTTAATTTCTTCACTTTCAAATCTTCTTTCTCTCTCTAGCTTCGAAGACTGTCTGCCTCCCTTGCCGGTTTTGACTTTCCGGCGGCATTTCGAGGTCCCTTCTCTCACTTCTGGCCAAGGTTAGCCTTCCTTGCTCAGTTTTTTGTCGTTGTTAGTTTGTTTTACTTGTATTCTAGTTCTTGATGAGTTGCTAGGTTTGAATCTGTGTGTCTGTTCGTCTGCTTGGTTTGTTTTCCTTCCTCTTTTTTTTTTGATCTACTTCGTTTGCCTTTGCTTTCTGTCTTTTTGTTTGTACTAACTTCGGTCGAGAGTCTCTAACCTGCTGTTTTTTCTCGGTCGATTGTAGATGTCTATTGATTCCATAGGCACATCTTCTTTCGGGGGTCTGACTTCAGAATTCTCGACCGCGGAGGACGCGGGCGAAGAATGTTCATCGGTCCGTAATTCACCGGCCGAGTCTAGCCCTCAGGGCATTCTGCCTCCTATCTTTAATATTAGGAGCACCATGACTATGGACGAGCAGGAATCGGCCTTCTTTGCTTACAAGTTCCCTAGTTGGATTAAGGCCCGGTTGCCCGAGCTCGAGGAAAAGGTTGATGATATGTTGGCCGATGGTTGGGAGCCCTTCTACCTTCGTCATTTCAAAATAGGGCTTAGGTTTCCAATCATGGGATTGGTCGAAGAGTTGTGTACTTGGTGCCAGATTCATCCAAGTCAGCTAACTCCCATGACTATTAGGCTTCTCCTGTGCGTCGACCGTTTGAAGGAGAAGTACAACTTAGAGTTTACGGTCGAAGATTTTTTCTACTCGTACTTTGTGAAACGCGAGAATCCCGAGTTTAGGCGGTATGTGTTGAATGCTCGGTCGAATGCCCAGCTCTTGGTCTTAGGTTTTTCTTCTAACGAGACCAAGTGGAAGGACAAGTACTTTTTTGTTAAACGGTGACCCGTTTGTCAAAGGGGCTGGGTTATCCTCCATACTGGCGGGACTCTTGTAGGTTCTTTTTTTTTATTGAGTTTGATCTTGTTCTGACTGCTTTTCTTTTCAGCGAATTTCGGAACGAAGAATTGCAGGTCTTCTCCTCGGGCGCGTGTTAGGAGCGAGGCTATTTTCGCTTTATCGGCCGAGTCTCGTGATTATAGGACGCTTTTGGGCGAGTTGTCCGTCAGTCGTCTTTGGGCTTTCACTAGAACAAGTAAGTTGTTTGTGTCGTGTTTCAAGTTCCTTCGATTGAACTTTGCTGACGTTTGTCTTTTCAGAATTATCCGACTACGTGATGTCCAAGCCTGAGGGTAAGAGAGCTTTGGCCATGCGGGCCATCATGCGCCAGATCCAGGCGGAGCAAGAGAAAGCCCATGCATCCGGTTCTGCTGGGAATGAAGGGTCGGTCAAAGAACGATCTGAGCCGGCCGCCGATCCTGTCCGTCCTCCAAGTCCGGTTCCTTCGGAGGCTGCTGAGGCTTCTCGCCCGTCAGTTCCAGAGGGTTCTCGGAAGCCTTCTCGCCCCCCGGTTTCGAAGGAGAAGCGGCCGATGGCGGGTGGCGTGGGGCCGGCCAAGAAGCGGACCAAGCATGTTGGTCAAAAGCCTCGAGGCGATGGTCGTCATGTGATTGACTTCCCAGGGGATTCTTCTACTAGGGAGATATCGGCCGAGATGATTGCGGCCGCGGATGGTTTTTTCTTTCCCCAGGATGAGGAGTGGTTGGAGTCCTTGTCCTTTACAAAGTTCTACGAGATGTCTATCTCGAGCCTTTATAGGGTAAGTTCGTCTCTTGTTTGTTCTCTTAGGTGGTTTCTTTGCTTACCTTCTTTATCTTCAGGGGCTCCAATGGGCAGTTGGTATGCGCAAGCATTTCGGCCCTGTTTTGCGGGACAGGCGGGCTCTTGAGGCTAAGTATCAGTCTGCCTCGGCCGAGTTAAAGGCGGCTCAGGATGACTTGGGCAAAACAGTGGCTCAATGTGCTGAGGCTGTCAGCCGAGTTGAGAGGGTGGAGGCTCATAACGCTAGGCTAGAGGCCTCGATTGCTTCGAAGGATGCGGAGCTAAAGCGCCAAGCGGCGGAGTTGGAGGAGTTGAGGGCGGCGAAACGAGCCTCACTCGGTCGAATAGAGGAGCTCGAGAGCCGCGTTGAGAGCCTCACCATTGAGGCAGCCCAAACCGAAGTCGTGATCAGGTCCTTTTCTTTGGAGCAGGTCATCAAAGGGTCTTTGACTCCTGAGTCTGCTCAGAAGGAACTGGACGCGTTGGCTGCTCTTCGTGAGGAGAGTTGAGCGAGTATCGTGTACCTTTTTCGATCTTTTGTGTACTCATTGTAATCCCCCCTTTTTGATTAATGAAATTTCTATCTTTCCTTGTACTTTGTGCTGAATTTATTTGTGAGAGGTCTAATCCCCCAGCTGTTTAATTGCAATTTAAGCATATTATTTCTACGCTCGCCGTTCTTGATTCTTTTAGGGTTTCGTGGCTGTAGTTCGGTTGATTCTGGCCGAGACGTGTTTTATTTGATATTTGTTGGAGATCTTTTCGACCGGTCTGCTTCAAGGATTTCCGGGTTGCCCTTTGGGCAGTTTTTGCTCTTTGAGCGGTTGGTCTTCGCCCGAGACCCTCCAGATTTACCGGGGGCTTGCCTTTGGCAATTTTCGGGTTGCCCTTTGGGCAGTTTTTGCTCTTTGAGCAGTTGGTCTTCGCCCGAGACCCTCCAGATTTACCGGGGGCTTGCCTTTGGCAATTTTTGGGTTGCCCTTTAGGCAGTTTTTACTCTTTGAGCAGTTGGTCTTCGTCCGAGACCCTCCAGATTTACCGGGGGCTTGCATTTGGCAATTTTCGGGTTGCCCTTTGGGCAGTTTTTGCTCTTTGAGCAGCTGGTCTTCGCCCGAGACCCTCTAGATTTACCGGGGGCTTGCCTTTGGCAATTTTCGGGTTGCCCTTTGGGCAGTTTTTGGCAATCCATAAGTCGTTGAGTAGTGGATGAGATAAAAGGCTATTTTATTGCACTGAGGTGGGGCCCTGTTAAAAACCCCTTTCGGGGAGAAGAGTGCCCGTTATTACAATTATCATACTGTTTTCAAAATTGGTACCTTTTAAGGTGATGTATGTTCCAGCTATGCTCTATCTCCTTCCCTTCTTTTGTGAGCAACTTGTAGGACCCTTTTCCGGATGCTCGTCCCACTTGGTATGGTCCTTCCCAGCTTTCGACCAGTTTTCCATGGGCTTGATTTCTCGTGTTTTGGAATACCCTTCTGAGTACCCAATCTCCAGGTTGGAAGGCTCGTGCCTTGACTTTTTTGTTGTACTGCCTTGCTATCCCCATTTGGTATTCGGCTATTCTTCGCTGTGCGCTATTTCTTTTTTCATCCGAAGTATCTCTCTCGAAAGCTAGTACTTGTTCATTGGCCCTTCCATTTAGTCTTTCTTGTGGTGACAGGATTTCCGTTGGGAGTACTGCTTCTGTTCCGTATACCATTGAGAAAGGGGTTTGCAATGTTGAAGTTCTGGGGTTGTTCTGAATGCCCAGAGGACTTCGGGAAGGGCTTCGGGCCACAATCCTTTGGCTCCTTCCAGTTTTTTCTTAAGTGAGTCTACCACCGCCTTGTTGGATGCTTCGGCTTGGCCGTTGGCTTGGGGGTACCTTGGGGTCGAGTATGTAAGTCTTATGTTTAGCTAGTTGCAGAACTCTTTCAGAGTTTGCGTTATGAATTGGGGGCCGTTATCAGTGATAATTTCTCTTGGTATGCCGAATCTGCAGACGATATGTTTCCAGATGAATTTTTGTACTTCTTGTTCTCTGACTCTTTCTAGTGCTTCAGCCTCTATCCATTTTGTGAAGTAATCGGTTACCATCAGTATATATCTTTTTCGACCTTGTGTGGATATTGGGAAAGGCCCGATGATATCCATCCCCCATTTGTCAAATGGCCATGGGGAGGTGATGCTGTGTAAATTTCCGGCGAGAAGGTTGGAGTAGTTGGCGTGTCTTTGGCATTTGTCGCACTTTTTTACAAGTTCGGCCGCATCTGTCTTCATGGTTGGCCAGTAGTACCCGGCTCTGTGCGCCCTGAACGCTAGGCTTCTTCCTCCGGAATGGTTTCCGGCTGGTCCTTCATGGAGTTCTTTCAACACTAGTTCGGCTTCAGGGAGGGAGATGCAGTTTAGGAAGGGACCGCTTATGGATCTTTTAAAAAGTAACCCTCCGATGATGCAAAATCTGGCAGCCTGGGCTCGCAGCTTCCTAGCCTCTGCCTTGTCTTCAGGTACTTGATCATGATTGATGTAGCTGATGATTGAGGTTCTCCAATCACTTCGTTCTATGGCCAAGGCTTCTTCGTATTCGATGGCTGCTTTGGGAAGGAAGGCGTATACAATTGGTCCCGTCGGCTCGTCTTTATGCATTGAAGCTCCGAGGTTTGCCATAGCTCGGCCCTTTCATTTTCTTCTCTTAGGATCTGTTTTATTGTGGCCTTTTGGAAGCGTTTCATAAGACCTTTGGCTATCTTCAAATACTAAGCCATCTTTTCGTTTCGGGCCTGGTATGTACCGTTTATTTGATTTACCACCAGCTGGGAGTCGCATTTAATCGTCAAATTGTGCGCTCCACTTTCTTTCGCCACTCTTAACCCTACGATAAGGGCTTCGTATTCGGCCTCGTTGTTGGTGGCTGGGAATTCGCATCGAATTGCTTGAAGTATTGGGGGTAGATTTGGGGGCCTGAGGTATACGCCTAGACCGCTGCCGCTTTGCCTGCTAGCCCCGTCTACTTCTAGTATCCATTCATCAGTTGAGGGTGTTATTAGCTGGTTAATATTGACCGTGGCTGTTTCGGCCGGTGGAGCTTCGAAGTCAGCCATGAAATCTGCCAGCGCTTGAGATTTGATCGCTTTTTTTCCTTCGAAGGATATGTCGTGCTCGCTAAGTTCTAGAGCCAATTTCATTAATCTTCCGGATCTGTCGGGGGAGTGGATTGCGCTTCGAAGGGGTAGCGCGGTTATGACCGCGATTGGATGCCCTTGAAAGTACGCCCGAAGTTTCCTCGCAGCGAAAATAAGACTTAGAATGGCTTTTTCCAGGGTAGGATATCTGGTTTCGGCCGATGTTAGAGTCTTGCTTACAAAGTACGCTGGTTGCTGTTTTCCCCCGATTTCTTTGACTAGAACAGCGCTTACTGCGATCTCTGAGTGTGCCAGGTATAAATAAAGTTTTTCGCCCTCTTCTGGTTTTGCCAAGAGCGGGGGGCTGGTCAAGAAATCCTTGATATCGGCTAAGGCCTTGCTGCATTTTTCGGTCCATTCAAATTCTTTGGACTTTTTAAGAGCCTCGAAGAAAGGCTGGAATTTTTCTGAAGCCTTAGGGATGAACCGAGTTAGCGCGGCTAGCCTTCCCGTGAGTTTTTGTACGTCCTTCTTGCTCCGAGGTTCTGCTATGTTCAGGATGGGTCTTATCTGATCCGGATTGGCCTCGATCCCCCTCTTCGTGACTAGATAGCCTAAGAATTTCCCTGCTCTTACCCCGAACTGACATTTTGTGGGGTTGAGCTTCATGTTATATTTTCTGAGTGTCTCGAAAGCCTGGCTCAAATGGTGTACATGGTGAGCCGCGTCCTCGGATTTAACCAGCATGTCGTCGATGTAGACTTCCATGGTTTTTCCCAACTTGTCAGCGAACATCTTGTTCATGAGCCTCTGGTATGTAGACCCTGCGTTTTTTAGGCCGAAAGGCATTACTTTGTAACAGTAGATCCCCCTCTCCGTGATGAATGCAGTTTTTTCTTGATCGTTGGGATGCATCAAGATCTGGTTGTAACCTGAGTAGGCATCCATGAAGCTCAACATCTCGTAGCCCGCAGTTGCA
This sequence comes from Cardiospermum halicacabum, assembly GCA_031304145.1. Taxonomy (NCBI): domain Eukaryota; kingdom Viridiplantae; phylum Streptophyta; class Magnoliopsida; order Sapindales; family Sapindaceae; genus Cardiospermum; species Cardiospermum halicacabum. Next base: position 4,293,894 of record CM062395.1, on the reverse strand, counting down.
TCGATGGTGAGGTCGATATGTGGCAGCGGGAATGGATCTTTTGGGCACGACTTATTCAGATCTGTGAAGTCTATGCAGATCCTCCATTTCCCATTCTTTTTCTTGACGACTACCACATTAGCAAGTCAGTCCGGGTATTGGACTTCTCTGATGGACCCGTTTGCGAGGAGTTTTTCGACCTCTTCATTGATAATTTTGTTTCTTTCGGGGGCAAACCTTCTGCGTTTCTGCTTGACTGGTTTTGCGCCTTCTTTCACGTTCAGCTCGTGGGTTATGATTGCTGGGTCGATTCCAGTCATATCTTCATGTGATCAGGCAAAGCAGTCCTGGTTGGCTTTGAGGAAGCCTATCAGGTTTTCCCTTTCCAAGCCTTCTATTGAGGCCCCAATCTGCACCGTTCTCGTCCCCTCCTGGTCCAGGGGGACTTCATCTACTTCGTCTTCGGCCGGGATTCGGGGTGCGTTCAGCCGAGACGTTAATTTCTATTCCTCAACCCCCTTTTGCTTTAAGCAGTTGGCGTAGCATTCCTTGGAGGAGCTTTGTTCACCCTTTATCTGTTTTATTCCTCGCGGGGTTGGGAACTTGATAAGTTGGTGATATGTAGATGGGATTGCCTTCATGTCGTGTATCCAAGGTCTTCCGAGTATTACGTTGTAAGCGGACCTCGAGCTTATCACGAGAAAGGTTATGTGCAGATTGATTCCTTCTGTGAACACTGGTAGTTCGATCTCTCCGATTGTCGAGGTGGCTTTACCATCGAAGCCGATAAGGGAGACGGCCTTTCTTCGCATCATCCTCTCGTCCAGTTGCATATTTTTGAATGTTTCGAGGAATAGTATGTTGGCCGAGCTTCCGTTATCCACCAATACTCTCTTTACAGTTAAGTTTGCTATCGAGATTTTGATCACTAATGCGTCGTGGTGCGGCGCATTGACCCCATTGGCCTCTTCTTCTGTGAAGGTGATAGAGTAGTTATTGGTTGTGGGTCCGTCTCTAATGCTATATATGCTGAGGGAGTTTCTCAGTTTTCTCTTTGCTGCCGAGCTTGTTAGTCCGCATATGTCGGATCCCCCGGTTATCATGTTGATCACCCTTTCTTCTTCTGCATTCGCGATTGGGACCGTCTTTGGAGATCGGCGATTCTTATCGGCCTCGGCCACGATTTCTCGCCCCTTTTCGGATAAATATTCCCGTAAGTGGCCTGCTTTTATTAGCTCGGCGATTTCTCTCTTGAGGGTCCAACAGTCATCCGTGTTGTGGCCATGGTCTCCATGGAATTGGCAGTATCGGGATTTATCTTTCCATGCTCCTGCGGGGTTCGCTGGCTTGTCAGGCCATCTGACTCTGTCTCCCATTCCTTTAAGAATTGTAAGGGTTTCTCTTGTGGGAATGGTGAGTGGATAAGGTAGTAGCTCTTTTCTCCTTCGGCCGTGTTCGGAGTAATCTGGCCTCGAAGAATTATGGCTGGTATAATCCGGTCTGGACAGGCCGCTGCTGTTAGTCTCCTTGAAGTTGTTCCTTGGCCTTTCTGTTCGGCCGAAATTTCCAGTACTGTTTTGGCCGCGGGAGCTTGGCTTATTCTGGGAGCTTCTGTGATTTTTGGGTTGGAGTTCCTCCTCATACTCCATCGCGTCTTCGGCTCTTTCCAGAATGTCTTCGAAAGTGCGAGGTTTGATCAGTTTTAGGCTTTCGTAGAACTTGGAGGTCTTCAGCAAGCCTTTGATGAAAGCTCTGGTGGCGCTCTTGTCTCGGCAGTCGGGGATGGCCATTTTGATTTCTTTGAACCTTCTGACATATTGTCTGAGACTTTCAGCACTTCCTTGTTTTAGATCATACAAATCATCTACGTCTTTCTCCTTCTTCCTGCTATCCGAGAATCGGTTCACGAATTTGGTGACCAGTGATGAGTATGACTTGATGCTTTTCTCTGGCAGAGCCGAATACCACCTCTGGGCGGTCCCCGTCAAGGTGGAACCGAAACTTTTGCACATAATTGCTTCCATATCCTCTTCTGGGATATTGCAGGTTCCCATGCGATTTTTGTATCCGGCGATATGGTCTTCAGGGTCTGTTGTTCCGTCGTATGGTCTCATGTTTGGAATTGAGAACCTTTTGGGCATCTTTGTTTCTAGGATCCAAGATGTGAAGGGCATGTCGGAGTATCGCATTGTTGACGACCTCATTGTGATTCTTTTTCCCGAAGTTCTTTGTACTAGGTCTTTGAGTTCTTTGATTTCCCGATCGCGGCGTCTCTCTCGGTCTTTACGGGTGGATTTAGGGCCTATGGTCTCTTCATCGGAGCTGCTCGAATCACGTTGGTCGATGTTTTTACAGCTTTCTGTCAACCCGTCACTTTCTTCTGATGTTCCTCTACCGGAGTCTTCAAAGTTGAGCTTGCGTTTCCGGAGGGGCGAGTATTTCCGGCTTGATTGCCGGGTTTTCTCTTTGGCGGACTTCCTTCTCGATTCCGCTTCTTTTTTCCATTGCTCATTCTCTTCTTCAGCTTTCTTCAACTTCTCGTTCAAGATTGCCAGCTGTTCCTCTGGCGTTTTTGGAACTTGATCTTCTACATTGATGGTATCAGGGTTCATTGGAGCCATGTCTGATAAGAGCAGGTGTGGACTGTAACTTGAATTTTGAATTTTCAACCTTAACCTTGTGTGTGAGGTTCGAGCCCCACGGTGGGCGCCAAACTGTGGTGCCAAATAAATCACAGCCAAATATTAGGCTAAGATTGCTTGAGAAAATAGCTAAAAAGCTTACAGAGATAATCTCACAGAGTTTAGCTCTAATGAATAAAAAAAATCGGATCCTTTTACAATCTCCTCTACCCCTTATTTATAGGAGGTATTTGGGGTCCTATTTCTATTTGGATTGGGACTCCTTATTTTCCTTGAATTCGGTCTCCTTTTTGGGCTCAATCTCTTCTAGGGCTTAATCTCCTTTTATTTATTTGGCTTTAGGAATCCTTGTTTCAATAGGGGTTGGTCTTCGTTTTTCTACCGGGCTTTGGAAATCCTTGGCCTGGTATGATTAGTCTTCCTTCTCGGATTTGGTGTTGGAAATCCGTGTTTAGTTAGGTAATCATTTGGTGGGCTGGTGCGCTTCGGTTTGGATTCTACTTTACTCGGCCGAGTTGAACTTCATTGGGCATTTTGACCATGTCGGTCGAGATAGATTAGCACGTTTCTTGGGCCTTTGGCCCTCTTATTCGGTCGAGGGTAGCTTTTTGGGTACCCTCTCTATATTCGACCGAGCTTGGTTTTAGGGTACCCTTTCTGTTTTCGGCCGAGCTTGGCTTTAGGCTTTGGTTCCCTCTGCTTGCTCTTACCTTCGACTATGATACCTTATGGTCATTTTCCCACCACAGTTTTGATAATATAATTAATTAATATATATATATATTAATTAGATTAATATTGTAATAATTTTATTTATATTTAGTATTATATTTATAATTATATTATCTAATTGATTGAAATTAATATATTTTTAATAAAATTATATTATATTTTTAATAGACAGATCAAATAGATAAACACAAATCAACATGATAAATAGGTTAGTATGGATTTGAACTCGACACGATCACCTGATTTACCATCTTAATGTTAAATGATATTTTATTTTTATTTTTTTATCAAAATAAATTTCATTATTACTTATCAAAATTTTATTTTATTTATAATATTTATACATATAATTGTAATTATATTTTATAATTATAATAATTTTTATATTTTAAATATTTACAATTAAGTTGTGCATGGCGCACGATATCACCTATTGTTTTTTAAACACAAATCTAAAATTAAAAATGAAATGGTATATTGAAAATGTGGGTCTGTAGCTTCACTTGTTTCTGGCGGTTGTGTAGTAAGGTGATAATTAATTTTAAAAAAAAAAAAACCACAGTAGCTTTGTATATTTTCCAATGTTTTTAAAACCGGACCGGACCGGTTAAACCGGGAACCGGCCGTCAATCCGGTTCGTTTTTAGTTTAAAACCGATTTTTTAAAAAACCGGTCAAATTTGGTAAAAACCGGTCAAAAAAACCGAATTTTTTCAAAAAAAACAAATTAAAAATTAAAGTTTTAATTTATTTTTTATATATTTAATTTTATTAGAATAATTGTTTTATCTTTTGAACGAATTTAAAAATAATAATATAAATACTATTTTTATTTCAATTATATTATATAAATATTATATCATTTATTTGATTGAGGTTTATTTTTAAATATAATTAATTATAATTTTAATAAATTTTTTTATATAAATATAAATTAATTTTACATTCTAATTTTATATAATATATATAAATTAATTATTTTTAAAAAATTTAAAAAATTCAGTTCAATCCGATCGTAGAAACCCGTGACCCATTACCGTGACCGGTTCGATATCCGGTCCGGTTTTGAAAATATTGATATTTTCAATTCCCGGATAATATAAACCCCAATTAAACCGAAAACTGGAATAGAGAGAGTAACATCACATCCATGGTGGAAGGGAAGAAACCGCTGCCTCAACTGTTTATTTTCACGATTCTCGCATTATTATCATCATCATCGTTATCGACATCTGAATCAACCAAATGGCAATGGCACTCACTCAGCAAACGAAACCTGTCTTCTCATCTTCGTCAACACTCTCACGTCCTCCTTCTCTACACACTTCCATGTACTACTACACTCTCTATCTCTCTCTGTGTTCGTTTCGCACTCATTTCCTCCAATTCCACTTCCAATTCCACTTATTACTTCAATTTACAGGGTGCGGCGAGTCCCGATCGCTAATGAATCAAATCTCTCGCGTGCTCGCTGATCGGGGAGAGGACAATAGATTCCGTTCGCTTAATTTGGCTGTTGTGTATCGCAATCGTGCCGATAAGCCGGTCTCCGGTGGTGATGGAATCGGTGTTTTGTTTTATTGTTATTCCATGTCGTATAGGTATCGAGGTAGGCTTGGAGCTGGTAGTATATTGGAGGCTATTTATCCTTTTATGGTGGCTTCACCTGAACAAATTCCTCTTAAGTCGATTCAGTCGTTGCTGGAGTTGAAAGAGTTTCTTGGATCCACTGATAGAGCTTTTGTTTTCTTCGATTTTTGTGGTTGGACTTCCAAGTTGCGAGCTAAAGCCATGGACAATTACTCGTCTCAAGGTTCTTGCTGTGCTAATTAGTGGTTGCTTGCATTTATACACACATGTTTGCATATGTACATATATGTCTTCTGCAGTTATTCATGGATTCTTGGATAGGATTCTCTCATTTCTTACCAGAGAATTGGAATTGGCTCACTGCGCGAGAGAGAAAAAAAAGTTTAATTACCTCATTGTTTAGGCTGATTTGATTTGATGATGCTTTATTTTGATTATGAAAGATGCCGGTAGGGAAAAAAATAGTTAGGGGAGAGTTTTGCTTCTATTCTAGGAGAAGAGTTGGTAGTTGTGTTAAGTTGAAAATTTGGTTGTAAGGATTAACTCTTTCGGGTTGAAACAGAACAAGGAGCAAAAAGATGAGAAACGACACAGATTTGGTCTGGTTTCAGAAAAATCATTGCTAGAATATTTTGGTATAGACGCTTCTGATTCATGGTTGGCAGTTGCTTACTTAGCTGGTTGTCCAAGTTGTTTAAAGATTCTCAAAGAGGGGAATGATCTCAAAGATGAGAAAATGATGGACTGCATTTTAGTTTTATGTTTAAATTTACACTGTTTTTTGTGTTTATTGGTTCGTTGTTTGTTTGATATTTTATATGCTTGTTTCATTTTGGATGAGCTGATGCATTGTTGTGCAATCGAATAGTTGATTGTCTTTTAATATTAATTGATTGTTTGTAGGAGACAACTTTGGGCTCTTGTTTGATGAAGAGACTGATGAAACTCAATTATCCAGCGAAAACAGTATTGAGAAGGTGGATAATTGGTGGCTTCTTATCACATTGTTGTGAATTGTTTGAACTACTTGACATAATTATTATATTAATCAAAGTTTAGTTTTTATTGTGATGTAGGAAATAGAAAATAGAAACTCCAAATGTGGGATTGATAATGGGTTTGAAGCAATTCCTTGGGTTGGTAAATTCAGCTCTGCAAATTACAGTGATCCTTCTGATGAATTTGATAATATGTCTGGCGTGGGATTTTCCTGTAATCATGAAGAGTTTAAACAATTTTCATTGTTCTTTTCAAAGTTTATGGCTACTGCCAGAAAGTTCTTTTTGCCAACTGAACGACACAGATTTGGTCTGGTTTCAGAAAAATCATTGCTAGAATATTTTGGTATAGACGCTTCTGATTCATGGTTGGCAGTTGCTTACTTAGCTGGTTGTCCAAGTTGTTTAAAGATTCTCAAAGAGGGGAATGATCTCAATGGTGCTCTGCAGATGAATAATGAGGCTGTTGGTGAGGTAAAGTTACAACTTTCTTGCTAATGTTTCTACCACACCATCTGTGAGGTTCTATGGTATTATATTGCCCATTCTTGTGCATGAACATGGCTCTTAAGATGGTATTTTTTGGGAAATATCATGAAATCGGTCTCGGATTCACCTTTTCATAATTAGTATTCATCTTAAAATGTTAATATCAATAGTTTTATTGACGTCTTCAGTTTCCATCTTCAAAATCTTAACTACTTTTGGAAATTGTTCACGGTATGTTCTCTCTTCTTAGGTCTCTGTTTCTACTTTTTCTTTCTATCTATTCTTGGGTCTTTGTTTCTACTTTTTCTTTCTATCTATTTCGCATTCTAGCTTTAATATATGTGCTTTTTTTGAGGACACAGTAAAAATGCATGTTTCAGAAGTTCGTTTTCAGGAAATTAAGTATGGATATTGATTACACCTATTCCTATTAGATCAATGAATTTTCGGACAATGTTTAGTTGAAATACAATGGCCCGTAACATTAAAAATTGACTTGCTTCTCATTTCCCTATTATCTTTTTCTTGTCTGTGTACAATCAACTTTCAAAATTTTCTCATGTAGCCTTTATCATTTTCTTTTGTGAGATCTATTAAACAACTCAGTTTTTGTTAATTATTTATGAATGTCGGAGCTTTATATTATTGAAGTCAAAGTTTCTATCTTTCTCATCCATAATATTATTTATGTTGTTTTTTTTTTCTTTTTTTCTCTTTATATTATTTTATTGATTGGTTTGCATCCCTTTCATGTCATGTAGCTAGATAGTGATGAGAAGGATCTCAATACTGTTATCTCTGGAAATAAGCCATCGATCGTTCTTTTTGTGGACAGATCATCTGATTCATCAGAGATCAAAAGTAAGAGTGAAGAAGCACTGAATACTTTCAGAGAACTAGCACTACACTATCTGACTTCATATCAATTGAGTTGGCAGAATAATGACGGGCATGGCATAGCCTCTATACAAAGTAATCGAGCTTTCAGGAAAACATCCGGACATCCTAGATTAAAGCTATCTCCAACAGCTCAGAGGATTAAGTTGAAGGATAAGGTGTCCTTTATGGTGCTAAATGAAGGGCAGCATATTCCTTTAGATAAGAATTTGCAAGGCAGTTCCCTGCATGATCTTTTGGCATATGTCCTTCAGAAAAAGCAGGAACCGAAGCTAAGCCAGATTGCAAAGGAGGTAGGCTTCAATCTTTTATCTGAAGACATTGATGTCAAATTTGTGGATGCATCGCAATCACTGACAGAACTTCCCTCTGATTCTGTTTCTCTTACACTACCTGAGGAAGGCCTCCTTGTCAAAAATGCTATTGATTCAGACAATGATCAGTCCAATGGTGCAAGTTCAAGTATTGAGGCAGATTCACAAAGTGGTGCAGGTTCCAAAAGCACTTTTGAACCTTCTAATCATGAAGAAGAAGAAAAAGTGATTCCTGCCGACGGTAATGAATATCAAGATGAAAAAGTGATGTCTGAATCACTAGAAAATATGCCTGATTATAAACTTACTAGTGCTGAAGACTTGAAGGTGGAAGAAAAGAGCTCGGGAGAACCAGAACTTAACTTTCATGGTTTTAAAGGTTCTTTTTTCTTTTCTGATGGTAACTACAGATTGCTCAGAGTTTTGACTGGTGGGTCAACTATTCCATCGTTGGTAATTGTTGATCCCATCTCACAACAACATTATGTTTTCCCCGAAGAGAATACACTTGACAACTCTTCAATCACTGGTTTTCTTCATGGATTCCTTAACGGAAGCCTTCTTTCTTATCAAAGTTCAGAGTCTATCCATGGAATCTCTACAGACACCTCTCATCCTTCATTTGTTAATATGGATTTGCTTGAGGCTGATTCCATTCCTCGAATTACAGCTCATAGTTTCTCTGAGCTGGTTTTTGGTTTAAATCAATCTAATAATGAAAAAGCATCCAACGCATGGCATGAGGATGTGTTAGTTCTTTTTAGCAACAGTTGGTGCGGGTTTTGCCAGAGAATGGAACTGGTGGTTCGTGAAGTGTATGGGGCAATTAAGGATTACATGAAAATGCTGAAAAATGGATGTAAGCATGACAGAACAGATCTTTGTGGTGGTAAGCTATTTATTATGCTCTGCAATTACTTTTTCCAATAATCTTACACTGTTTTTTGTTATAAATTTTTTATTATTAGAAGTAAATGCATTGTTTACCGATTTAATCGTGAGTTCGTCTGTGGATGGAAGTGGAGACTTATATACCTTACGAACAACTTTCATCTAATGATCAAACTTTTGGTAGAGGATTTAATAGTGATAATAAATTCTTTCTACGTGAAGAATTTTGAAATTAGTAAACACTTAAGTTTTAAAAGCAGCTACTATTTTTTGGCAGAAAATTGGAAGGATGTTTTCAGATTTCCCAGGATTTACTTGATGGATTGCACACTGAATGACTGCAGTTCAACCTTACAGTCAATGTTTCAGGTACTTAGGTACTTCCTGATAAGTTAAATTTAGTTCTATCCAAAGTAGATGCTTTTTTTTTTTTTTTTTTTTTTAATATTTTAAATCTTAGTTAGAAACTCCAATCTGGATCTTAGAAACTCCAATCTGGTTGGGGAACTGCTAATCTGTGGGGTCGCAAACTTGTTCTCTCTCTTTATTTTGGGTTGGATAATCTTGTGACTCAACAAAAAATGCATATCCTTGTGAGGTTATTGAACACAATGTTATATTAAGCCCAAACATCTTGACTATCTGGTTAACTTAGGATAAACCTTGTTCAATCTTCCTTAATATAGTGTCCTTATCTATTACTTTTACCCGCCCACGTCATGATTTTTCTGGTAATAGATTATGAAAACTGATGAGAAATTTTGTTGGAAAGGATTAGATGACCAGATCTTTTTATGAATAGAACTAAGTGAAAGCTGAGAATTGACATATCCAACCTAAAATAAATTTGGAACTAAGGCTTATAAATGTTGTTATTGTTGTGATTAGATGCCTAGATCAGGGATAAAAACTCTTTGGTTTTTTAGATTGTGATTTTGCTTAGTTGTTGGCATTATGAGATTTCTGTTTAGGAGACATTTTTTAAAGGACTTGAGCTCTGTTTGGAAAATTGCTTAATGGCATTTACTAAGGAAACCTAGGTATCTTAATTTCACAATTATTGCAAGCATTTTTATTTCAGAATTATTTTGTTAAATTGCATTTGTAATATGAATATTTATGTAGTACACCAAAAGTATTTGTTATATAAGCTCAGTGTGTGTGTATACATATATATATATATAAAACCTGATGGACATCCCTAGGTTGGCAGCCCCAAAGACCATTCCTTTAATTTCTTAATATAAATGAAAAAGTATAATAAAAAAAAAAAATTGTTATAAATGACTAATTTTCTTTTTTCTTTTTTTCTCTCCTGTATGGGGTTACATAAAAATGCAGAGGGAACTTTATCCTTCTTTGATATTATTTCCGGCAGAGAAGAGAGTTGCTCTCTCGTATGAAGGAGATATAGCTGTAGCAGATATCATCAAGTTTATGGCTGAACATGGAAATAATTCTCATCATCTCACCAGTGGAAACGGTATTATCTTTCGACTGAGAATATGACCTTGTTGTGGCACCTTATAATGCTCTGTTCTCTACCTTCCAATATGGGCAACTCTCTAAATCTTTTTGAATATGGAACCTGCATATTTTAAGAATGTTTGCTGTCTCTTCCATTCTTATTAGCTTTAAGACATAAAAATGTCTATTATTGATTGTTTATTTGCTATTATTTTACTTCATTCCTTTGCATAAACTCATTATTTGAGCAATATAATCTCAGCTTCTTATTTTAAATAATGACCCTTCCCTTGCCTGCGAATTTGGAATTAGAATGAAGTCTTGCATGGTTGGAAGCTGATTAGGATTCAGTCAATGAATATATTAACTTTATATCTTATGATGCCACCGTATCTAGTAGAACAGTTCTGTTTCTCGATCAAACGGAGATTGAGATCGTAGTAACTTGGTTAATTAGTTATTTCTTTGAAATCTCTTGGCTATGTATTATTCACGTGTACTCCATGGATACAAAAGATTTTTCTCTGTTATTCACATGTTTATTGCTTACAACTTCTCTGGTTTCATTATTTAAAATATTTGACCATTTTATCCTCGAATTTTTCTGTGTATTTGTCTCATCATATTTTTATCTATTTAATTTAGTGATGTTGCTGGTTGGTATAGGAATTTTATGGACTTCCACTGATAAAGGAGCTTGGCAACGCAATATGTTTAAGAATCAATCACCAACTACCGATCTTGATAGCATTCTTGCCAAGGAAACAATTCACGAAGTTCTTCTAAAGAGCAAAACATCACAAAAGGCCGACATAGACATCTTGAAAAAACCTCACTCATCAAACCCCTTGCACGCAACTACCCATCATGTCACCGTTGGTTCTATCCTTCTAGCCTCCGACATTATAACGACATCCCCATTCGACAAATCGAAAGTTCTAATAGTCAAGGCAGATAAAGAAACTGGATTCGAGGGTCTAATCCTCAACAAGCACATAGGATGGAATTTTATAATACAACAACTTGGAGAAGGTCTAGAGTTCCTCGAACAAGCTCCTGTCTCCTGGGGTGGTCCTCTCATGAAGCAACAAATGCCTCTAGTCAGTTTAACTAAAAACATAACTGAAAGTATGTACCCAGAAGTGCTCTCGGGTGTTTACTTCCTCGATCAGTCTGCGACAATCAATAAGATCAATGAGATTAAAGAGCTGAAGCATACAAATCTTTCGATTTCGATTTATTGGTTTTTCGTGGGGTACTCTAGCTGGGATTGGGACCAATTGTTTGATGAGATTTCGAAAGGAGCTTGGGTTACAGGTGATGACAATGAGGAACAATTTGAATGGCCATCTTATGAAGTTTGATAGGCACTCCAAAAAGAGGTTAGAAAACATTTTTTGAGGTCAATATTTGCTTCATTTAACTTGTTGATGCCATATTTGTAGATGCAAATTTTGTTGATGTATAATAGGGGTAGCTTTTACTTTTTTAGTTAATTGAATGAATCATGTGAATTGATAAGCGAATCAAGCTAACAAGGGGCATATGCATAGAGTGGGATCAGTAAAGCTGTAAATTTTTTGCACTAGCACACCACTCATATTTGAGAAAAAAATTATTCATATTTGAATGTGATGTTAAGAAAGGGTAGAATGCCAAACAGTCTTAATAATGAATGGTAAAAGACACTTTGATGTTTATGGAAAGTTCTCTTTAGCATTTATACTCTATATAGACTATGGAGTTTATTTCGGCATTGTTAATTTTTAGGTAAAAAAGTCTAACAGGATGAGTTTATTTGTACGCTTATTATGTCAAAAAGGCTAATATAGTGAAAACATATTTGGGCTCTTTTCAATTCACTAATGTCCATTACTTTTGAGAGTATCTCTCCATTTCAGTAACTTTCCACACATTAATGTCCATTACTTTTGAGAGTTTCTCTCGTCCAGTGCAAGGGATTGAGATTAAAATTTTTCTATTTAAGCCAAATTTGACTCCCGACAAATCATAGTGACAATTCAATTGTATATCTGTATCTTGATTTTGTTTCTTTTTGTTTCTTTTTATTGTTTAAGAATCCATCCTTTTGCCCCTTTTTTACGTTATGAGTCAATGCTGTGATATGTGGTACGGTCATCCAAACGGTCATAAATCTATACGTGATACGGCCTATACGGTACAGTGTATTTGTATGAAAAATTATATAAACACATAAATTAATTTGTAATCCAAAATAATTGAACGAAAAATGATATAAACACATAAATTAATTTATAATCCAAAATAATTGAAAATATCATTTCTAATCGTGGTAGAGTAGAATTGAGGAACAAAGCATAAGTTTAAAATTTTCACAGAACCATAAGTTTAAAATTTTAATTCCGAATCTAAAGGTTGGAATTGAGAGTCAAATCTCGGTGTCTTAGTTCACTCTCGTCTGATATAGCTTTGACTTTCCCTTAAAAAAAATAAAAAAAAATAAAAAAAAAATTATACTAAGTAGTCAAATGTATATTATTTTGAAAATATACACCAAAGAAAAAGAAAAAAAACATACTCCGTTTTTGTCCACTTCTAATAGGTGCACTTGCTTCTGCTCCGGATGTGATGAAAATTGTGACTATATTCTCATTTTCGGCCACTCACTCATTGTCACTGTCGGAAAGCATTTCATGCTCATTGTCAATGGTGTGCTTTTTGCGTTCCAAGTACTTAAATTTCGATTGTACATCACAAAAGCTAAATCATTTAACCTTTTTTATGTCAACAAATTCCTTCTTTTAGTATGAATCTGAAATTAAAAATCAAGAAGAGAATTAGTTTCTAATCATTTCATATATTTAGTAAGATTGAATACTTCGATTTATACCAAACTAAATTTTCTCCAATTTCTCTCACAAGCTGAAGATGAGCAAGTTAGACTTAACATTTTCACAGCAAATGCCATCAACTCTGGGGCTTCGACGGCTTCGACTCCCCAATTCTCCCATCAATCAGCTAAAATGAACATATCAGTATGAATTATCATAGGTACATAAAAAAAATTGAATAATTATAGATTAGTTAATTATGGGTACCTGGGGACAAAACATTCACGCTCTCCACAGCATGTTCAAACCCAAACAATCCAATTTTTTCTTAAAGTCTTGTTGTTGAACCATAGCCTTTCGTTGATTCTCTTTAGAAGGGATAAGCTTCATCATGCATTTGCTTAAGCCAATTCTTATCTTTGGATGAGAGGAGACATTTGATGAGTACTGGAACCGTGGATTCAAGTAATAAGCTGCAGCATGCAAGTCCCTATGCATTTGAAATTGCCATCTCTGATCAATGATATCCCAGATTTTCTTATAACTAGTTAAATCATTGTCAAAGTTCCTAGCAATTTGTTCTTTTGCTTCATCCATAGCTCCATAAATAAATCCCATCCCAAGCATTTTTTCAGAATCTGCTGTCCTTAACACCTTAACAAGAGGTTCAGTTGTCTTTAGAGCATAAGACACTGAATCCCAAAATCTTTCATCCCTCACCACAATATTTTTTTTTATCTCTTTTCCTTCTGGCTTTTTAGATAAGCTGCATTCAACCCATTATGTGGAGGTAAACATTTGCTCAAGCTTTGGACGGCCTCAATAAGTCTTTGCAATATCAGAAATCCAGTAGCGAATCTAGTGGCAGCAGGTTTTATCAAATCTTTGTCACTAAATTTCCTTAGCAAAGACAATGCCATGGAGTGATTGTATATAAATGAAGTCACCTCCCAATCAACAATTAAAACATTCTTCATGATAGAAAATAATTAAATCGAAACAATTATATTTGACACTGTATTTAAATTTCTTAATACATGTTTTGCCTTCCTTAATGCATTTCGGTGTTGTGGTAACTCTCCGATGTTCTCAAGAATTAAGTCTAGGCAATGAGCTGCACAAGGTGTCCACCATAATCCTTTTCGCTTCTCCATTAACAACTCTCCTGCCTTTTGTAATTAGCTGCATTATCTGTAACAACTTGGATGACCAAACTTTCACCCACCTTTTCTACAATATCATCCAACTGTTGGAAAAGGAAATTTGCGTCCTTCACAAAATTGCTCACATTAACTGATTTTAGAAACACATTCCCGTAAGGATTATTAACCACAAAGTTCACTAGAGTTCTTCCTCTCTGATCCTTCCACCTATCTGATAGTATTGAAACTCTAGTTTGTATCCATGTTTTTTTATTTCATCAATACTCAAATTTGTTTTCTTCACTTCTTTCTCAAGTAAAGAAGTACTTAAGGCATGCCTAGATGGTGGCTTGTAACCAGGACCATAGTTTGCAACCTCACCAATGCAGCTATGAAAACTTCTTTCTCAATCTAATGTAAAGGGGCACCTAACTCATAAAATGCAGTAGCTATAGATCGATGCACCCTTTCTAGTTTCTTATTAATATTCATTCGATGATCAACACTCCCTTGAGTTGGAGGTACATCCTCAACATTGACAAAATATTTGTCTATTGTTCCTTAAATACAATCCTCCGGGTTACTCGTGCTTCCTTTAACACTACTACTTTTTGACAAAGTAGAACGAGCTGCTATACTCTCTTCCTTATACAATTGTTTTGTATGTTTTCCGCTCTCTTGTTCTTTAATGTAATTTTTTATCTCCAACCTAATTTCTTCGGGACTAGAATTGCATGATGCTACTTGTCCTTTAATTCCAGCCAAGTGTTGCTCCATTCGATGCAAACCCCCTAATTTGTTTATCGCAAAAATTACACATGAACTTCTTAACATTATTTTCCACAATCTCAGTCGCATACTTCCATACCGGATCTCTTTTTGTAGCCATTATTCAAGATGAATTTACCTAAATAAAAAAAAACAAATAAACAAACAAAATTAAGCAAAAGTAATAACCAATTCAATACTAATTCAATAATATTCAGTATGAATATTGTTTGAATTCAATAAGTTAATAATAATCACAGCATAATAAGAACAATGTAATGAATAGTGGCATTTATGTTCATATTGTGAAGGCATTTATGTTCATAAATAGTAAGGTATTTATGTTTATAATACGAACTATGTAATAAACAATGTAATATTGTTTCAGTGTCCTGATACAAAAGACAGAATACAAAAGATAGAGATTGTTTGAATTCAATAAGTGTGAGTGCTTGCAACAGAGATTGTATACAAAAGACAGAATGTAACAAGTGGTTGAAAAAGTCAAAGCTCAAGGCAATTTCAGTGGGCATTTATGTTAATTAAATGCAATGATCACAAAACAAAAGTAAATTCAATGGAGCAGCAGATAAGAAATGTTGAAAATGAATCACATATATACGGTTAAATTCACTACACGTGTACAGCTCAATCATATATATATATATATATATTATAAATAACACAAATGAAGACACAACAATCACCTTCTCTTCTCAGCAGAAGCTTTGTCACCTTCTCTTTTGGAGCAGGACCCTCTTCTCAGCAGGACCTTCTTCTGGGAACGGAGCTCTTTGCAGCAGAAACGAAGCTCTTCTTTTGTCACATTATTTTCTTCAGTTCTTGTTCCGAACTCTTCTTTGTAAATCAAAAACTTGAATTAATTTGCTGTGACAGAGTGGTGAGGAGTCGTTGATGGCAGTGGAGGCGATGGAGCGAGGCCGATTTTGAGATAGGTTTTTGGAATCGAAAATACATATTAGGTTTGATTTTGCTCTGGGTCCCATTATCGATAACTTATCCCTTTTTTATCTAATTTTTTTTCTTTAATCACCGTATATTATTTATACGGTATACGACCGTATATACGGTACAAATGGGGCTGAGACGGTTTAGACAAACGGCCACCATTTTGCACCCCGTTTCATACGGTCGAGGGTCGATATAGCCGTATTCCCGTTTATACGGCCGTACGATACCGTTTTTCACAACATTGTTATGAGTAACGATTGATAGTCTACTTTTTTTGCCCACACTTTTTCTGCTCCTTTTACGTGGCTAGAATTGATTGGTGAAGAAATTAATGTATTAATTAATATAAAATTTATATTCAATGATATATTCCGTGTGAGGGTAGGTACAAAAAGTAGACTGTATAGTATTACTCTTAAAATATCTATCACTTTATATAAAGGGCTTTTTCTTATCTTCTTCTTTCTAATAAGTCTCCATCATCTTGTTTTTCTCGATCTCTCTGCTTGGCTTCGTCCCTTCTTTTCAATGTCTTGATATCTCTATATCTTTATCATTTCGTTTGACTTTCCATGTTGGGTTACCTGTAAGTTCCCTTTTACCTGAACCCTTTTGTCCATATCACAATTTCATGTATTTTTAGTTCTTTGTTTGTACAGGCTTGGTCTTTGTATTTTGCTAGTGCATAGATGTTTTTTTTAACTTTTTTGTCATGCTACTTTATCTGATCATATGGGCTTGAGTTTGTTGACTTCCTAGGCTTGAATTTGTTGACTTCCTAGGCTTGAATTTATGTGATATATGTCTGCCCAGTTGCTAGTTTATTTTTTTCTTTCAGTTCAATCATTTAGCTCTTGGTTTTGGTTCATGTGGTTTGATCGAATAGCCAATACCACTTTTCGCCACTTGGCTTCCCTTGCAAGTCTTGACCTACCATCTTTTTTTAACGTTACCTTTATGATATAATATCTGGTTGGAACTCAACTATTCGCTTCCAATTCCACTAAACTTTCTCACCCTACGATCCACCTTCTTTCGCTTGTGGTTTCTCCACTTTCCAACGTCATTTTCTCGTTTCCCGTCACTTATCCGCTTCTCATCATAGTATATGTTCCCTACCCAAGTGTTTTAGCATTCCTTTTTTCAAATCTTTTAGCTTCCACACGCATAGTAGTTTTTTTTATATTATTTATAGATTTTGATTTTTCCATTTAAATCTTCCTCTACACTCATACTTCTTAACTCTTCCATATTGCTCAAATGATTTTTACCCTATCAAACTTACTCTTTGACGCTAGATCTCCAATTTGTTGGATCCTATTCCTTTCGATGATTCCTCTGCTAACACTTGGCTGAATCATATCTAAGTGGAGGTGCACATTCATATCCCTAACCCACCGAAGCCCCCTTTAACGATAGGTCAATATAGGGGTATAAACGAGCCAAGTCAAGCTCGAGTACATCCAAGCTCGACTCCGCTCGTGAAAGATTATATCGAGCTACCAAAAATCGAGCTCGAGCTCCAATGATAATCGAGCTCTCAAACTCGATTCGATAAAGCTCGTTAATATTTTCAATTGTAATTATTATATAATTATTCTTGACTCGAATTTAGTATACTCAAACTCGACTCGTCTCGTTTATCTTTTCTATAGTAAAACTCGATAAGACTCGCGAGCTTTACGACTCGAGTAATATAGAGCTGGAGCTTGTGAAAAATGAGTCGATTTCAAATATTTCTCAAGTCGATCTCGAATAGCTCGCGAGTAACTCAACTCATTTACACCCCTAGCTCAGTGTAAACTTCATGGAGCTGTTCTTTTGAGTCCTTCTATGGCTAGTCCTAAAAGTCCTGGAAGCTCCTACGATGTCTCTGAGTTTGACTCTCCCATCTTTAAGTCACAACAATGTAAGTGTGTTTTTGTTCTAACCGTCCTCGGCCACCGAGGACGAATGACTTACTAGCTTTGTAGCTTTAAGATACTATCTCTGCCAGACTCTCTAATGAGCATGAGCAGTCTTATCGTCCACCGTCTGACGAGGTTGCGTTTAATATTCGCTCCTTCGAAATTTTGGGTTCCTTCGCTTTCTCAATTTGTTTATCGCTTTCTTAGTAAAATCAACATTGCCCCATTCTAGGCCCACCCCATTTTTACAAGTTTGCAATGGCGTGCTATAGTATTTGACGTAGGAAGACTAGGGTGATCCTTCTTTTGAAGATCTTGGTGGCTAGGTCAGTTACCGTTTGAACATTAATGGCGTCATTTCCATTCGCTCTCGCGATTCTGTCATTAAACCGGTTCGTTTCGACCAGTTCAACGATCACAAATAGACTTCGAAGTGAATTTTTGTTTTCGGTGATTATAGTAACGTGACTGGGGTTGGTAATGATCTCTGTACTATTCCGTTCCTCGTCAATCACAAATGTAGTTATTTCATTTTAGATTCAATTGATGTAGACTTTGTTCTCGCCTTCTGCTTTTGCTTCTTTAATCATTCCTCTATTTTTCATTCTTTTTTACTTTTTTATTTTCAATATCTGCCTCTGGACCAAGAGAAAAGCTGACTTGGTGCTGACAAAGAGATGGTCCTTAGGAGATTTGCTAATGGTTTCGTTATTGGTATGTGTCTTTGCCTTCATCTTTACCTCCCCCTTTTGAAAATCATGAGAGCATTTCTTTTTCTCCATTCCATAAGAAGTGTGTGGGTGATTTGGCCACACCTATGTCCTTTGTGAAGCATGAGGCGTCAGTGGTCTCTTCTTTTGGTGAGACTAAAGGTAAAGAACCCGAACCAGGAGCCGGTGATATAGCATAGTCTGCAAGACGTTACGTTGTTTGGCTTCAAACAAGGTCATTATTACTTCTCCTAACTATTCTCGTCCTTCGTTCGACAACTTCGCCCTCCAAATTCTGCCTTTTAAGCGTCCACGTGACTCTGTCGGTCCTTTGCTTTTTCGTGTGAGACTTTTATCTTTGGTTTCGTCATATGAGTCTTCAATATTCTCTGATATACATACTATCTTGAATGAATAAAGAGTGCAATTGAATGCAATTGTTTTGTGGCTTGCTTGGTGAAAATTCGATTCTATTGTATTTTTCTCTCTTTTCATTGCTGGCTTTATTCCTGTCTACTTCTCTATTTATTCAGTTCACACATTTCTTTTAAGCATGCTTTTGCATTTTTTTCACGTTCGTAGGCTAGTGGAATATTTGGTGAATGTGTCTGTTCAGGATGAATCCAGTTTTCTAGCTTGAAATGGGAGGTGAAATCTTGTTGCGATTTGAACTAGACTCTGAGTGATATGTTCACAATCTCAGAAGAGAAATGTAAGGCTATTATTTGGTGAATGTGTCTCTTCAAGATGAACATGTAGAAGTTCTGTTCCAGTTTTCTAGCTTGAAGAGGGAGGTGAAATCTTGCTACGATTTAAACTAGACTCTAAGTGATATGTTCACGACCTCAAAAAATAAATGTAAGGCTATTATTGAATCTAGGGATCAGTAATAGCCTTTTATTTCTCTTCCGATGCTACGAGCATATCACTCAGAGTTTGGTTCAAATCGCGGCAAGATTTCACCTTCTCCTTCAAGCTAGAACACCGGGATAAAACTTCTACATGTTCATCCTAAAGAGACTCTTTCACCAAGGATTTCACCAGCCTATGAAAGCGAAGATACAAAGGTATGCTAAAAAAGAAAAAGAAAGAGAGAGGGTGTGAAGTGAATAGTTAGAGAAGCAGATAATAGTAAAACCATAATGTAAAATCCAATCCTCACCAAGTAGGGCACGAAACAACTACACTCGACGACTTTCGATATGGGCTCAGGAACGACTTGAATCAGATTCTCTTTATTCATCTGATCTTTCAAGAAAGTCTGTATATCAGAGAATATTGAAGATTTATAAGAGTCACTCACGGGAGAAAGCAAAGGATCGGTTGAGTCACTTGGACGCTTGAAAGGCGGAACTAGAGGGCGAGGATTGTCGACTGAAGACGAAAATGGTCAGGAGTAACAGAGACCTTATTCGAAGCTAAACAATGCAGCATCTTGCGGATGGTCCTATCACTGGCTCCTATTTTAGGTTTTTTTTAACCTTTAGTTCAATCAAAAGAGATACCGTAGCTCCTCGTGCCTCACAATGAACTTGATGTGGTCAAATCACCCTTATGTTTCTTAAAAGATGGAGAGAAAATAGATATACTCTCTTGACTTTATATATATATATATATATATATATATAAAGATGAAACCAAAAGTAATAAGAAACAAAATAATGAAATATACCAATAACAGAACCAACAACAAATCTTCTAAGGACCACCTGGTCAGCTTTCCTTCCGATCCAGAGACAGACATCTAAAAGAGCAAGAGGAATGAAAAATGAAAATGGAGGAACGATTAAAAAAATAAGAGTAAAAGGCGAGATCAAAGTCTACACCAATTGAATCTAAAATGATATGACTACCTTCGTGATTAATGAGGAACGAAATAGTACGAGACCATTATCAACCCCAGTCACGCTACTCCAGCCATCGAAAAAGAAAATCCACTTCAAAGTCCATGCTATCATTGAACTGGTTGAAATGGATCGGGTTAATGACCGAATCACAAGAGTGAATGGAAATGACGCCAATAATGTTCAAACGTGAACTGACCAAGTCACCGAGGTCCTTAAGGGAAGATCACCCCAGTCTTTCTGCGTCTGCTAAATACCATAGCAGGCCATTACAAACTTGTAGAAATAAGGGGTAAGCTAAATTGAGACAATGTTGATTTCACTAAGCAAGCGACTGAGGAAGTGGAACCGAACCTCAAATTCGAAGGAGGGAATATTAAAAGCAACCTATTGGTGGATGAAAAGGCCGCTCATGCTCGTTAGGGAGTCTCGTCAGGGAGTCTGGCGGAGATAGAATCTTAAAGCTGCAAATAAGCCAGTAAGTCAGAGAATTCGTCCTTAGTGATCGAGGACGAATGGAACAAGACACTTTATTGTGATCTAGAGATGGGAGAGTCAAATTCAGAGTCATCGCAGGAGCTTTTAGGACTTCTGGACTGACTGTAGAAGGACTCGAAAGAACAGTTCCAGGAAGCTTACGCTAACCGATCATGAAAGGGGGCTTCGGTGAGCTCAGGATATGGATGTGCACCTCCACTTGGATAAAATTCAGCCAAGTGTTAGCAGAGGATCATTAGAAGGAATAGAATCTGGACGAATTAGAGATCTAGCGTGGAATAGGATTTGAACGAATTGGAAAATCTAACGTCACAGGGTAAGTTTGAAAGGATAAAAGTCATCTGAGCATTGTGGAAAGGTTAAGAAGTATGAGTGGGGAGGAAGATTTAAATGAAAAAAAGTGTGGAAGCGTAAAAGATTTGACAAAGGGAATGCTAAAAGATTTGGGTGAACATCCATCATGATGAGAAGCGGCGAAGTGACGGGAAACGAGAAGATGACGTTGTAAAGTGGATAAACCATAAGCAAAAGAAGGTGGATCGTAGGGTAGAAAGTTTAGTGGAATTGGAAGTGAATAGTTGAGTTCCAACCAAATGTTACGTCGTAAAGGTAACATTAAAATAAAAGATGGCAGGTCGAGACTTGTAGGGGAAGCCAAGTGGTCGGTTAAACCACATGAACCAAAACAGGGGCAAAATGATTGGGTTGAAAGAAAAATAAAGAATATTGATTTTGTTACCCATTAAATTTGTTTCACATCCCATTTATTATTATTTTTTTTAAATACTATATTTATCCTTAAAGCTATAATTTATTAAAAGATATTACATAAATAATAATAAACTAAAATAAATAATATTAATAGATTATTTTAATTTTTAATATATTTACATATCAATTTATTTTCATCTATTTTATTATATTTAAATTTTTTATATTTATTACTACACTTAGATATTAAAAACAAACTATAATTATATTATATAAATAGTAATAAATAATTATATAAATAAATCTGTCTAACATAAAATTTTGTAATTTAAATAATAAATAAAATTATACATTTAGTTAATTTTATAATATAATGTATTAAAATTATTACATATAAAATATATTTAGATAATTAACATCAAGAGTCCTTTAAATAAGGACAAGTTGTAATTGTATCATTAGTGGGGTGTATAAGCAAAATTTAATGGGTGTCAATATCATAATAATTCAAACTTAGTCAATAAACTCAAGCCCATATGATCTGATTAAGTAGCATGGTGAAAAAAAATAATACTCCCTCTGTCCCTAATTAATTATTAGGGTTGGAAATTTATGTGGTAGTGTGATAAATTATGAATTGTAAAATTTACCCTTACAACAACAAATAAATTATAATTGAATATAACATGGAAGGGGCCCACCTAGAAAGTTGTGAGATAGTGTGAGAATTTAAAAAGTTTTTAAAATGGAATAAGTGATATATTATATTAATTAGTGGGATTGAGTGGTTGAAAAAGTGTAAAGATAATATTGTCTTTTCTATTATAAAAATTTACTAAAAATGGAAGTGTAACAATTAATTAGGTACATCCATTTTTAGTAAGTATAACAATTAATTAGGGACGGATGGAGTAATAATAATGACGGGTACAATACAAACATCAATGAAAAGTATGTAAAAACACGTGAAATCGTGATAGGGACAGAAGGGATTATGGTATCCAGGATAAAATGTCAAACGAGATGATAAAGTCTTAAAAAGAAAGGGACGAAACCGAACTGAAAAATCAAAAAAATTAAGATGATGGAGACTTATTAGAAAGAAGAATACAAGAGAAAATCCTCAATATATAAAAGAAGCGGATAATGTGATAATGTAAACAGATGGGATGAATTCTTAGATTAAAAAAAAAAAAAAAAAAAAAATTAATAATAATAATAATAATAATAATAATAATAATAATAATAATAATAAATCAAGATATTCAATTGAAATGTGAGTCAAATTCGGTTTAAAATCTGGTATGATGACATTGAAAATGTTGTAAGTAAAAGCCTGAATGGAAAATTGATGTACATGTAAAGGAGAAGATTGCGGTATTGGAATCAATCGAATGGGATTAGTTTGCAATTCCACGGGATTATGTTATAAAATTCTTAATATCATGATATAGATTATGAAAGACCAGATCAGTCCAATAATCTCAGAAAATACTGATAATTCTGGATGTGAGCTTTCAATATTATGCTGCGAATTTGCTAACGTAAATTTGTAATTGAAAAAAAAAAAAAGTTTAAATATCTATCAAAGGAGCGTAATATGGTAATGAATTACTTCCTCTGTTTTTTTTTATGTGCTCCACTTTCTGTTTGCACACTATTCGAGATCTAATTTTAACGGTAAATATCTTTAATTATATACAACTAAAAATTATAAAAATTTTATATTTAAAAAGTAGACATTAAAACGAATAAAACAAAATTCCACTTGAATATATTTTTTTTACACGTAAGTAACAATATAAAAAACAAAATTGATGAATAAATAGTAAATACTATTAAGTGTAGCACATAAAAAAAAAAGGCGAGGAAGTATTAATTTTAATTTTCAATCCTTTTACAATTCACACCCATACTCTCCTGTATCTCAATCTTATATTCGATACACAGGCAACGTGAATACATGTGATTGGTTACACAGCTAATAGTTCCATAGTTCTAGTCACTATATAACTTCTGTAGTATAGTATTATTAGCTGTTAAACAATTATATATGTATATTCTATTCAAGATTTTTATCCACAAATTCTAGGTCATGGATAACATAGTGTCACATTTATTCCAGGTTTCCGGTCATGTGATATTGTGAATTTACAGATTACAATATTAACATCCTCCATTATAATCTGAAAAAGGCAACAAATTTAGAAGCAATGGATTTGTAAATAACTTAATATAAAGGACATTGGACAAGGACAAGAGATGAAAGAGCCATTTCAGTTTACAATTCACCAAAAACATGTATGATTTGCAGCCGGCACACACATATATACACTCAAAAACATGCCAGGAGAATGCAATAATTAGTGGTTTTTACCATTTTCCATACTGTAAATTAAAGTTACCGGTAGAAGCTGCTGTTACAAACTACAGTTGCCAATCTATGGGTGAGACCCCCATTTGATCCAGAATCTGATTCGTCTTAGAAAAATGCCTAGTCATCAGAAGCCAAAGTTAACCAACAACACTATTAGTTTCTGCTATTGTGTGGCAAGTAAATATTTGCACTTGATGACAAAATGATTAACATGGAAAATAGTAAACTCTCATTCAATGCAATTGAATCAATTGAATCCTATGCAATTCTTAAGTATATGCAGCAAGTCATAATTAGGATATAAGAATGAACTACACGATAAAAAGTAAGTCTTCCCTTGCATAGTAGAAATCTTTATAATGTTGCATAAAAAGTAAGTTTAGATTACTTGGTTCTCTTCTTAAGTCTCTTTTCAACCGTTTTTAAGGGTTCAATTGTTGAAAGCCAGTAAATTGATATCTGCAGAAGACCCTAAATGCAGTAGAAATAGAGCTAATTCATATACTAAAATTCGTGTTATATTTGTAGAATAAATGAATGGCATGTGAATATTGAAGCAAACTGGTTCATAACTTACCTGCAGCCAAAGAAGCCTCTATTTGCAGACAAACCAGAGGGATGAGCTGCTTTGAGAATGTGATGCTTTGTCCCATCAATCAACCTATTTAACAACGATGTTAACTTAAGTTATAGCGTGAAGTAATCAAAGAAGTAACATCAAATTCTTCCAAACTAGTTTATCATGCAACATCAAACATTTAGTCATTGTCTAAGACAGCTCTGACCCGTGACAACATTTAAGTGACTTAGAATCATAACTATTTCACATTAAATAAAGATACACATTTTAGAAGTAATAAGAAATCACTTTCTGACCCTGTTCATCAATCAAGAAAAAAATATATACATGTTATCTGAACTACAGACAGACAATGATCACTTTTCCCTCAAGCATTGAAGGAACTGACAAAAGCATTTATATGAATAAAGTAGACAAGATTTCTTTGGTATAAGGCATCTGGATACTTTGATGTCGGAAATTAACATTATTTTTCAATCAGAAACTCATGCCAAAAACAGAGGGAAGCCTTCCCCAAAAGGTAGGTTATAGTCAGTTTTAGGACATTAAGATTTTGCGCAGCATTCACAAGAATGAAATATCCCACCAAAGAAACTTTAGGTAACTTCTAACAATGTTCAACATCCTAACCATGAATAATAAACGTGAAAGGAAGTCTAAGCAATTGAAAATACCTGATTTTTTCTTTAGCTGAGTTTCCCCAAAGGAGGAAAACAACTCCTTCCCTTTTACTTGAAATTGTTTTTATAACAGCATCAGTAAATTGCTCCCACCCTTTCTTTGCATGGGAATTAGGCTGATGTTCCCTTACTGCAGCAGTATCAGAAAAAAAAGCTGCTAATATCATAAATCTATCCACAGTCAACCAGGAGAGAACTTGTAAAATGCGTAAATAATTTACTCTAACCTGTAAGAACAGTATTGAGCAGCAGAACACCCTACACAAATGTTAAAATGTTTTGTTATAGTGACTTATAGCATGAATCGTATGCATGAGAAGATGGAAGGGAGCAGGTGACAGAATCTTAGTTTTCATGTTGAGCAAAAACTTCTTCAAGACTACTCATCAACTATAGATACAGCAAATGATTAAAATTTAAATCGAATTCTGAGCGATGTCATGAGAGGGAGAGGTAAACTACAATAATTTTCAAGACATAAGATTTAAGCATGATATCAACAAACAACAAATTATTAGGAATTAAGGTAAAAATTATTGTTGTTTGTTGTCACCAAGTACTATACGTAGAAGATAACTGAACTGCCAGACGAGAACAGTTAGTTTTATACATTTTCCAATGTAATATTATATACAAACAAATCAATCATTAACATAACTCATGAAAAACCATTGAATATAGAAAGGTCCTAACAGAACAAAATTATCTGTAAAACAATTAGAATCTAAATGTAATAAAACACTAAGGATATAATGAAAACATGAACATAAAGAGCAGGGTATATGCCAAATGCAAATCCATACCTGAACAGCCCATCTCTCTAGGTTTCCCTTAGATGGAATTGAACAGCCAAGATCTTGATGAAGCTCCTTGAACATATTTAACAGACTTGACGGAATCTTCACTCCCTCAGGCACAGAAAAAGAGAGACCCATTGCTTGACCAGGTCCATGATAAGGGTCCTATGAACAGGGAGAAGCCAAATGAAAATTGATAAATAACACATATTGCAGTAGCATAAAACACAATCCGATTAATTAAGTAAGAGAAAGCTGCAAAACAACATAATGAAAGCACTTCTGGCCTTTTCCTTCCAGCATAGCAGTTTGATGATATTACTGTATTAGTGGTAATACCCATAACCTAAGAAGTGCAATAGCAGATATACTACTCAACAAAACTGACACAGTGTGTGTCATAATCCTACTCCTCTCAAGGTAAGACATTGAGAACGTTTTACTATTCTTTCTTCCTTACTTTTTCAAATATGGAAGAAAACACAAGTTTGTAGCCCATAACTTCCATGACTGTACCTCTTAGTTTTCTAGTAAAGACTATAAACAGATATCATCAACTATGTAAAATTGAATGCTAGAATAAAGACAGGAAAGTAAGAATGAAAACTGACATCAAAACCTTATTATAAAAATGCATTTTCGTATATTCTAATAATTTTATATCATTATAGTTTTGATTGTCATAACAACGAAACTAACATGGACACTTCACAATGAAATAATCAAATCAATTATTACATGTCAAAGCAATAAACCGATTTCCATTCCTAGCATAATGGCTGCTAAAACTCCAGTCTCTATTCTCGATCCATTTTACAAACTTACAAGCCATGTAACAAAAGCTTATAAAGCAAGATCACGATACTCTCACCATATCACCAACTATAAAAATCCTTATAAGTATGTAAGGACCAAAAACCATACCTGTCCAAGGATAACAGCCTTAACATTGTCAAAGGAAGTGGTGTTGAGAGCGTTAAAAATCAAGTGCTGCGGCGGATAAACAGGAACTCCACCACTACAGATCTCACTGCGCACAAATTCACATAACTGTTTCGCATAAGGCTTCTCCAACTCTCCAGACAGAGAGTCCAACCAAGTTTCCTCCACCAAAAGCTCTTCTAGTTTAACATTCTCAACACCTTCACCTAACAAGTTCATTCAAGATATGATGAGTTACCTTTAATCCTAACATCTGAAGGGAAACTAATGAAACGCACTTACTCTTAGATGTAGCGATTCTCTGAGTGCAGATTTTGAGATTCCGTTTGGCTTTGGCGAGAGATTTGTTGAACTCGATTCGAGATTTTTCGAAAGGAGTGAGATCGGATGGCAGTGTAAGTTCAGATTTGGCGGTGGAGACCTTAAGGCGCTTCGACGGTTGCATTTGGAAGAAGTGTGTTAGGGTTTTGGAGGGAGCCATCACTTCAAGTCTTTTGAGTTTTCGCGCCACATATCACACCCACCGTCCGGTGAAAATGAAGCGCTTATTTATATAGCTCATGAAGGGCCATAAAATGAAGCTCTTATTCCCAATATACCCTTCCTGTTTTCACTTTCCCCCACTTGTGGTTAATTTTTTCAAGAATATATGAATGTTTTTTTTTTTTTTCATAATTAGGGGGGAAAAATGGAATTTTTGAATCAACCTAAGCTAATTATTGTAAATTTTACCATATGAACAAAAATTATAATAAAATTATGTTTGATTCAAAAAATAAATTGAATAAATTAAAAACCAAAAATAAAATAGTCAATTATATCAATACCCTTCGCCAATAGTGTTAGATTATATTATTTTTTTCACATACTACATTAAAGTGGATTGAAAAAGAATTCTCACCTTCTCTCCAAACTCAATTATTTGGACTCCTTACCTTTATTACATAAGAAAATCTTGTATGGGACGGTCCTACCACGTAGTAGGACGGTAGGACTTCCGTTGAAAATGTGATACGTATGCATTTGAGGGGAGAGAAATTAATATTTTATAGTAAATTAGGTGAGGGAAATAACTATTAAAAATACATGACACACTTTTCAAGTAATAACGGCTATAAAATATTAATTTCTCTCCCCTCAAGTGCATACGTGTCAAATTTTCAATGGAAGTCCTACCATCCTAGGTGATAGGACCATTCCATACAAGATTTTCTCTTATTACAGAAATTTAAAAGTTCAACCAATAAATTATTTTTTTCCATTCATTCCGGTTTATCTTTTCGGTTGCATTAACTTATTATTTTTAGTAATTCAATATTTTCAAATATTAGAGATTAGCATGTGTTATGCTTGTTGTGGTATAGAAATAAATTTTAAAATTTTATTTCGGAATTTTATAATATTTTTTTCAATTTCATGTCTAATGTTTAGGGGGTTGTTGTAACAAATTTATATTGAATTTACTTGGCTGTTTTTTTTATTTGTATTGCCGTAGAAATGGATCGTATTGGATCATATTCGAATAGTGTTATTTTACGATGGCATTTGGGATGAGAGTTTATATAAAGAACTGTTTTAAGAGGCGTAATGATGTTTGACGTTGAAGTCACTCTTGAAGAATTGTTAAAGGTGGTGTATGAAAAGAGAGAAATTGATTGTGAGAATATTGAATTTCGACTTTACCGCCTATTAAAAGATTGAGTAAGTGAGAATAGTATTAGGTTGTATTAAATGATGGTGATTTAGGCTATGTTTTGTCAGGAAGTAAGGTTTTTATTTATGTTAAAAAGGTTGAAAGAACTATCGAAACAAATAATAATAATAGTGCGCAGTTTGGGAATGGTAATCATCGAATAACAAGGTCAATAATCATTATGCGGGTTTTATGTTACTCAATAATCTCAGCTTTGCCGCTTCAGAATTTCGGAAGATGAATGAAGTTGGCATATTAGATGACATCAAAAATTATTCTAATAGTGGTGATCATTTAATGAATGATGGGTTAGAACAATGAAGATGCCAATATAACTATTAGAGGTTCTGATCATGATGATGAAATAGTTTAAAATGGCAGTAATGGAGCCCAATAAATAATGATAATCGGATTTGGATAATACCGGACATTGATAGTCATTCTTTCAAGGAGAAATAAGAATATGCTTTATTCAGTCATGTTTTGAGTGATCTAAATAAATGAAGGGTATGTAAGAGTAAAGATGTAGCACCCGAAACCCCGCCCCGATGGAAAGGGGACGCGGAGACCGGATGTCACATGCGGAGATATATACAAACATACCAAATAACAAATAAACAGATATACAAATCATACTCAAATCTGAATGACAATTCTTATAAATCCAAATTCAAATAGTTCGAACCAAATCCAAAACCAAATAGTAGTTTGACTACAAGTTCCAAATGAAAGGAAATCACATAAAAATATCTCAAAAGTACTTAATCTGAAAATCATTCCAAAACATAGTGCAGCGGGTTCAAATACTAATATAAGTCCAACAAAATAAAACAGCAATGAAATCCAAGTCAGAAGAGGATACCATGTGAATGCTCGATGCTCGTGATATCCTGCTATCCCACCTGACTGTCTGAACTCAACAATTTCCATTCCCAAAAGGGTTCAAAACATACAAAACAAAAATGAAAACAACGAAGAGTCAGACTATCGATGTCTGGTTAGTAAGCCAATGCCCAACAAACACATACAGATGCATCTTATTAACAGAATAGTATGTCACACACAAATGCAGGTTAGTTAACAACCAAAGTGTACAAACAGATGCAAACAAGTTGATTATCAAAACAAGTTATCCCAAATACAAACCCCTTTAAGTGATTTAGGATAAGTGATTACATATTATTGCATTTACCATCTGAGAAAGGCTTTACAGTTGTCGATTCATTTTCAGAAGGAAGACCGTTACTGAACTAGGAGTTCGGTATATAGTCCGGTAGGCTATTCGGTCAGAGAGCATTACCAGACTTACCGAATTATAATTCGGTAGACATTCCGGTAAGCTATTCGGTTAGAGAGCAATTATACGAATCCAAGGAAAGTTTAAGTAACCGTTCGGTTCTTAATCCGGTATGAAGCTCGGTCAGAGAGTTTCAAGTCTCTCAGACATGCCGAATTATAATTTGGTACTTAGCTCGGTGAAGAGTTCGGTCAGAGAGGTTGAACAGTCTTCTGAGTCTCATACCTGTAGATTTTTAATGACATCTAAAGTCTATGAAAATCATTGAAAGTCATGATTACATACACCCATGTAAGGATGAGTGTTTAGCTTTGTTGGGTAGTTTGATGACACTACGTTCAAGTTTGCATGAAGATTTAGTTAAGCTTAGGTTAAATAAGTGGTACTATTCATTTTGTGTTGTAGTAGGTGACAAATATTGACCACCGAAATGAATGAGTCATTGAATAAAACATCCTCCCTGCTAACAAATGATCCATCACTTTTTATTGTTTGTTCGCTAATCCGATCTAAAAGTTAGCTCGGTTTAGTATAGTTCTTTAGAAAAAAAATGTGAACCTTTTGAAATACAATTTAGCCTTGAATATTTTAAAATTTGACCAAATAAAGACCGAATTGATCAATTCGACAATTTTTTATTCGTTTTAAGGCAATTTTGGTATGATTTTTGAAATGATTCATTTTGACCCTTTTTAGATCTAATGATTTATAAATTATGCTTAGTCTCTAAAATAATAATTTTAACCATGAGTCTTTTTTTCACCAAAAAAAAATATATTATTTTTACTAAAAACGTTGATATTTAGAGTGTGTTTGGCAATAATTGTTACATTATTGGTTGAGTTAACTATTGAAGTAACATTTAGTTGTTAAACTAGCGGAAATATATATCGTTTTTTACTAATAACGTTGATCTTTAGAGTGTGTTTGGCACTAACTATTACATTATTGGTTGAGTTAACTGTTGAAGTAGCATTTAGTTGTTAAACTAGCGGTTAAAGTAATGTTTAAGATGAGTGTTTATTTAATAAGAATAATGAAATGTTGAAATAGTTGTTAAATATAAAATGAGGTAAAAGGGTGATATATTATTTTCTTATAATTTGTAGTTTATAATATATTTTATTTCATTTTTCAGTGATGATATTCATTTATTAAATTTTTAAAAAATTAATTATTTAAAAAAAAAAATTTTAAAAATAAATAAAAATAAAATCATAATCTTCTCCTTCCTCTCTCCTCCATTTCCCTATTTAGCTTCACCATACACAAATCACCAAAATCACTCTCCTCCCTCTCATCTGCTTCCTCTTCCCCTCTTCTCCATCTTTACTATTTTCGTTTCAATTACTCTCCTTCCTCTCATCGGTTTCCTCTTCCTCCCTCTCCTCCACCTACACTATTTTTGCTTCAAACCACCACTTGCAAATCGTGAAAATTAAAATAAAAAAATTAATACCCACAACTAAATTCAAGATTTCCCCAGCAACATCACTATTGAAAACCTTTATCCAACATCACAGTTAAAAAAGATTTTGATTTTTTTTATCTGTTGGTCAGATTTTGATTTTTTTTTATCCGTTGGTATAAAGGTTCATTTGTATTTTATATTATTTTTTTCTTTATGTCTCTTCATGTCTCTTAATTGAAAAACTTTTATTCAGAACTTTGATTTGGCTCTGTTTTTCGAATTAAAGGAACCAGGTTTGTTTTCATCCAAATGGGTGGAAACTGGTTGAAGTCCATTATTAATCAGAAGCAAAAAATAGGAAATTGGAATGTGGTTGAACGCTAGCTAGGGTTTCACTCGGTTTCACTCTAGAAGAAGACGACGATTCACTTTAATTTTTTTCATTTTTTTATTATTTAATAAATAAATAAACGAGATGGAATTAGATTTTTAAAGAAGAAATTTAAAAAATATATAAAGATTTTTATTAATTTCTGGAAGAAATAAAAATTATATATATATATATATTTGCAGTTTTGTATGTGTACAAAAAGTGTGAAGGTTGGGTTTCTCTTCTGCGATCTATGAGTACGTCTCCACCTCAAGAACTCGTATGTCCCCAGCCGGACTCGCGACAAACCAAAAAAGTTTGCATGAGAGAAGATAATCTTCTAGACTACAACAACAATGTTTGGGCAGCTGGTGGTGCCTCATTTAGAGATAAAGTTATCCATGGGTCAGGGGATCTCGAAGACCCTTTCTTTCTAGAAGATATTCCCCTAGATGCCAATGATGTTACTATCTCTCAAACTACTCACAACTTTAAACTATTATTGTTTAAAGAGTTCTCCGAACGTATTACAGAACTGTGGAAGAATGATTAGTAATCAAGCTTTTGGGGAAATCTATAGAATACAAGACAATGTGCTCTAGGTTGGAAAACTTGTGGAAACCCTCTGCTAAGCTGACAGTGATTGATCTAGAGAATGATTTCTTCCTGGTTCGTTCCAAAAAGGAAAAGGATTGCTAACATGCTCTCTGTGAGGGGCCTTGGATCATAATGGGCGCATGCCTCATAGTGCAGAAATGGTCCTCAGAATTTCTACTGTCTCAAGCTAAACCCACCCATGTAGTTGCCTGGATAATGTTCCCAGCCATGCCTATCCAATTTTACCATGCTGCTCTGCTTGAAATAATATTTAACAACATTGATAGGGTGATCCGTGTGGACTACAACACAATCTCTGCATCTAGAGGAAGATTTGCAAGAGTAGTGGTGGAACTAGATTTAGCAAAATTGTTTATCTCGTCTTTCAAAATTGAAGCTATGTTTCAAAGGGTTGAATATGAAAACCTCCCAAACATTTGTTTTTCATATGGAATGGTTGGGCATCTCATGGACAATTGCTCTCTTAAGAACAATAATTGAGGAGGGAATGTGACAACTTCAGAAGGACTAACTTCCAACATGGTGCTAAATGACATTCTATCAGAGAAACACCACGAAATCGATGTTAACCACTCATCGGAGCTTAGCCCATTGATGCACGCTAAGAAACTTGTCCGACAACCTCGAAAAGAACTAAAACACCAAAAGTAAACAGACAAAACAAAACTTTCACACAATAGGAAAGATAAGGATATTAGTTTAGGTACAAGCTTTAATATTCTTCTCAGATTGGATGAGATTACAGGGTTTGACTTTGGTGAGAATGTTAATCCCAATTTAGCCCCTACAAAGCTACACTCTGCCCTCAACCACTCACCAAACATGTCTCCTCTTCAAAAGCAAAAACACAAAAAGACAAAACTCTAAGAACCTCTCGCTTAACCCCACTTTTTGACCAAATCCACATAACCACATCTCTTTTCTCATTTAAGTCCCATGAACCGAAACCAAAACAATAGCCCAACTCATCACAAACAGAGTTCGACCCAACATCATC
Source organism: Cardiospermum halicacabum (assembly GCA_031304145.1). Lineage (NCBI taxonomy): Eukaryota > Viridiplantae > Streptophyta > Magnoliopsida > Sapindales > Sapindaceae > Cardiospermum > Cardiospermum halicacabum. The sequence goes on along the minus strand of CM062395.1, from coordinate 4,260,769 downwards.
AGTCTTTAAACTGAATAAAACCAGCATTTCTTTGCCTACCCCTTCAAGCCCAACCATAACAACCTCATATACTGTCATTTCTTTATATAGAGATGACCTTCCAATTGGTTTGGTTTTGGAAGATCTCACTCCCTCTCTACTAGACCCTTCACCTAACTTGCCCCAACAAACCCATATCTCTCATCCTGATCCCCTAAACCACTCCTCAGAATCTGAAGATGTTTCCATCGATCAATGTAGTTTGTTGGACTTGGGATTCAATGGATCCTTCTTTACATGGAAGAGAGGTAATGTGGGAGGAAAGACTTGGATAGAATTTTGGGAAATTTTGAAAGAGTTTCTACCTTCCCTTATAATAAAGTCACACAATTGACTCGTATAAAATCTGATCATTTTCCTCTCCTTCTTTCTCTTATGAACGAATCTAACATAACTTACCCCAAACAATTCAAGTTTTTAGCAGGATGGAAAAGTCATCCCAATTTTACAGAATTTGTCTCAAATGCTTGGAAGGGTTCCAACAATATAACCTCTATAATAGACTAATTCAGCCAACAAGCTTCTGAATAGAAATACCACCTCTTTAGAAGTATCACAAGAAGGAAACAAAAATTGATGGCACGAATAAAAGGTTTAGAGAGATCTTTAATCTATAGACCGTTAAATTAGTTTCTTCTTGATTTGGAAGTCAAGCTAAAGGAGGAGTTCGAACGTGTTCTTCACCAAGAAGAATTATTCTGGTTTCAGAAATCAAAAGTGGTTGAATAAACAGTGGTGACAAGAATACAAAATATTTCCACGCGAAGATAATTATTCGCCAACAGAGAAATACGGTCAATATCCTGAAGAATAATGAAGGCCAATGGGTTCAAATGAGGAGCTACACGAGCTTGTCATCACTTACTTTACAAACCTTTATGCAGAAGAGGAGAGTGGTAACTAGGAATGCCTTGGTGGTATGTTTCCATACCTGGATCCTAAAAGATTAGATAACATGGTTATACCCCATTCAATGGCAGAAGTTCAAAATGTTGTCGTCTCAATGAACCCGTACAAAAGCCACCAGATGGTTTAAGTCCAATTTTCTTCCAGAATCAGTGGAGTACTGTAACTAAGAATATCTTCTCATTTGTAGCCAATATTTTTGCAGGACATCTTTTAGACTCGAATAAAAATAGAACTCTTCTCGCCCCCATTCCTTAAGTGCAGAACCCGGAGCTTATCCCTCAATTTCAGCCAATCAGCCTCTGTAACGTGGTTTACAAGGTATTATCCAAACTCGTTGCAAACCGTATTAAACCCTTGTTACCTGATATTGTAGAGCCTGAATAGAGCAGCTTTGTTCCTGGAAGGCACATTATAGATAACATCATCATGGCCAAGTAGGGGTGTGCATGGGTCGGGTTCGGGTCAAACCCGGACCGACCTGAAAAAAACCCGAACCTGAAACCTTAAAAAAAATTTGACCATACCGAACCCGATTATTTTTTGGGTCAAGACATGTCAAGGTCGGGTCGGTCCGGGTTTCAGGTTTCCTTTGTTAATTTTGTTGAAAAAGTTGACCTAAAAAAGCCCGAAACCCTTATATTTAGTGGACCGGACCGAACCCGATTATTTTTCGGGTCATGGTCGAGTCGGTCCGGATTTTCGGGTTCGGGCTTTTGCACACCTCTATGGTCAAGAGCTTATTCACTCTATGGATAAATTAAAGAGTAAAAGAGGCTTCATGACCATAAAAGTGGATCTTGAAAAAGCTTATGATAGAATCCGATGGAGCTTTGTGAAAGAGGCTCTCAAGGAGATAGGCATTCCCCAAATCCTTATATCCATTATCATGCAGTGTATTAGCACTGTCACTATGAAAGTGATTTGGAAAGGAAAACAGTCGAGTAGCTTTTCTCCTAATAGAGAATCCGCCAAGGGTGCCCACTCTCTCCGTATATCTTTATTCTATGTATGGAAAGATTGGCGCATCTTATAAAGCAAAGTGTTATGGTTGAATAATGGAGGAGGTTTCAAGTTAAAAGAGGTGCACCTACTGTTTCTCACCTCTTTTTGTTGATGATCTCATTCTTTTTGTTGAAGCAACTGAGTCAGGGATTCAGATAGTGTGTGATACTTTTAATACTTTCTGTGGAGCATCTGGGGAAAAGTTAGTACAAGCAAAACACAAGTCCATTTCTCAACCAATGTAGAGCAGGAACTGCGATCCAAATTAGCTAATATGGCTGGATTCTCTATTGCAGATGACATGGGAAAGTATCCTGGCATACCAATATTTCATGTCAGAACCTCGAAGAACATGTTTGATTTCCTCATTGAAAAGGTATCAAGTCACTTGAGCGGTTGGCAGAGTAAATTACTCTTACTTGTTGGCAGGATCACCCTAACAAAATCGGTTATTAATACAATCCCTTCTTATGTCATGCAAGTAATTAAAATTCCTTCATCTGTTTGCAATGAGCTGGACAGATTAATGAGAAACTTTATATGAGGCTCAACTGAAACAAACAGAAAAATCTCTCTAGTCAACTGGGGAAAGTTAGTTCACCTAAAAGCCTTGGAGGTTTAGGGATCAGACTAGTGCAAGTTTCAATCGTGTGTTCCTTACAAATATGGCTTTCCAGTTTCTAACTTGTACTGGTGAGTTATGGGTTAAAATTCTAAGAGGAAAGTATATGTCTGCAAACCACCAACTTGGTCCTAAGCTCTCTACTCAAAGGAGTTCCATTATCTGGAAGAGAATCAAATCAGTATGGCAGCTTACTAGAGGAGGAAGTGCAAATTTGATATGTAATGGCAGGAGTACAGACTTTTGGAGCGACAACTAGGTGGAAGGAGACCAACCTCTGATAGAGTACCTCCATGAAGACATCCACCATGATATCCCTACTCTTCGGTGGCGGATTATGTTAGCCCCGGTAGATCATGGAACTGGGAACGATTTACGGCTTTGATTCCCCAAACAACCACCTTAAAGATAACCAACCTTCTCCCTCCCAAGCCGACTGCAGGTTCAGATCAAATAATTTGGTGTGACTCTAAGAATGGAAGATGTACAGTAAAGAGTGCTTACAAGTCACTCGTTCCAGAGACTGCAGAATACTCCTCATTCATTTGGTCTAAAATATGGAACTGGAATGAACCAGAAAGAATGAGAGTGTTCTTTTGGTTAGCTTTCAGCCGTAAATTCATGACAAACTCTGAGAGAGTAAGAAGAAACCTAAGCCCCATTAGCCAGTGTTCTTTAGGCTGTATGCGAGAAGAGTCAATTTTACATGTGCTCAGAGATTGTAAGATAGCAAGAAAGACTTGGTTGTGTCTTAGCAGCACTCGTAGTAACTCTTGTTTTTCGACTATGACTCTGATGACTGGTTCGTAAGCAACCTCTGTAGTAACAAGGAGCTTAATTCTATTTCTTGGAAAGCAGTTTTTGGAGTAATGTGTTGGTTTTTGTGGCGCTGGAGGAATGAGTTTATTTTCCTCTAGAAAGAACCTATGCCCAAACCTGATCATATTAGTTTCTACTATACACGACAACTTCAGGAAGCAACTACTATCAGTCCTATGGGAGCTTTGAAGAAACCCAGAGTGGAAAGAGACATCTCATGACTTTTTCGATGTCGTTAAAATTAACACTGAAGTAGTGTCAAATGAAATCCAGGGTCAACTGCAACTGACGGGCTTATCAGGGACTCGCGGTGTAATTGGATTTTGGACTTCGCTTCCAATTTAGGTATATGCTCAGTGTTTCGTGCAGAAGTTTGGGGAGCTCTTCTTGGTTTGCGGATAGCTTGGGATAGAGGTTTGAGGGAAGTTATGCTAGAAGTAGGCAATCAAGCTCTTGTCAATGCAATTTAAAAGACGGATCAAATGCTTACTCTGTGGATGGGTCCATCATCAAAGAAATTCAGAAGTATGTAGTGAAGTCTTGGAAAATTTCTGTATCTCCTATTCATAAAGAAGCCAACGCGTTTGCTGATTGTCTTACTTCAATAGGTCATAGTCTCTCATTTGGTGTTTCTCTCTTTGAATCTCCACCTCCATAATTGTATCAGCCTTTATTCGCGGATAGAATTGGGGTATCCCATAATAGACAATGTGTGTTGTAATTTTCTGAGTTTTTAATATGTATCCTTTCCTTTTAAAAAAAAAATAATAATTGAGGAAGAAATTAAATTAATAAAAATAAAAAATTAATTGTAAAAAGACAAAACTACCTTATTAAAATGTAGCCTTTCTCTTTTAAAATATAATTAATTGAGGAAGAAATTAAATTAATAGAAATAAAAAAATTATTGTGAAAAAGACAAAACTACCTTATTAAAATGGAGGAAATTAGATGCTGCACGCATTAAATTAAACTGGGGATGAAAATATGGTAATTTTAAACTAGTATAATTGAGATGAAACCAAAGATTCATGGGGTTTTGAAATTATTCCTTTATTTAAATGACCAAAGTTGGAGGAAAAAAATAAATCAATCAAGTTGCACAAAAGACAGCATTTACATTCATGTATCTGCAAAAACTTGAATATCGTTTCTTTTATTTTTATCTAATATATAAGTTAACGACAATGCAATATCTGCAGCCTCATGTGAACATGTTAAATTCCTCGTAATTTTGACTAGGTATTTACAGCCTGATTAACACAACATTGATACATTCATGAAAGACAAGTGCATAAACAAAGAACTTCTGCTAACATACTGATGTTGTGTCCCTCTAATGTACAAAACCTTTCGCATAAAAGCAGATTCAAGACTCTGGATTGATTTCGAAACGGTCGCAAAGGCCTTGATTCAATAGTCAGGAAGTAGATTGCTCTTGCAGTTCCATTTTGCATATTGTGAATTCCCTCTCAAACAGTAAAAATTCCTACAGATGGGAAATGTGTGAGCTCAATTAGATACAGATACCAAACATACATGATAGAAGTGATAAGTTTAAACTACACAAGAACGCAATGAAAATTTCACAGTCACAGTATAATATCTATACAAGTGTGAACAGACAACTCAATCAACATATGGATAAAAACAGAATAAGATATTTGTAAAAGAACAAGAGTGAACTGCCATGCAATATGTTGCTTTAAGGATGTGATAAGTAAAATGGTGTTTCTACTACGGCCCAAGTGTTACAAGAAAAAAGCAGGGAAAGAGCCTATCTATTTGACTAGAGATATATAACCACACCAAATCCAACCACAGATGAATATAGTTTTTGTCAAAAATCGCCAAATAAAAATACAAAAACAATAAGACATTAAAGCTGTCTTACCTGTAATTGTTGCTGGCTAAACAAATGCATAAACCCAGTTTCAGTAGCGGCAACTAATTCAATCAATTCATCATGGCTTTCCATTTGACTACCCGAACTCACAAGTGAAACAGAGACCTGTGAACAAGAAATCGTGATGCTGAATAGCGGTTTACATGGAAAACAAGGAATATATTCACTAATTCAAATAACTCAATTAGCACAAATGAGTAGGAAAAATCGGTTACCTGCATACAGCGAAGAATGAGTTCAGGCAGACAGCATCTACGACAGAGACCTCGGACAATGTAAGTTGCTGGAAAGTCCAGTGAGCCTTCTTTAGTTGAGTACCAAGCATCTAATCGGCATATATCCATTGTTACTCCTGCTTGAAATCGAGCAAGCTCACCTAAATTACCAAAATTAAAAATTCAATCAGTAACTGTGATGCAAAACCATCATGCGAATGCTCATCTTAGTTATTGTCTTCTCCACATATTATAAACAACGTGACTTTTATACAAACATATCGAAAAAAAAAAGGAATTAATTTAGTCGTTACTTCTTCCAATCAATATTGTTCTCTTACCTTTAAAGCCAGCTGCAATTACAGTAGCAAGAATGCCACCATCGTTAAGATCATCTGTCCCAAGTCCATCGCCCTCCACTGCCAAACACCTAAGGACAACCTCTATGCAGTAACTGTTCCTTGATGAGATGGACACATTCACCTGCCGTATTGTTATTGATAAGCTTTTATACTCATCACTCAATCACATTCATATTAACCTTTATACTATAACAGGATTACTTTAATGTCCTTAAGAACAATATATACTTTTCAAACATAATAATATTAGCATATTGAATGAGCATACCATTAACTGGCGTCTCAACACGACGTCTTCGCCTACTGTAGAATAGAGGGCACTCATCAATGCAGCACAAATGGTGGCATCTGGACACATACATTCACCAGAAGGCAAGCAGAGAATTGTTGTGGCATGCAATTCAAGGAATACAGGCTCTAATGCTTTATCAATCTGGTTTTCAAAGGGAACCAACCAAAGACTTTCTCTTCCTATATAAAATATTTAAAGCAATGTATGTCAAAGCCATAATAATGTCTCAAACTTTTTATTATGAAATAAATGACACCAGAGCCATAAAAATCCATCACCCTCAGTGCCAAGGATAATATTACAGTTCACAATAGTCCAGTCCAGTCTAACCTCATTTTTTGTCTCAGAGTTCGACTCTGATATTTCATTGGATACAGAAAAAGAAATGGATAGCACTTACTTCGAAGTAAAGTTAAAGACAAATTCAATGTCTGTTCAGCTGCAGCAATGGCTCGTTGCTTTTCCTCTAATGACAGTTCATCAGGTGAAACATCCGCATTCTCTACTTCAATTTCAAGCCACTTGCGATATGTTGCATCACAAGAGTAGTATTCACTCTATTCATGTATCAATGAGTGAGTAAAATTTCAATTCTATTCGTAATAAATTTTAGATAATATACAACAGGTAAAAATTAACATACCCAGTCTTGAAACTCTTTTAGATCCTCAGACACATAGTCCTTGATGGTATCAGTACCCTCAGAGAGCTGCTTCAAAGGTTCTGCAAGAAAACCAAGTAATTGATGTGCACCAATGGGCATTGCTGGCACTCTCCACATTGAAATAAGAGCGAACTCCCTGAACAATATGTTGCTGCAAACAGGAGCTATCTTAATATCTAGAGTGAAAAAATTGAGAAATATCATAATAATTAAAATAAAAAGACATACATAATGATGCATTAGATGCTTGAGGACAGAATAGAACATGTATCAAGAAAAGAAAAACCCTTTAAATGGGTTTGTGTTTTAGCGGTTAACATAAACTAACAGATAGGATAGGAAAATAGTAAGCTTGCACACAAGAAATGTATACAAGCAATGAGATCTCAACCTCAGCCTTTGGCTCACTACAAACAGACTGTAGTTTCCAGATGATGCCCTCAACTAACTTATCATATTATTTATATATCCATAGAGCCATGAAACCTCACACAAACTTACAAAACAGCCTCGCTACAGAGACTCCTGACAGACACAGACAAATTCCCTGACCCTTTTCACTCCTCCAGCTGGCCTAACTAACAAATCCTCTAGCCAGCTATCTGTACTGGCATTTATACTGCCTAGCACTTAGTAAATGACTGGCCTGCCCTTCATCTTCTTCTCTGGTATACTTGGGTATAGGAGGCTTGATAAAATTTATTTAAGATGGCAAATCGAAACTGAAGTTAAAATTTAAAGCAGAAAACAGAATATTCTCTCTCAACAGTGATAGCAAATATATATTTTCAAACAAGTACACCTTCAAATGTTCACATAATCAATCAACTATGCAAATCCCTTAAACAGCTCAAAATATATAAATAAAATACCTGTGCATCAAAGCTTGCATAAGAAGTTTGCCACTAACTTCCTTAACATCAGTAATAGTAGATGGAGGGGTAAAGCATAGCCATTGGAGGACCATAGCTTTTTGAAGACTCAGCAGCCGGTGCTGCTCTGCAATGTCTGTTGACTTATCATATTTTCCAGGTTTAACTTCCCGAGATCTTGAAAGAACCCTATTAAGAAACATCATTATTAATACAAGTACAACTGATGTTGAGACTACTACGGCTGCTTTACAACGCATAAATACCTCTGGATAATTTCTTCAAAACTGCCTTTCGTATCATCTGTTGCGGAGAAGGGCAAGTACTCCACAGCAGAAAGGAAGATCTTATATTTCACATGTACACTATGATTTGGGAAGAAAACAAAAGATAAAGTGAATTGCTAAAAAGAATCATGTTTGAATGAATATAAACTAGAGAAAAACAAGCAGCTATCTTAGATGTCAGAAATCCCCTAAAAATTTTAAAAGTAAGAAAGTATGGATTCTATGTAAGAATTCAACCGAGCAATCCTTTGTGTGAGAAAGCAACAACAAAGTCCCTTTCAACCTACACAGAAGTCTATATCACATAATAGATATGACAATACACCAAAACATATATGAACATGGCCAAATTAATAAGAATGAAAAATAATATATCATATATGTTTATACAAACGAATGATGCAACAAAAGACATAACCTAAATAAGTAAAAACTTTACCTGCTATCTATCCTTGATTCCATCACATGCACAAAGAGATCAATGCATCGATGACGGGCAAGCTGGGAAGCATAAATCCCAATTAATCCCTCCTGTTGCTTTGAACATAGAAACATTGTGTACCTGTCATCATTTGTTCAAGTTACTAGAATTACCAAAATACAAAAAGTGACTAGTGCTTTATTACGTATCTAACATTTAAGTATTAAATACAACAAATAAAGAAAAAGACGTCTATTGAGTCAAAAGTAAATTTCAGACGTAAACAGGGATGAAAAGATAGGAGAGATGTACACCCAAAAAAGTAAAGATGTGATCCTTACATATTAATAATGCGGTCACCTATAATCATAAGTTCCTCCTTAAAAGGATCCTTCATATCATCTGTAAGTAAATATCTTAACACAAGCACTAGATGAGCACCAAACCGAAGCATTTGTGGGTCACCATGAGGCCTGTAAAAGAACAACCAAGAATATTTAACAAAATTATCGTTTTTTGATATGAAACAGAACCAAACATTCATTTCAAAAGGGTGACAATTAACTTTTTTTACATTCAAGAATATAATCAACCAGATTCTCAAAGATTATAGCTATTAATCCAATTATAATGCCAATTGATAGAAATATACCCCACGACAGAAATCAATTCTATACAAGAGAAAAAAAAAAAAAAAAAAATCTTTCAACAGGGATTTCAAGTAAAAGCAACACCCACATGTGGACTGTAGGCAATAATTTAAATAGATACGAACATCAATGACAACTGGAAAAACAAATGACATGTTTAGATATAAGCATGTATCTTAAGAGTTACCTAAATACATTACTGTCATCTTCTGATGGTGCAATCCATGACCATACAAGTTTCAGAAGATTAGGAATGTTCCCTAACATAAGCTTCATCTGTCAAGCAATGAGGTTAGAGAACACAGGCAAATAACAAAAGACACATCTGGCATGCATACTTGTAGCAACAAATGCCTAAGGGAAATTAAGCACTAAATTAAAATCCATAAAAGATGCTTTCGACAAAATTGTTTCTCGAAAACAGACCTCTATTTGCCGTTGCTGCTCCTTACATGCTCGAGTAACAGCTTCATGTACCATTTCTCTAAATCAGACAAAATAGATGAAAATATCAATAGTAACTAGTCAGGAAGGAGAACCTAACATGTCAACAGAAGGCAAACTTTGCATACCCTGAATGAAGTTTCTGAAGGAGGGAGGAGAGCTCTCTTGGTTGCTGGTTGAGAACTTGAGCCGGCCAACTTTCTGGTCCAAATGAGGGCTGTGGGGCACTGATCATTTGTCCAGGGCTTCCTCCAATTCCATCTAGATAACTTTTTAACTGTTCCATTCTTCTAGGTTCTAACTGAGCTAGCTCAAGATCCACTTGAATATCAAGCCATGATTTTGCCATTGCCCAACATGCTGACTGAAGAAATTAAGTGATTAAATTTTAAAGTTATTATGAAAGTTCCATATGGTAAATTCTTAAGAGTTAAGTTTTGAAAGATAGCAAAGGATGAAATGTGACCTGCAGAATAACTGTTTAATAAAAATAAAATTAAGAGAATGGGAAAAAGAAGCTCGAAAACAGGAGAGCAACTTGCAGAATTTCATTCGTTATCTACCAATATCATGAGGAGATACTCATCAGTCAAGCACTAGATAGCTGATTGGTTAAATATTTGAAAAGGACTACTGTTCAGCAAATGATAACCACGATGGATGATCTCAAAATGCAGTACGTATCATCTTCAGAATTTGTATCATTCAGCAAAAAGAAGAATATACCTCCCAGTCTGTACAGATTGGCAACATGTGCTTTAAGTTACTACATTGCGCTGCATATACAGCTCTTTCGTATTTGCCACCATCCTGTTCAGCAATTTTCTTTACAAAAATGGAAAATCTGTTAGTTTTAATACTCAACTTCTTGAGATTCTATTTCAATAAGTAAAAGAAAATCAGTGGAAATAGTATCCCAGATTGGCCATGCAAATGTGCACTGTTTATCCAAAACTAGATCTATTTAAACAATTAAGAAACATTTCCCACACAAGTAAATAAAGGACAATGATTAAAAATGAAAGCCACAATCCATTTATAAACATGATAAAAATAGCTCAGTGCAATGAGGAAGAAAAGCTATCTTACCTCTGATGCACAATAGGATGCCCATTTCCAAAGACGCCATTGGTGACCAACACCACTCACTAATTCAATAGCTTGAAGTGTTCTATTTTTCCCATTTTTCTTTAGGGCTTCGACAGAGGGGCATAGATCAATTCCTCCAAATGCACTTAACGTCGCCGCTCTCCATGGCTGCCATAATGTTGAAAGTCAGACACGACAAAGAAAAATGATATGTACGCAGTAGGCCACATGGTCGAGCACAGACATTTTTAATCTTACCTGTCCAGCTGATCTGCAAAGATCACACGCCTCTTCCAGTCGTCCTGCCCTTAACAGAGTCCAGACATCTTCTAAAAGAGATTCATCTTGCTTCTGAACATCCAAATGTTAAAAATAAATAAATAATTCAGGATTAGTGAAAAAAAGTGAACTGAATAAACCCTGAATTAGATGGTACAATCGTTGTAACAAGAACGAGTTGAATAGACCTAGTAAAACATCATTGTGAGTACCTTGTCATCAAGTAGCTGATGAGCGTGCTCACGTGTTGGGGCATCAAAATCCAAATGGTTAACAACTTTTGCATCAGAGGCACCTTTCTTCAAAAATCGCTGGGTATGGTGCCATACTCCAGAATTCGGAAGGTAAGTTCCAACATGAGATCCTCTCACCTGAAAATATTAACAAGTGTACATGTCAAAGCATATCTAACTGAATCACAAAACCTTTCAATAATATTTTGTAAATGGAGAGGATTGATATATTACACAGAAAAACATACCAAAAATTACCAATTAAGCAAGATACTTAAACAATGGAAGGAACATAAATTCAGGGAAAAATCTTAGAGCCACCACCAGACAGTAGACAACAATTTCCATCAAATGAAAGCCAACAAGAATATTATATTTTATATATAAATACACACACACATACATATTCATAAATGTGAAAGAAAAAACCAATAACACATTTACCAAGTAAACAATATGACTATGACACGACTAATCACCTTGCTTTCCAAATCAAGAGCTTTAGAGGCCAGTCCTTCTAGCCATTGGACAATGCGGAGGCATAGTTGAGCTGTATGATCATTCATAACAAATTGACTAGCTTCTATATGTGATGTTGGTGGAGACTGTTACAGACATGATTTTGAATAAGGGAAAAACAAGAAGTGAAACGGATGAAAAGAAAAGAATTAAAAAAAAAAAAAAAAAAAATGAATCTACTATGCATCCACATAATTTCAAAATAGAATTTTTTTTTTTTTTTTTTTTTTTTAACTTCAATGACTTCGGAAAACTGAAAGCTATACATACCAGGTTGGTTTCTTCAGGTGGATCTTCAGTACCTGCAAGGAGAAGCAAAACCATCAAATAAAACCCCACACTCAAGAGTTGAAGAAAAAAACCTAATAAAAGCAGAGGATTGACATCCAAGTGCAAGAACCATAGTGTTGATCTGGTAATGTGCTCTTTTCTTAGAGTATGGGTATTATAAAATATATGGCTAAGAATTCACCAGACAAATATTCACTTACAACAATAAGGAACCAGAGAAGCTGAAATGATACTAATAGCATTATGGGAGTAGCATAAAGAGCATGGCATTAATTCAACACCAACGGAAGACTATACAATTAGAAAATCAGCATTAATTCTTAGACACAGCAGAAGTTACAATGCATCTATACTAAATAAAAAGCCTCAAACATATACATATCGTTATAGCAATTAAAAAAATCTTGTGGTTGAAAATTTCTTTCCTTTGCCATAAAGATACCACAGGAGAGACCAGGTCGCCGCCTCATCAAGCAGAAGCTGAGCTCTCTGCCTCATTAGCTTATCCTCCATGAACCGGAGCCGTACATTGTTTCCATATCTACACAAACAGTATTGAATAATTAAGATAATAAAAAATAAAAGATAAAAAAAAATTCAAAGAGCAAATGTTCCAATGTGTTTTTCATATATATAACTAGTAGGAGAAATCATTTTAATATTTAACTTAGAAGAGGCATTTCACCGAACAAGCAGTCATAATAGGAGTAACTGTTTGTGTACAGTGGCTTAATCAAATATCAAATGAACATTCAGACTACTAACTCAAGAAATCTAGCAGTGATTTGTATCGTATTGGAAAAACAAATACATAAATCTTCATTTTACTTCCCTTCAAGTCTTATTTTACTGTAGAAAAATCTAGATTATTTTTTTTTCAATAGGACCATTTTGTAGCATTTTAAGCAAACTCATATGCATATACAATATCATGTATCATGTTCATTGTCAAAAACCATTTGCACCAAAATAAAATTTTAAAAAATAATAATAATAATTTAACCTAAAACACACGCCTCAGAAGGCTAATTGCCCTAGATTTTGGGGACATTTCTTAGATAGGCTATGTAAAATTAATGATTACTGTGTGTTCCACATGTGCCAGGATTACATGTTCACCAGAGCATACCTAATCAAGTAGATAGCAGCAAAAAATTACCAACATTGAAACACTACCAGCAGCCTAGAATAAATTTGGTCAATTTTGTGCAGTTCACTGAAATTTACTACAAAAAATGACAAAATTATAGAGATTCCCAACTTTCAAGAATTCATAAAACATACCTGATCAACTCAGAAACATCCCGGCATGATCTTTCAAATCTTAAAATCAAATCAGGTATAGATATTAATCCTGCAGACAAAGTATGAGAGATAACTGTGAAAATTTCTCAATCATTAGGCAAGATGAGACTTCATAAGTGAGTTCCCTTGTCTAAGTTCTCTATGCCTCATGTCTACTATCATCATCAACTAAAAGAGAAGTCCAAATATTACGACTGATTAATTTCAAATGAATGTACTTGGTAAATAGTTGGGTCTTTGTATCTCAAGCCCCAAATTCATAATATAATCCCTCCACGAAACTAAAAATGCAAATAAAAAAAATGTCTTTTCTACGAGAAGCAGTAATTAATATGTTCAAGAAAAATGTATAAAATAAAGCTAAAAAAAGTTGTGAAAATAAAAAATACGAAGAAGACTAGAGCAGCACGAATCAAAAGATGTTTTCCAAACACCAAGGGGGAAAAAAAAAAGACGTTTTCTAGCCCCAGCTTAGTGCAGCACTTGAGATGGTATTTACAACAATCAATTCACATACTCGGGAAATAATCCAACTAGCAAATTACTCAAACAAGTACAGAACCTTAAATTATTAATAGATTATTTTGAAGAGACGGACAAATTGTGTTCCCAAGAAAAAGACATTTAAATATTGATCTAATATTCATAATTTCAGCAAAATCACCTTTAAGAGCTGAATCAAGTAGAGAAGCAAAGTCAAAAATGGTAGTCTCTCCACTTTCTGTCAGTGAGTCATCTTCTGTCTTGCATGTCTTTAATGACTGACTTTCTAATTGATGAACTGCATCAACACAAACATCAGCCTCAAAGTGTATCAATGACCACATTGTAATGACAGATAACATCTTACCAGGTGTTCCTTCAGAGTCTATGCTTTCAACCTCTTGTTTGATGTTTTCAAGAATCAATGCTGTGTTAGTTGGGCTGTGAATACTTGTTCCATCATGAAAGAGAATAGGTTCACTAAACTTTAAAGCTGAACTTTCATGATGGGAAGATGCACCAGAAGTTGAATGCCTTCTCCTGCACACATTTCACACTTGAGAACTTCTTATATACATAACAAGACAGCACAATAAAGAGTCTAATGCTAAAAATACAACATACAAGGAAGAAGCTCATAGCCAAGTATAGTGATGCTAAACACAACTGAATAAGCAAAAGTACAAAAGAACTTTAACTCAAAAGCATAGCTAACTTCATCAAGATACACCAAATTAAATTGAACGCAATTCGTAACTATATTCATCTCAAAAGCTACCTAATCAAGCTACCCATCAATTAAAAATTAGGAAAAAGAAAAAAACATTGCATATATTTCAAGCACAGTCTATAAATTACTTTAACAAATAAGACAATAAACCACTGCCCACTGCATGAAACACCAACTCTCATCTTTTAAATGTTTCTTCTTCTGTTGCTTCAACCGGAAACACACACATTTACTCCAAACAAAGCTTCCAGGCGATATAATCAATACAAACCCTCATTTTCACCCAAATTAGAAACCACAAACTAAAATTTACACGGAAAAACACTTGCCAAATCACTTACATATCTATAAATCAAGCAGAGAAAAAAAATACATCAAATGGTCTCTTATGGAGAATGTACGTACCCGTAACGACGATACTGCTCTCTAATGGAACGATCTTCAGGGTCGAATAAGGGAGAAGTGGTCTCCATCTCATAATCCATCTCTGACTTTCAAATTGGAGTGTGAATCAGCATAAACCCTAGAATGTGAGAATTTGCGGGTTTTGTGTTTCCAAAATTCCGCCAAAAAAAATTTTACTTTTGTTTTTTATTATTTAGGCTTCCAGATTAGCTTATTTGCATAAATGAATAGAATTATACACTTATTTACTATATGGTCTTGCTTGGTGTGAGATTACAGCAGTGTAACAACCCATAATTTTAAACTTTAAAATTTAGTTTTTTTTTTTTTTTAATTAATAACAATACTGATGAACTTATGTGATAGAAATCATCTCCACAGCCAAAAACACATCGTAGCAACAATAAATTCCACACACATAATCAGCGCATGCAACACATAATTTTCAAATCAAAATTTCGAATAACGTCATTAAATATAACTGAAATATTATACATAAAATATCATCGGTGAACTCAGTTCACAATCTAACCAAACAGCAATTCAAAACATAACCAAATAGCAGCATTTTAAATATTCATGTAATGTATATAAACATTCTAATTAGTTAATAATATAATTTATCCCGGTTGTTATGCCCATTCCGACCCCTCAGTTGCGACCTTCCATCAAGACATCTCCAACCTACTAATCTGCAAGATTTACCAAAACAAAAGAACCCATAAGTCACGAAAACTCAACAAGCAGAGTCAAACTTAATTTAGCATAGAATTCTAAACAATCATTATAATAATCATAATGAAATATAAAAGCATATAAACTTATATAAATTACTACTAATTATCTCGAATTATTTCAAAACATGCTTAATAATGCTTCTTCTAACAAACATTCTGAACTGAACGATTCCATGTTACAGCATTGGTTGTCGTGCTTAACACACATTGCAATATTTATCTTATGAGCCTTGACCTCTCTTAGTTCGTGTCTTCTTAATGCACTGTTGCAGACCAGTTCCTCGTCGAGGCCTCTTAAATTAAATCAAGTGCAAAAGCACCGTTGCTAGACATACCCTAGGTACCTTAGAGTATTTGGATCCTTTGTGGTTAGCCACCGCCCAGCAACATGTCAAACATAATAATCACCTGACGGGTCATGCTCATACACTTAAAGATTCCAACAGAATCTTACTTCAAACATCAAACATCATTACTAAAAATGAGTCTTTATGCCCTAACATGCATAAAAGGTGAATCTCACAACCTCTGTGAATACTTAGTATTCATTCGGAAAGTGGGTTCATAGAATGCTTACCTCTTAATGCTTCCTTGGTATGATCTGAAGAACTAATGGAATTGATAGCTACATAACATAATAAAAATAATCAATACTTAAATCATCTTTGGTCTAATATCTCCCTCCACTTATAACTCGAAGGTAGTGGTTAGTCGAACCCCGTTTGGGTTGATTGCGCATACCTCCACGTTAAACGTTGTTGTGAAAGGGAAAGGAATGAGAATGTACGCTAACTCGGATCATTGACTTAGTAAACTTTGTAGTAAAATTATGAACTTTAAACTCATCTTTGAGGGTAAAAAGAAATAATAAAAAATGACTAAGACTTGAACCATGACTTAAAACAAAAATGAAAACTGACTCAAAACCTCTTAAAAACATTACCAAAACCAAACTTTATACATGAGAATGATCTGAATTCATTTCTACCTTCCCTTTGTTCTTTTGGCACGACTAACGCAACCTATTAATGACCATTAAAACACTAACGTATGTCACACATCGGTGTCACTGTTATGACCATGATTATTTTTCTTAGATTCTTTTTAATGCATCAAGCATGATCTACGACATGAGACATACTAATTCTACAGCGAAAAATACTAAAATTCTATTCTAACCCTAAAATTGAACTAGAAAAAGGATAGGATCCTTACCTTAAAAATCTACCATAGCTACACACGAACTGAGCAATGAAAGACCAAAACTCAACAACAGAATCACCAATGTCGAAGCTTTGAAATCCACCCCTTAAAACCATACAACATTCGGCCAACACAAATCATCAAATCCTAATCCAAAATATTTCAAAAATCATTAATTCATAAAAGACAAACAACTTTACTCACCTTGAGAATGGTAAGCCCAAGTCCTTAGTTAGTAAACTCTTATCACGTGAATCGATCTCAACCAACAACCTTCGAAAGAGATAACCACCATTAATAACTTAAAACTC
Organism: Cardiospermum halicacabum; assembly: GCA_031304145.1. Taxonomy (NCBI): domain Eukaryota; kingdom Viridiplantae; phylum Streptophyta; class Magnoliopsida; order Sapindales; family Sapindaceae; genus Cardiospermum; species Cardiospermum halicacabum. Next base: position 4,243,680 of record CM062395.1, on the reverse strand, counting down.
GTTAATAAAAAAAAAGATTGATTACTGGGAGACAAAGTCTCATTAGCTTAGAATTTGGTTTTTCCACTATTCGAAGTCTCGTTCTCGAGATTGGTTCTTCTAGATGTAAAAGAACGATTTAGGGTTTGATATGATCTTTATATAGTATTTGATTATTAGGGTTAACTTGAATAAATTTCCTTTACACCCTTTAATATTTTTCTTTTTATATTTTAGCCCTTAGTCTCCTATAATTACAAAAATCACAAGAATTTTTTTTATAAAACTCACCAAATCGAGAGCCGAGCGTCACAAGCAGTGTTTTAAAAATCGCGTCTAGGGGATAGGCAGAGCGTCTAGGTGATCTAGGCAATGCTTAGGCGGTAAACTCTTTTAAAAAGAGTTTTTTAAAAATAAAATAAAATAAAATATTTAATTATAATAAAATAATGACATAGATTATTGATGTAGGTGTATTTTTCATTAATTTTATATGAACATGATATTATAATCATATAATAATTTTCAAAAATACAAATAGGATTTATAATTTTTCATTGCCTAGAATATAATGCCTAAAATCACATATGCTTCTGCCTTGTCGCCTAGGTAGTAGGCATCAGGTGACCGTTTAGCACGCCTAGTGCCTTTTAAAATCTTGATATGAAGAGATTATACGAGATTGGATAAAAGTGAAAAGACTATCATGGCCTCGGTGTACCACGTGGAATTTAGGGCCAAGCAATCCTCGGGTGACACGTGGCCATGATTTTGAATTTTAATAGGAGAGAGATTGATGAATGACTTTAATATAGATAGATAGCCATCATTTGACTTTGCTATTAAAATTTAAAACCATGGTCGCATGTTACCCGAAGATTGCATGGGTCTAAATTCTACGTGGTGCACCGGGACCATGCTAGTCTTTTCCGAATAAAAGAGATGAGTACCTATGAAATTATAGCTATTGTGATTCTTGGTGTATCTTGTTGTGATGTTTGGGGTTATGAAGCTACTGTATGTGTGGACAGCAGTTTTTGAATTAATCGGACCATTTTAAATGTTTAGTTGTAACTTTACAATTACATTTCTAATTAATGATTTTTGTTGTTAATAAATTGCTATTTGAAAATATTTCTTAATCATTATACAATATATCAATAATATAAAATACTTCTATATTATTATTTTATATTGTCTTCTTACTTTTTTATTTTTTTAATTTCCACATATTATTTTTATACTAAATGCTAATTATTCCATCATTAACAACTAATTATTCTCACTACTAATAACTACTGCTTCAATTACATCCCCATGAAAAATTTAGTGTCAAACATACCGAACATATTGTATCCACTTAGTAAAAGTATCTTCTAGGATCTATTTTTGATAACACATCATCATATTTTTGTTTTTATGATTATATGGGTTAGAAAAATGATACATGGACCGTATGATGCACGAAAATGGCATATGAAAGCATTTTCCTCTTAGAAACATCACCAAAATGGAGACGTCATAGAATCGCTTCGGAATTATTTTCGAAAATGTTGGAAATACTATGTCAATTAAGACATCGCGGAAACGGGTTGGAGAAGGATGACAAATGTTTCGAAAAAAAAAAGCTACATCATGCCAAAAAAAAATATTGAATAGTCAAAATAAGGGTTTGATATTCTAATATTCGTCAAATTTGTTTACTCCTAACTACTTTTAAGTCTCCGATTGCTACTTCCAGCTTAGTATGTCCATGTTTATTGTCTATGTGAAATTGGTTCTTCTCTTTTATTTAAATTGTTGAGACTTTCTTTCTCTGCTGCTAATGCAAGTTGGTTTTCCTCTGTGAATTAAGAATTGTTGCATATACAAGTTTTATCGGTGGTTTATACATGATAGTGTAGTGTAGTGTAGTGTTGTGTAATGTTGATGTGTCATATAATCAATGAATGTAGTGTTGTGCTGGTGGGAGTATTCAATTATTTATTGATTTATTTTTATAATATGTTAATTTGTTAAATAATTAGTGAGTATAGTGTTGTGTTATTGAGAGTATTCAATTATTTGTTGATTTATTTTTACAATATGTTGATTTGTCAAATAATCAGTGAGTGTAATATTGTGTTAGTGGGAGTATTTAATTATTTTTTGATTTATTTTTTACAAATAATATGTATTGTTGTGTTAGTAAGAGTATTGAATTATTCGTGGATTTATTTTTATAGATAATTAGTGTACTTTAATAATAATCAGTGTAGTGTTATTAAATACTTTACAAATACTACCTCCATCCAGGAACAAGTGTCGTATTTTGTAAAAAATAATTGTCCACAATTAAATGTCATTTGAATACTTTAATAATATTTTTATATTTATTTTATTCTTAAGATGATATGAACCCTCAATCCATTTTCATGATTAAAAGTAAGTTTCAAAACTCATTATGTTATATTAGAGTGTTTCAGAAGAAACCTATGAAATTTTACATTTTTTTTAAAAATCTCTTTGTTCTTCTATCTCTGTAAATATTATACAAATCGTGAAGTTGGTAATGAAGACATGGAGAAAGATATGTTGAATAAAAAGAATAAGTTGTCATTTGATAAAAAGTGAAGAGTCATATATGAAAAAAATTCCAACGTGGAATTTAAATGTATATACTGATTATCTATTGGATTTGAACATGCCTATTGATGGTCTGCTGCTGATGAAGTTGCTGCTCATCAACCTTTAGATGTCAACTTAAATACATATACTCCACACAAGTTTGATTTGAACAACTTCCAATAAAAAAGTTTTTGAAGACGAAGATTTATAAGAATTTTATGAATCAATATTGGAGATTTATTTACTTAAGTCCTTTTAGATTTTTCATTTAGGGTCCTTTTAGATTTTTTTTTTTTGTTTATTTAGATTTATATTTATGTTTTGAAAAGTTTTTAGAAAACTCCTCTCTAACTTTTTTTTTCTTTTTAATATTGTATTACTGGTATTTGGTTTTCTTGTAATCACTTGATATATGATATAATATTTCCATATATTTTTGTATGATGATAAATTATGAATACTATTTTCTTTTTTTAAATTTATTTCTTTACAAAAATTTATAAACTTTATTTCTATTTGTTTTGTAGGTTTGTATTGTTGATGTAACTTGTAATATTATTTTAAAATTTAATAAGTAAAGAGTTTTTTTTTACTTTCATGTAATATATTTGCCGTAATAATATATATAAAGAAGTATATAATTTCTTTATATATTTTTTCAATTAAGGTTATAAATTTTTTAGTTTTCTAAGTCTTTTTTTTTCCATAGAGAATAGTTATGTTTTTATTTTGTTATTTATTTTGTGGTATTAGTTTTAATATTTCATACTTGATCTGTATTTTTTTTTATAATTTTTTTATACATATAATATTTTTTTATTAATATTTGTATTGTTTCGCAAGTAAAGTTGTAATTTTTTCTTATTACATCATATATATATATATATATTGTGTTTTTGTTTATTTATTTTTTCTTCTACTACATCTTATACAGTTACAATTTTATATATATTAGTAAATAAAAAGTTATTTCACACCATTTTGAATTAAAATTATATTTCTAATGAAATTTAAATAAATAACAAAAATTGATGTAATAGATATTATAAAATTATTATTTTATAATTGAAAGAATAAAATTATTTATATATATATAAAATAAGTTTTTAAAAAATAAAAATAATCTTTTTTTTTAGATAACAGACAAAAATAAACCTCTATAATACTGAGTCCAGAAAAGCTACAAACAAAGTTACAACCAAAAAATAACCTTCCAAAATATTTTATTGAGCACAAAAATAACAACTTGGAAATGTGGGAATGATACAATTATGGGTGTTCAAACGGATCGATCCGATCCGGGCCAATAAGCTGGATACTCGGACCTTCTGGATCGGTAAAAGAACTCATTCCATATTCGATCTGAAAATTTACGGATATCGGGACTCTGGATATCCAAAAATTCCGGATCGGATCATCGGATTATCCGGTGGTAATAAATTAATAAATCTACCAACAAATAATAAATTAAATTAAAATATACATGACCAAAACAATTTAAAAATAATTCCACTACATTGTGAAAATGTCGATCTTTCATAATATTGGGCACATTTAGTTTTTATTTAAAAATTATTATGGATTGAACATTTTTTAATTAAAGTTAGATTAAATTATATATATTTACTACATTAACCGAACAAAATTCATCTTTTATTTAAAAAACCGGATATCCAAAAATTTAAAATCATATTCCATATCCGATCTGATTTTTTCGGATATCCGGGGCTTGAATATCCGGAATATAAAATACTGAATCGGATATCACTTTTCGGATCGGATCACCCGGATCGTGGACGGATATTGCAGATCGGATATTTATGAATACCCCTAGGTACATTACAACTTTAATATTCCCTGATTCGTAAATATCTGCATTGCACACCCAAACAGTAACAATCCGATAAGATTGTAACATTACAACACAGCTGTAATATTCCCTAAAGATTGTAAATTATTTGTCATGTAAATTTGATATGATGATAAAGTAAAAATTATACACACTATGTATCTTTTAATCGAATCAATAGACAATCTAACATTTTCACACTAAAATATTTTCTTTACACTTCAATAAAGGCTCTAACAGGATATTTTTTAATAGGGTGATTTCCAAAAAACCACCGCTAGTTTGACCTGTTGGCCAAAAAACTTCACTTTTTTCATTTTTGCCCAAAAAATCTTTTTTGGATGGAATCTGTCAGATTTACTGTTCATCCGTGGATGAACAGTAACAGATGGACATTTTTGTAATTTCCCCATTTTATTTTTTTTTCTCTTTCTATTTCTTCTTCTTATTTTTTTTCTTTTCTTTTTTATTCTTCTTCCCCTCTCTCTTCCCCATTAAATCTCTCTCCCCCCACCAAAAATTAAAATATTGAAAATAAGAAGTAATAGCAGGTTTTATTTATTTATTATTATTTAACACTGAAGTGAAGAAGAAAAGGGAAAAAAAAAGAAGAAAAAAAGAATGAGAGGGAAAAAAAGAAAAAAAAATAAAGAAGAAAAAAATGGAAAGAAAAAGAATATAAAGTTATTTTTTTCAAATAAAAATATTTTCTAATTTTAAAATAAAACCTTTTTTTTCTTTTTCTTTCAATTTTGTTTTTCTTTATTTCTTTTTTCCCCTCTTCTTCTTCACTTCAATTTTAAATAATAATAATAATAAACCTAAGATTATTTTTATTTTTAATATTTTAATTTTTTGTGGGGAAAGAGAGGGGGGAGTTTGATGAAGGGGATGAAGAAGAAAAAAGAAAAGAAAAAAGAAAAAAAAAAAGAAAAAAAAAAGAAGAAGAAAAAAAAAGAAAGAGAATTTTTTTATTATTTATTTTTAATTTTTTAAAAAATAAATTAAAATGAGGAAATTACAAAAATGCCCCTCTGTTACTGTTCATCCACTAACGGATGGACAGTAAATCTGACAGATTCCATCAAAAAGAGGTTTTTTGGTCAAAAATTAAAAAGGTGAGATTTTTTTGCCAATAGGTCAAACTAGCGGTGGTTTTTTGGAAATCACCATTTTTAATAACATAACAAAATTAAAAAATTAATAAAATTTATTTCCATTTTAAAATATTTTCTGGAACTACATCTTAAATAAATAAAAGATACTTTGGTTATTATTATTACTATAAGGTTCAGCTTCCATGTGAGAATGAGCGCATCGTTAAATTCTTATGTGATTTTTAATGTTTAGGAGAGAGCGATGTTCATATAGACATTCGCTACACACATATTTTCTCATTTTGTACCTGGAAAAAGTAACATAATAAATAATCAAGAGATCGAACAAAATAATAATCAAGAAATCGAATACAATATGCACTCAAACAGAAAATAGGTTTTCTCACATCATTAAAAGATGAAACCAGTGAAATAAAGAGATCGAACACACAATAAGCAATCGAACAATTTTTCTCACATCATCAAGAAATCAAAACAGTGAAAAGATCAAACACACAAATTAGGTTTTTCTCACATCATCAAGAGATCAAACTAGTGAAATAATCAATAAATCAAACACATAATACACAATCAAACAGGTTTTTCTCACATCATAAAGAGATCAAACTAGTGAAATTATCAAGAGATCAAACACACAAATTAGGTTTTTCTCACATCATCAAACTAGTGAAATTATCAAGAGATCAAACACACAAATTAGGTTTTTCTCACATCATCAAGAGATCAAATACACAATATTTTTTTCTTCTTTTCACGGTCTCCTCCTATTCTCTCTCGGCATCTTCTCTCTCTTACTTCAATAGACTTGGGTAGTAAGTGAATTGATTAATTGTATTATGGGGTTGGTTTTTGTTTTAGTGTTAGCAATTTGGTGATGGATTGTGGGGTTGGGGTTGGTGGTGATATTAGTGTTAAGGATTTGGAGATGGATGATGGAGAGGTGTTAGAAAGAAGAAAAAAAAAGAAGGGAAAAGAGAAGAGAAGGAGAAAAAGAAAAATAAAAATGAGGAGGAAGGAAGAAGGAGAAAAAGAAAAAGGAAAAAAAAAGAAAAAAATATAAAACGATGAAGAAGAATGAGGGGAAAAAATAAGAAGAAAAAAAAGAGAGAGGAAAAAACGTTTTTTTTTTTGTTTTTACTTTTTAATTTTTTAAATAATTTTTAGTTTTTAATTTTTAGTTTTTGATTTTTAATTTTTTTTATAAAAAATATATAATTATAAAATACCCCTTATTTTATGTTCATCACCGACAGATGAACAATAATCTTGATGGAAAAGTGAAGAAAGTGGGTTTTCAGCCAAAAACCAAATAGATGGGGTTTTTCGGTTAATAATTGAATGCCGCGGTGATTTTTTTTTGGGAATCTCCCTTAATTTTAATATTAGACATATTTTTATAACTAAATAAGTTTCTAAACTCACTCCAAAAAAATATGTCTATAAATATATTTGTTTAATAAAAGTTACTCCATTATTTGATATTAATGATATTATTATAAAGCGATCTGCTGAGATTTTATTATTGGGCTCAATGCAGGTCCAGCAAAGTAAGATCCAATGACAGATGGTCTAGCAAAGTAAGCAGGTACAAATATACAAACTGGCAGGTGGAGAAAAAAAAACGGGCAAGACAGCTACTTCCTCACACTTCTCCAAGGCAGATGCAGCTATTTGATTTTATTATTATTTTTAAATTATTTTTTATCTTTTATAGACTCTGTAAAAGTCATGAGGCATCTAATCATGACTTTTATAGACTTTTAAAAATCTTTGAAAGTCATGGGGTATCTAATCATGACTTTTATAAACTTTTAAAAAGTCTTCAAAAGTTTTGGGGTATCTAATCATGACTTTTATAGAGTCTATAAAAGTTTTTTGGGAATTGTAATTTTCATGATTTTTGAAGACTTTTAAACTTGACAGAATTTTATAGATTTTTGTAGGTTTTTTCTTTTAATCAATTAAGGAAATTTAAAGTTTAAAAATTGTCTCATCATTTCCTCACAAACTTGAATGACTTTTGAATACTTTAAAATATTAACAAGTAAAACCTCAATTTCAACCCCATTAGTTATTTTTTTATTTATTTACTTTTTACTTTAATTATAATTGTGAAATATTTTAAATTCATCTATATGTATTTTTTATAATACTTTTTTATTTATTTTTATCAAGTGTTATATTTTTTGTTTTATCGAAACAATTATTTTATTTCTATCATATATTTATATTGAACAAAACTATATTGTCTTATTCTATCAATTACATTAAACAAATAATTAAATATTGGGTAAGAAAGTGTAAACATAATAATAATAATTTCTCGGTAAATTTATAGAGTGAAAAATGTACACAACAATCGAAAGAAAAAGTAAAAGAAAGGAAAAAGAGAGGAAAAAATTATAGAATATGCATATTAGAATAAAATAATGACTTATTAGAACTTAGGGTTGACGCCACTAATCGTGGATGATGTGATAGGAATGGAACCTTTAGTAAGATTATTGTTGAAAAAATACCTCTTGCTCTTAACACGCAAAAAAAATAAAATAAAAATTTTTATATGCCAAAAGAACTTTTTACTTTTAAAATCAATGAATTTTCAACCATTCTTAAAAGGTATTTGAAAGTTCAATCGAAATTAACGAATTGATATATGAATGTAACACCCGAACCTCCGCCCCGACGGAAAGGAAACACAGAGACCGGATGTCACATGCGGAAGACAAATAACAAAATATACAAATAAACAATTAAACAAATAGACACAAATCATATTCAAATCTAAAGACCGTTCTTATAAATCCAAATTCAAATAGTTCGAAACAAATTCAAAACCAACTTGTAGTTGAACTATAAGTTCCCAATGAAAGACAATTACATAAAAATATCCAAAAAGTACTTAATCTGAAAACAAATCCAAAACATGTGCAGCGGTTTCAAAATACAGAAATAAATCCAGCAAAAATAAATTGATATGAAATCAAGTCTGAAGAGGTTGCCATGTGAATGCTCGATGCTAGTGATATCCTGCTATCCCACCTGACTGTCTGAACTCAGCAATTCCATTCCCAAAAAGGGTTCAAAACATACAAATAAAAATAGAAACAACGAAGGGTCAGACTATCGATGTCTGGTTAGTAAGCCAATGCCCAACAAGCACATACAGATGCGTCTTATTAAACAGAATAATATGTCAAGCACAATGCAGGTTAGTTTACAAACCAATGGTACAAACAGAAGCAAACAAGTTGATTATCAAATCAAGTTATCCCAAAATTAATCCCCCTTAGGTGATCTAGGGTAATTGATTAATGATTATTGCAATTACCGACTGAAAAAGGCTTTACAGATATCAAATTATTTTCAGAAGGAAGACCGTAACCGAATAGTAGTTCGGTAAATAGTCCGGTAGATTATACGGTCAGAGAGCATTACCAGACTTACCGAATTGTTGTTCGGTAAACATTCCAGTAAGCTATACGGTCAGAGAGTAATTATACGAATCCAAGTAAAGATTAAGTGATAGTTCGGTTTCTATTCCGGTATGAAGCTCGGTCAGATAGTTTCAATTCTCTCAGACATGCCGAATTGTAATTCGGTACCTAGCTCGGTCAGAGAGGTTGAACAGTCTTCGGAGGTTCATACCGAACTACAGTTCGCTAACCTATTCGGTATGTAATTCTTCCAGAGAGTGAATCTAATGATCTCCAATCTGACCAAATTGTATTTCGGTAACCAGCTCGGTAAAGAGTTTGTCCAGAGACCATCCTACGTTCAGTTTTCCAGTTTAAAGTGACAGTCCGGTACCTAATCCGGTAAACAACCCGGTTTTGGACCCTGAGCACTTTTTAAGCCTATTTCAAGTTATTTCGATCGATAAACAAAGTCTAGCTGCCTAGTTAGGTCTAATCCAAGCACTTACAGCCAATTAGTAGTCACAATAAACACTACCCAGTGTTAAAACCCAAAAGAAAACAACTAGCAGCAGCCAGAAATAAACCACAACATATCCAACACATAACCAGAAGCAGAAACACATCATTATCACAGAGTTCAGATTACCCAAATTAATTAGGTGTTTAACTTACCAGGCCTGTCCTTAGTCTAATAACAAAATCGGGAACAAAACAGACAGATAGGGTTAAACCCTCGGAGATGGATCAAAGATCCCAGAGATGATGCTGTCGCATCCAGAAATGAGCCAAGCTCCAGAAATGATGCCGTCGCATCCAGAAAATGGTTGGCAATGAAGGCCATATACACTTTCGCGCATCGATGTATACATCTAATTTTCTTTAACAGCATGCTGGTCTTATCGTATTAACCTTAGGACAGGACTTTAGCAGATTACAAAATTCAGATTCCAAATAGCAGACAGATAGCAACGAATATGGACACAATTTCCTATGTCCGAACGTAATCAAATAATAGGGCAGCAATATTCCCAAGCAAATTATATCAAATGCAGCAACATAAGTATTCAATCATAGATTTCAACTTATTTTAGTTTAACCAATTTGCAAACAAATAAACAAACAACTCAAACAAAAGTGAGGGCATAAACATGGCTACTAACCTTATTCGCTAATCCAAAATATCACCGAAATTACTCCGGTTGACGATCCCCAACTTGGTCTACACTAAATCAAGAATAATTCATAAATTCCCAAATTGAACGAATTAGGGTTTTACAATAATCAAAATTAAAGTTTCAACTAAAACCCCTAAAGAACCAAATCGTTTATATAGTAATTTTAGGATTCTAAAACCCAAATCAATTTAGAATCAAACTCCGGTTCATCAAATCCCTAATTTAAACAAAACTCCAAATTTGAATAGAAATCGATTTGAAATAAAAGAGAAGAGAGATCATACCTAGAAGTTGAAGAATGCAATTCCGCACAAAACCCAAGTGAAATCCTCAACAATTAAAGCTTGAAAATCATAGAGTGGTTTTCTTGGTTTGAGAGAAAACAAGAACACGTAACAATCAAGTTTCTAGGTTTTGGTGAGAATGATTTCTAAAGGCTTTCTTTTCAATTTATATGGTTGAAAAAATATCGCCTCAAACTCGCATGTTTTCAATTTAATTAAAAATAACCCCATTTATCAAATAATTACAATTATATCTCAAGTATCAAATTGTTTTCAAAACCAACCCCAAAATCAACTGAGTCAAATAATTTGGTCAAACCGAAAAAGTCAACATTTTTCAAAAATGCCTATTTTACCCTTTAAAATGAAAATAAATAAAAATCAAGAAAAATTTCAAAATTAAGCAGACGAATAGCCCCAAATTACGGACGTGACAATGAAAGTCTATGAAAGTCATTAAAAGTCTGTAAAAGTTATTGAAAGTCTACAAAAGTCATTTATAAAAATCCATCAAAGTTTACAAAAATCATGAAAAGAATTTTTTAGAAGTCTATAAAAGTCATTGCTGGATTTATAAAGTCTACGAAAGTTTATAAAAGTCTTCAAAAACCATTCATTTTTTAAAGTCTAAAAAAGTATGTAAAAGTCTATAAAAGTCGTGATTAGATACCGACCCCTAAATAGTTGATGATTTTTTACACCAATGCAACTTCACACTTCTTCTATACATGAAGACCAATTTCTCTTTCTATTATTTGTTGCTTATCATGTGGAAATTTATAAGAGTTTTCACCCTTATCTTTCATAACTTCGACCATGCAAAATTGTAAAGTTAAAAATATATGATTTGACTTGATTGTTGAGTAGCTTTCATATGACTTCAAAACAACACCAATAAGATCGTCAATAGTCTTTGTCACATCTTTTTTGCTGTAAAGATTAGATAGCACGAAAAATTCCAAATTTAAAACATTTAAATCCAGGGAGTTTGGAGGTTGACACATTAGACGGATATCAAATTCATCTGTTGAAGCTTCTTGATGAAATTGAACATTATTAACGTCAATATGTGGCATTGCATTGTCTTGTTGAATAAATATTTCTTGTGGCCATTTTTCTCTAATTGCTAGAAGAACTTTTTCAATCAAATATGACCTTAATAAATCTTTATTCACCGAAGCTATTGGTTTTGTCTCCAATGTTCTAGCAACTCTATTGACGTTACTTCTTTTTGCTGACTCTTGTGTAACTAATAGAAATATACCAATTTTTCTTGGAAAAAACTCATTTCCTTGAGAATCAAATATTAAACAAGCTATAGTAGCTAGAAACATAACTTTTTCAATAAATTTTTTGCTTTTGCAAGTGTGTGGTGGATCTTCCTAATCTGGCAATAAATAGTAGTTCTCACGCTATTATTGTCAAGCATTGATATGCAAAATCTTAAACAAAACATGGACTTTGGAATATTCAAAAGGATGCACTAATGATCTTATTATTGTTCATCGATGTAAAGGAATTTCACGAACACGATCTAAGTAATGTTGGACTCTCTTGCGACCACAATTTCCTACTCTTTTATGAGAAACATTACCACTTCTTCCGCTTCTCAAAATGCGTTCAACTGTTCAAGTAGAAGTTGAAAATTCCACTGCCACCATATTTACTATACCATGACTTAGTTTTTCATCCTTACTTTTTTTCAACAAAGTTTGGTACACTGTAATTCGTTCATCATTAAGCAATTTTTTTGGAAGCCTTAAATGGTTCTGTACTCTGACTAGAATGGTGCATTTTTATAATGAAATGAAGTTGATTTGTGTATAAAAATCATAGTATTAATGATACCACAAAGAATAAATGAAAAGTAAAATTAAAAAAAGATTGATGTGTGTCGAATCTGTTAAAGATAAAAGAGAATAATCCTACTAAATACTAAATATAGTAGTAAAAAGGGTCAAATTACAGAGAACGATTTAATCAATTTAAAATTTGTGAATAACTTGTGAAGTAATTAAGACTTTGAAGTTGATAGACAAAATAAATTAAATTAAAATAGTAGAGAAATAAATCAATAGAAGAAACAAACCATCAAAGTTTATAGCCATTTATTGTGTTGATCATCGAATTTAAGTGTAGTTATTTCGATGCAATAACCATAATTATAGCAGTTGACGTCGCGCCTAACCACCTAATATTTCTTTAGCTATTAGATTAACCGGACAAGCGCCTTCTAATTAGTCTCTAATCTATCAGTAACCCTGACAAGCAATTAATAGGTTCAACCGTAGACTTCTTTAAGAATTAGGAATACCTATAGTCATAGCTAACAAATCAACAAAGTGTGTTCATTAACTTATGATCGCAACTTCACACAGCACGACGTATCACACTATTTTCTACTTATGTTAACTTAATTAAAAGATTACGTATTTAATCTTGTTAACTAGCAATGTATTAACCCAATTGATCAATTAACCGGCCAAATTAACTAATCAAATAAATAAACACATTCAACCAAAACCATGAATACCAGTGAAGTGATGAATATTGCACAAATAATTATTAAAGCACAAATCTCACAGCATGAATATTTAAACTAATTAACTTTGCATGATATAATAACTTAGTTAGCAATGATCATAGCTAGAATCATAGTTATAAAATATACGTTCAAAGAAAGAGAAAATAGAACATAACCAAAACTCATAATAAACTCAATAAAACCTCAATTGAACGCCCTCGGTTTTCTTCTTAAGAAAACAATATAGAACTAAAACTAAAGACGTGGGAGGTAGAAAACTAACCCACAAAATCTCCTAAAAAAATCTAACTAAAATTTAAAGTTCAAATACAAAATAAACTATAATTTTCGAAAACAGATCATTAGTCTTCATTTGTTGTTTGACTTCTTGGTAATTTCCCCTAAATAGCCCTCAAAACCCTCGAAATTGCAAAATCAGCTCAAACTGTACAAAATTAACAAAATAAGCTAAATTAATAACAAATAATCAAATATGTCCAAAAATAGTATGGAATTAATAGTACAAATGATACACATTATATGCTCAGTCAAATTCCCCCACACTATCTCATACTTGCCTTCAAGTATGACTATGAATAACAAAAAGAAGACCAACAAACAACAAGTGATCTAATAAAGCTTCTACCTAAAGGGAATCACCAAAAATCAACAAGTGCCAAAAATAGAGTGCTCAAATCACCCAAATAAAATCAAATTTAGACATGGAAAAAGAGAGCTCGCAGTCAGATTAAGCACACACACAATTAGATTCCATCTTCAATTTAAAATAAATACAAACAGAACTATTGGTAATCTGCAAAACAAACCGCTCAACCTTAATTAAAAGCAACAACAAAACGCAACCATTTATTAATCTAACATAATATTTAAACCACATATGGTTTTATTGAATTTTGTACGGCAACAAAAGGGACTCAATTCTCCCAATTACTAACTTCTCTATACGTAAGCTACTTAAGGTATGCAAATGCCACGCCATCTACACAAGTTAGAATTGGTAAACCAAAAATTATGAAAATTTGACATCAATTTAAGCTTTTTCGAATTTTTGAACGGACCGAAAGGGACTAAATTCTCCCATTCATTAGCTGCTCCATACATTAGTCACTTAAGGAGAATAAGTGTCGTGTCACTTATTCCGACTAGTGATGGTAAACTAAAAATGTGTGACTTTTTTGAGTTTTTATAGGTCCAAAAAGGAAAAAACTTTCCCATACATCAACTTCTCCATACATATATAGAGAATAGTGTCGATCCACCAATCTCAGCTAATGATGGTAGTTACAAGATTATATTGTCTTTTTCTCTCTTCTATTGCTATTTTTTTTACACATATATTTTTTCTATTTTTTTAAATTCAAGTCGACCTTTTATTATGCTAAAATCCTAGGCACAAGAAGTTTGTAAAACTAACTACATAAAAGTTCTATAAGCATATATAGTGTCTTAAGCATGCAAAATTTTAAAATCTTGCAAGTTAAGCAAACTCCCAATCCCAAAAATGAGTTTATGCATAGGGTGACTCAAGTTAGGTACACAAAAGTTATCCCAAAAGTAGCGGCATGATTAGACACTCTAAATCATGACAATAAGAGGTGACAAAAATAAAAAACCTAAAATAAAATAAAGCTAAATAAATAAAATTAAATTAAACAAAGAATGATAAAAACATCTGTCCCCACCTAAAATCCTACATTGTCCGAAATGTTCAAAGCACCGAAAAATAAAAGTAGAGGATGTAGACAAAAACTTCATTGTACAAAAGTGGAGGCGGGAGCACAGAACTCCTCACGGAGGATGGCAAGTAGCTTGTTGGAGTAAATTGATAATATGTTTTTGTTGCTCTAAACTCCTATCTAGCTTTGCATTCATAGCTTGTTTGATATTGTCTGGCTCTTTCTTCATATTTTGATTGATTAACTTACGAATTCACTCAATCTCAAAACATGTAGAAGACATAACAAGATACACAAATTCAGTAGATGACTTGGAGACATGAGGTTGTTTCTTACTTTTCCAATAGATAAGAGCTTTTCCAAGAAACATGCACCATCATATTATAGAACAATGGGTGTCTTCACATCCTTCTCAATATACACCTATATAACCAATCAATTCGGTCAAAGATTTAACTAGAAAGACTAAACCTCATTGAGAAGTTCATTTAAGATAACGCATTATGCGATGGACAACGACAAGATGAAGATTATGTGGTGCCTATATAAATTGACTAACTTACTAACAACATAAGCTATATCAGGTCTGGTGATCGTCAAGTAATTTAAGCTTATGATAATTGTCGATAGCGAGATGGATTAGAATTGAGTTCCCATTCCATGAAGTGAGACAATAGCTCAAAACCTACCATCTCTCACTACTAGTCATTTGATCTCTTTCCTTTCACTTGTCTTTGATAATGTACATTTATTCCATCTAGAGAAAGCGAACATCTGGTTCAATTTTGATTGGCATTCATAAAATCTTTGCAATGTCAAGAATGTTATGGCAAATCTTGTCGCAGTAGGTCACGATTAATTCTTTACTAGTATAATCACTCATAGATCCATGGTTGATAATGCCACAACATGATTATACATGTAAGTAGTGACCTATTAAAAAAAATATAATTATTATAAGTAAAATATGAAGCAAAATAATAATTAAAGTTACTATGTATATTTTTTCTCTCCTTAATGCGGTTTTATGTTGTGATAATTGACCAATTTCTTCAAGTATTAGATTAACACAATAAGCTGCACATGACGTCCACCATAATCGTGTTTTTATCCATCAACATTTGTCTAGTCTTTTAATAATTTGCAGCATTATGAGTAACTTCTTGAACAACTAAATCCTCTTATATATCTTTTACAACTTCTTCTACTAAATTAAACAAGTGAAAATTTTTTCAAATGGGCTTTTTAAAGTTCAAAATATAATTATAGGCCTGTTTTGGAAAACATACAAAAATAGGCTTTTAAAAGTTTATTTTTCACTTCATAGGCCAAGTTTCCCAAAATACCCCTAAAACTTTACAATTCACAGATGCTGTGATTTACGCTCACAGTCTGTGAATTATGGTAACAGCTGTGAATGACCTATGGAGTGAAAATCAAACTTTAGTTTTGCAAACTTTTCAAAAGTGGCCTATAATTGTATAGTAAACTTTTTATGGCCTATAAAAAAATTTCCCATTGAACAATATAATTGCATTCTTCAAAACTGCACTCGCATTAATTAAACGTAAAAAAAAAAAACCCAGTGTTATAAGGATTATTCACCGATAAATTTATCAAAGCTCTTCCTCTTATGTCTCTTCATCCATAAGATAATATCAACACTTCAGTTTATAGCCATGTCTTTTTTATTTTAACTGTAAATTGATTGATATTTTTCACCTCTTTATCTAATAATTAGGTGCTCAACACATACTTAGATGGTGGTCGATAACTCATCCCATATAGTCCACTAAATGCAATGCCTTTATGAATGATTCACTCTCAGTAATATGCAATGCTATTATCACAAAATGTTATAGCAACATCTTTGGTGGATGTTTTGGCCCTTACTCTGTTCATACTAAAAGGAACATCATCTACCTGAACAACAAATATATCCGGAGATGATTGAACTATTTTTCAATTATGTTCTCATTGATTTATCCTTCCATATTATCAATATTCAAAGTAGTACATCTCCTTATTCTTTATTTTTATATTTTTATCCATTAATTTTTTCCTCGATGTTATCTATATACTCCCAATTTTTTTGATTAATTTCTAGGGGGGACAACCTTACATGTAATGATTTCTCTTAATTTACCCTTAAATGTTGTTTCATCCTGCTCACTCTACCCTTAATTTATTGTTACAATACTTGCATTTGAGCCAACTATTTCTATTGAAAGTAATGATTTCTCCTAATTTACCCTTAAATGTTGTTTCATCCTATTCACTCTACCCTTAATTTATTGTTACAATACTTGCATTTGAGCCAACTATTTCTATTGACAGTCAACTCCTCAACATGCCCCATGCTAGATCTATTATATTATTCATGGTTTAAATTGAATACCTTATAAAAAATTGAAACTAAAACATCAAAGTCATACATCTAAATATATATATCTATTGAATGACCTATAGTCTTACAATATAGTATAAGTTATCATGGTGACTCGAACCCAGAATGTACAATACAAAGATGGGAAGGGATCTCATAAGATCCACTTGCCACTAGCCTATGTTTAGATGTGCTAAATTTGAGTTTTTTCCATTTTCCACTAGACTTTGTGGCTTCTCCAAGTCATCAATTTGAATTTTTCCAGATTGTCACTCAAACTTGATGGGAGCCACCTCAGGTCACAACTTGTTTCCTATTTTGCTTCTGTAATTCACCTACACGAAGAAAACGCCTTTTTCCTCTCACGGAACCATCAATAAGATGCATTGAACACATACTAGTCATATCCAAATCAAGCATTGGGTAGCCAATAGTAAACCTAGAAAAATCAACTTCACCCAAATTTTGAGCAAGTAAGGTAATGAAAGATCTCGAGATAAGTGGTCTACTATTCATTGAAAAAATATATTTAAGCTGGCAAGCTAACCAAAATCCGAAATTCACCCTATGCTCGTTAACCATACCCCCATAAAAAAAGAATTTAGTTTTCATCACCACATTGGTACTATGAAGACAAACTGAATATGACGATGCTAAAAAATTATAAATATAATGCAAATTATCATCCATGATGTTATTTCACTTAGAATACCCTGGTCTAAAACGCAAGGCACTATCACTAGTCAACTCAAAATAAAAATAATAAAGGATCAAACTCATCAGGAAAATCATAAAATGCATTCACAAAAGAAGGTGAACTAATATCTACAATCTCTATAAATTCCAAAGCAACATTGAAATCAGTGATAGACATAGAATGAGATGTACCAAATAGCTGAAAATTAATAACTTTAGGAGCATTAATATTAACAACATCAAAATCAAAGAACTCAAAACTAATAGGAAAATTATATACAAGCTTAAAATAAGCAGGCACATTCAAATTAATCCAATTAGACCATCCAATAGCCTTAAAAGTTTCTAAAATAGCATCGCAAATACCCAATTCAATAATGGTAGGTATAAGCAGGGATTTAGGGGGTCAGAGGGTTACCTTTAATCTCATCAAACTGCGTTTGATGGGTTGAGTCGGTGAAGTGTAGAACCACGTTTAAGGGTGGTGGCCTTGAAGCCTTGTTTTTCTTCTTACTCACCCAACTTCATCGAGTGAGTTATTTTGGAGCCTCAACATCAGGTACTGGAATTGAAATTTCCGCAGAATGACCTAAACCAAACTGGAACTCTATTTCCATATTATCTGCTGCTGTATTTTTGTTTCCTGATGATTCTAACTCAGAACTGAAAGAGGAGACTTCTTGATGATGGGATCGTTTGGACACGGGAACTTTGATATTAGAATCGATAGTAGTTTTACGGCGCCGACGAATCCGACTAGCGATAGAAGCAGTAGCTATAGAAACACTATCCGATTTTTTTAAAAAAATTGATCATGGTTTCAATTTTATCTTCAGCTTGGGACTAGATGCCGTTTTTTAAACTTTGTGGCCGACCAATGTGGTGGAGCCGCTCCGTGATGGACTTTCACCGTAACTGAAAGATATAGTGCTCTATAAGATGTAACGATGATGACTATGAAGAGATGGTCCGGCAAGGTAGAGTGTTATGCAAAATAGCCTAAAAGATGGTATATATGTCATACAGTGTGAAGTACGTACAGACTACTGGAGGCAGCTTGCAGAGTTGAGCGCTGTGAGTGTTTATGCGAAGACGAAGGCCATGGTGGTGTGATGGTTCTGCGCAAACGTTAATGTGTTGAATGGTGGTGCTTGGTGAGAATACGAACGTGTGGCACTGTGTCTTGGTTTGGATGCTGAGAAGATGAGTTTGGTGAAATGTAGTATTGTTCGTCGCTGAAAAAACCAAAGGATGGAGACGTTGTGTCGTGTTTGGTGAAGCGGTGTTGTTCCTACAACTCAACTCTGCACATTGTTTGTTACCTAAATGAAAGTCAAAATTAATTAATTGATTTTACTTAAATAATTATTTATTTATTTTTTAATCCTTCACTAGAAGGGAATGTGTTTCCTATTACTACTATTATTATATATCTATATATATATAACAGCAGAAAGTCTCAGGATAACTCTTAATCAGACAACAGATTTGTATTAATAAGACAACAATTATTTTTAAATATTTTTTATATAATTAACTTTAAACTTGATAAATAATAAATTAATTTTTTTTTTTAAAATTAAAATTTACATAAATTAATTTCAAAATAAATTTAAATAAATTAATTTTAAATTAAATTTAAATTATAAAAATAAATATCTAAATTCATGTTTATCTCTATTATATTTTAGAATTTCATTCCAAATCAAATTTCTCTCCAAATCAATTCATATTTATCTCTATTATATTTTGGAATTTCATTTCAAATCAAATTTCTAAATCCATTATATATATAAGTTAGTAGAGAATCTAAGCAGAAAAGTTTCAAGACAACTTTTAATCGGACAACAAATTAGTATTAATTAGATAGTAATTGTCTTTAATTTATTTTATAACTTAAAAATAATTATTGTAATATATTTAAATAAAATAAAAATTATTAAATCATTCCACATTATTAAATTTATGATAAATACAAAATTAAAAAAAAAATATATTTATCATGATAACATAAATAATTGCTATAAATTTTATATATATTAAAAAATTAATATTAAGATAAATATAAAAAATATTAAAAAAAATTGTATAGTTTTATAAACTCAATCAAAAACTTTGTGATAAATATAAATTAAAAATAATAATTAATATATAATATTAAAAATAATTCACATAATCATATTAATTACTAATTAAAATTAACAATTAATATAATTATAAATTCAGTGAATTTTACAATAATTAAAAATATATATCTTTAATTTCTTTTAAATATATCTTAAACAAATTAATTTAAATTTGAACCGTCAAATAAATTAATTTTAAAAATTAAATGATAATGAATTATTATTTTTAAATTAATATTAAAATTAATTTATTTAAAAATAAATTTAAATTAAGAAGATAAATATTCAAATTTCAAATTTATCTTTATTACGTGATAGAGTTTGATACTTAAATTAAGAAGATAAATATTCAAATTTCAAATTTATTTTTATTACGTGATAGAGTTTGATACCAAATATATTATCTTTATTACGTGATAGAGTTTGATACCAAATCAATCTTCTTTCTACTCTATATTCATTATCTCAATTAATCTATGTGTGATTACATTCAAGTGTTCTTTATTCATTTATTTCTCTATATAATTTTAATATATTTTTTATTTTCTTTTACTGATTGTAGGTGATGGAAATCAACATAACATACAAAATCAATACGAAATTTATATTAGCGGTAAGTAAATTTTCATTCATGTTTTTCCGTTCATATTTATATATATATATATATATATCTATATATGTTTATATTAGCGGTAAGTAAATTTTCATTCATGTTTTTCCGTTCATATTTATATATATATATTATTGTTATTTTATTCAATGTGCAGTTTAAGGAGATATGTCAGAGGCACAAGTACCGCTCTATTGGTCCAACTCTTTTTGCAACATCTCGGAACATGGCTGTGGAGTAGTACTGAGCCTAATATCCCATGTTTGAATATCATTGTACCCTTCCTCCATCTATAGCAGCATCTTATTATCATTAAGCCATCAATCTCGAGATTGGTATTCTTACAACATTAGTTTCAAATACGTATATTTCTTTCTTTTTTTTTTTTAAAATATGCTAAAACAAGTTTTATTATTTATATTAATATTATAAGGACGGTTTCACATTAGTATTTCTATAAATATTATATTTGTTTTACTCTATGATTTCGAATAACTTTTTTTAATTATATATTATGTATTTTTTATTAATTAATTTATTATTTTACCAATCATATGAATTGATGAAATCTAAACAATATTTACATTTTAAAATATTTAAAATGTTAAGATAAAATCTAATATTTACATATAAATAATATTTAAATATAAAAATTAATTTAAAAAATTTATATTATCATTAATGTTATTTTAAAATTTTTCAATACCAATAAAAGATAATATATTATATTTTAAATCAATTAAAATCACAAATTTATAAAATAATTATATTAATTCATCAGATATATATATAGAAATACACAACGTCTATTTAAAATAGTGATAAGATTAAATCTCTACCTTATATGATAAGATTAATTTAATAAAATAATATAATAATATTTATTTAGTTGGCAGCTCCACTTCCGAAATAGAATTTGCTAGAGATCAATTTTTTTTTTTTTTTTAAAAAAAATCATTTTTCTTTCTCATGATGCGAAGAAAGAAAAATATCAAGATCTTTCAATTTTTTACCAGAATTATTTATAATATATTTTTATAGTTCTATATGTATAATAATATTCGAATGGGTATTAAAAAATAATTTCTAATATAATTATAATTAATATAGTTAATTCACCAATATTATATATATAATTATGTTATATATAATTTTTTTTTATTATGATAATAATTTTAAATTATATTGTATTAGAAGATAACTATTTTAATTTTATGTCCTCTTAAAAAATATAAATATTTTTTATAGTAATTTTAAAGATAATTATCTTTAAATAATTTAATTTTTTTGCAATATTCCATATTTTAGTAGTGTTAATAATAATTATCGGTATAAAATATTAATTTAAAAAATAATAAATAAGATTTCAAAATTTGTAATATACCAAATTAATTATATTAGAATATGAGGTATTAAATATATAATATATAGGGATAATATAACCCTGGATACATAAAGTTGTGTAAAATTTTCACTTAGGTACGTCATCCCGAGGGTCTAAGTGACCTATAATTTGCAAGTTGAAGTACCTATATGAAACCTCGAAAAGTTGGAGTACCTAAGTGAAAATTTTGCACAACTTTAGGTACCCAAAATTATATTATCCCTAATATATATTACTGAAATATGCGAGTAACATAATTGTATAAAAAAAATAGTTTGAATAAATATGATTGATCGGAAATTTCATAATTGCATTAACAAATTAGGATATGTAAGTCCAAGTCTGTACTATGCATAAAGCCGACATCAAAAAAGTCAAATAAAATGACTTATACAGAAGGTCACAACGAAGTGGAGCGTAAGGTGCTCTCCGTGCACAACGGACAGCCCAACACCATGACCAACCACAGCCCCAGAAATAGAGACTTGAATAACGGGAAGGGCACAGGGAGAGAGAGTTTTTAAACGCAAAATATAGAAAGTCAAACGAAACCATATGTCCAATAAGATATTATCATAACCAGAGGAAAGGGAGAACTCCCGTTTCCATCACCGAGAAAGAGAAGAAGATTAAAACTTATAAAAAAACAAAAGTGAAGGAATAAAAACCTCTAAATGAAGGAATAAAAACCTCTAAATAGTGAGGTAGTAAAACGCCTCTAATTTTCAAAAGTAATCAAAATAATATGTTAAGGGTCAATTTGAGTTTGTTTAATAATTAATTTTTTTATTAATTCGTATAGTAGGTAAATCTAGCAGAAAAGTTTCCAGACAACTTTTAATCAGACAATAAAATTGTATTAATTAGATAATAATTGTCTTTAATTTATTATTATAACTTAAAAATCATTATTATAATATAATTAAATAAAATAAAAATTATTAAATCAGTCCACATTATTAAATTTATGATAAATACAAAATTAAAAAAAATAATTTATTTATCATAATAAATATAAATAATTATTATAAAGATAACTACTGCATTTTATATATATTAAAAAATTAATATTGAGATAAATATAAAATATTAAAAAAATGGTATTATACCCCCTGAACGATGATAAATTATACATATATAAATATAAATATTTTGGTATTAATACAATCACTCCCCTTCTATCCATAAAATTAGTGAGAATATAACGTAAAGTTAAATTTAAATGAACATTATATTATACAGATGTATTCAGAACTGCAAATTTCACCAATATATTGATAAATTTACTAATTAAATAAGATTTTATTATTAGATAAGAGGGTGTGAGTGTGTACTAATACCAAAATGTTAATCGGTATGTAATTTATCATTGTTCAGGAGGTGTAAATGCAATTAACTGTTTTAAATTAAAAAATTTCAAAAATAAAATTGTGATCAAATGATTGTAATTATTTCCTTAAAAACTATTATTTATTTCTTTTTTCAATTTATTTTCAATCGAGAATTATGGATTTTACACCCTGCTCTACCCATAGTGACTTGAATTTCAAAGTTGAATTTTAATAAATTTAGTTAAATCAAAACACATGCATATTCAATGAGTATTGAATTTGTAGTTCTTCTAATGGTCGGTAACTTTGTTTTCATTATTTATTATTTCATGTAATCAAATACATTTTTTTTATTAGTTTTGTTTTATTTTTATTTTTGAAAATTTCTTTTATTATTATTTATCAAATTTATATTTGATTCTATTTATTTATGTAGATAATTGTAACTGTATTTATAATTATAATAATTTATATGTATTTATATTATTATTATTAAATTTAAGGTGCGCATCGCGCACGGGTACTATCTAGTTTATATATAAATAAAGTAATAGTAATAATAATATCAAGATAAAAAATAAAAATAAAATGAAATAAAACAACTTTTTTTCCAAACAAATAAATAAACAAATAAAAATAAAAGGAGAAAAGAAAAAAAAAACAAAAAAAAATAAAATTACCAAAATTAAATGAAACAATTAATAAGGAATAAAGTAATAAACTTCTGTAGGTTGCCTCCCAGTAGCGCCTGATTTAAAGTCTTTGACTAGACATGATTGAAATTTAGTCAACAACACTCGGAGGGTCCAAAGGAAGCTGTTCACACTGCACCATACGAAATCCTTCATAGTATGACTTTAGCATATGACCGTTCTCACCTTGAAAACCTTGTCAGTTTCTAAGCTTTTGATCTCAACTGCACCATGAGAAAATACATCAGTAATAACAAATGGACTAATCTACTTAGATTTCAACTTATCAAGAAATAATTTCAATCTTAAATAATAAAGTAGAACTTTCTGTCCAATTGAAAATGATTAAGGTCATGGTTTCTATTCAAGGTGTCCTTGTACTGTTGTGCTCTTAGGTAAGAGTCATTTCATATTTCCTCCAGTTCTTGGATTTGAAACATCCTATATTGTCTAGCTTCATTCATTCTTAAGTTGCACTGTTTGACTGCCCAAAAAGCTCTATGCTTTAACTCAACTTGTAAGTGATATGCCTTACCATAGACCGTCCGAAAAGGAGACATTCCAATTGGCGTCTTGTAGGCTGTTAGGTATCCCATAATACATCATCCAAATGAAGTTTCCAATCTTTCCTAGAAGGATTAACTGCTTTCTCTAAAATGGATTTTATTTCCCTGTTGGACACCTCGACTTGGCCATTAGATTGTGGATGGTAGGCCAGGGAGGTCCGATGAGTTACTCCGTATTTTCTAAATAGAGCATCGATAGTTCTATTACATAAATGTGCACTCTGTCACTGATAATTGCTCTAGGCATCCCATACCTGCAAAAAGAATGTTTGATTTGATAAAATCTGCAATAACTTTAGAGTCACTAGTTCGGGTGTCTTAAGTTCGAAACATAGTCAAAAGCGAGTAGAATGTAATGAAAACCAAAAAAATATGGAAAAGGCTCCAAAAAGTCAATGCCCTAAACGTTGTTGACAGGAATTCCTCAGTTTATTATTTGTTAATTCTGATTTTATTAAATAAATTAGTGATGGTTGTCCTAGTTTTTAGGTCTGTTAAGATTACTAGAGAGTGATCTACTTTTGTGATTTCGTGGGCATCAAAAGTTGTGGTTTGTTATTAGGCCTACTTTCTAGCACCAGTTAGTCAGTTAGTTGTAAGATAACCTATATATTGGTTATCAGATTTCATTATTATATATGAAAGATATCAATAACAAAAGCAGTCTTTTGTTCTCCATCTGAGTGTATAAAGTTATTTTCTATCTAATTCGCAGCCTATTGTCACTTCTAAATTTCTACAACTGGTATCAGAGCAAATACGATCTGTTATCATGAACAACATTACACAATTATCTGTTCCTATTCTTGATGGAAAGAATTACAACCGGTGGTGTGTGCAAATGAAAGTTCTGTTCGATTACCATGACCTGTGGGATGTCGTGGAAAGTGGAGTGTCTGCATTAGTTGATAATGCAACTGATGCGCATCGAGTGGCGCATCGCGAACAGAGAAAGAAGGACAAGAAAGCGTTATATTTCATCCACTAAGGGATGAATGATGAGACATTTGTGCAGATAGAAGAAGCCACAACTGCAAGTGAGGCTTGGACCATTTTGTCTATTTCTTATAAAGGTGATGACAAAATTCAGAGAGTGCGTCTTCAGACTTTAAGACGCCAATATGAGTCTCTACAGATGGAAACCACAGAAACTGTTGATGCCTACATCAATAGGATTCTTGCACTGACGAACCAAATGAAGACCAATGGTGAAACACATTTTGAGCAGTCAAAGGTGGAGAAAATTCTGAGGTCGTTAACTCCCAGGTTTGAACATGTTGTTGCTGCAATTGAAGAGGCCAATGATTTGTCTCAAATGACAGTAAGATTACTATCCGGTTCTCTACGAGCGCACGAGCAACGGATGGATAACAACAAAATTGAAAAACCAATTGAACAGGCTTTACAAGCACAAGTCTCAATTGGTAGTTCTTATCATAAGCACAGTAGCTCACGCGGCAGAGGACGGGGACGTGGTGGCAGTAATTCCAACAAAGGTCGCGGTAGCCAGAACTATGGAGGTGCTGAGCAAAATAACACTGGTTCAAATCACAATGCCAATTCCAATTCCTCCTCACAACAAAGAGGACGTGGTCGTGGGCGTAAGGACATGAATAACAAATCAAACGTGGAATGTTATAACTGTCACAAACGCGATCATTATGCAAATGAGTGCAGATCAAAAGGTGATAATCAAGCTGCCAATTATACTCAAAAAGATCGAAACCATGAGCAAGATGAAGGGGATCATACATTATTGATGGTATCTGCATCAAATGAAAATCCAATCTCTCAGACTTGGTATTTGGATACAGGGTGCACGAATCACATGTGTGGTAATAAAGAGTTGTTTGCAGATTTGGATGAGTCATTCCGCACAAGGGTAAAATTTGGTGATGGAAGATTCGTTCCAGTGACTGGAAAAGGGCGAATCCTTATCACATTAAAGAATGGCGATCACAGGTACATATCAAATGTTTTTTATGTACCTGATATGAAAAGTAATTTGCTGAGTATGGGACAGTTGGCTGAGAAGGGTTATGTGATGCATGTCTCTGGAAATCATTTCTCAATTTTTGATAAACAAGGTAGTATGATTCTTAAAACCTTTTTATCAAAAAATCGCATGTTTCCGGTAGATTTTAATAGAGGTGAATTCAAGTGTTTGAGTGCGATGGTGAATGATGAATCGTGGTTATGGCACTTACGTTTTGGGCACTTAAATTTTCAAAGTTTGGAAAATCTTTCCAAACACAATTTAGTGAATGGTTTACCCCATATTCATCATCCTGATCAATTGTGTGAGGCTTGCATTCTTGGAAAGAATCACAGGATACCTTTTGTTAAGAAGCCATGACGTGCAAAATTTCCTTTGGAGCTTGTACATACAGATGTTTGTGGTCCGATGAGCATACCATCAATTGGAGGTAATAAGTATTTTTTAACCTTTATTGATGATTTTTCAAGAAAAACCTGGATTTATCTATTGAAAAGCAAAGATGAAGTGTTCCATTACTTTAAAATATTTAAAGCACTTGTTGAAAGACAAAGTGGTAAATTAATCAAGATGATGCGGAGTGATGGTGGAGGTGAGTATAAGTCCAATGACTTCAAGAGACACTGTGAAGAGCTCGGGTTGCAGCATAATATAACTTATCCCTACACTCCTCAACACAACGGAGTGGCCGAGAGAAAGAATAGGACAATTTTGGATATGGCAAGGAGTATGCTTAAAGCAAAAGGTATGCCAAATCACTTTTGGGCTGAAGCTGTATCATGTGCTGTGTATTTGTTGAACAGGTCACCTACTAGGATTGTTCCTAATATAACTCCGATTGAATCGTGGAGTGGATTCAAGCCCAATGTACAACACTTGAAGGTGTTTGGTTCAATTGCTTATGCTCATGTTCCTACGGCAACAAGAACCAAGTTGGATGATAGGGCAGTGAAGACTGTTTTAGTTGGATATAAGCAAGGAGGATACAAATTGTACAATCCAATGACAGAGAAGGTGATAGTTAGCCGTGATGTTACATTTGTAGAAGAGGAAGCATGGAAATGGAGTGTAGAAGAGAACATGGATTCTAAGAAACATTATATTTACGTCCTGAATGAGGATGTGGAAGAAGGGTCTGCTCCTGAAACACCTACAGTTCTGCCTGAAGTTGTAGCTCCTAATTCAACTACTGTTGAAAGACCAAGAAGGGAGCACCGACGACCTGCACGTCTTCAAGATTATGAGGTAAATCTTGATAATAAGATCGATGATGATGGAGAATTAGTTCACTTTGCCTTTCTTGCAGATTCAGAACCTGTGGGTATTATAGATGCCATTCAAAATCCCAAATGGCAAAAGGCTATGAATGAAGAATTGATGGCGATTGAGAAAAATAACACATGGAAACTTTCTGATCTTCCTGAAGGGCAGAAAGCAATTGATGTGAAGTGGGTATACAAGATTAAAGTGAAGGCAAATGGTGAGGTTGACAAATACAAAGCGAGGTTGGTGGCGAAGGGATTTGAGCAAAGAGAAGGATATGATTATGAAGAAATATTTTCACCTGTAGCCCGAATGGAAACTGTGAGATTGATCATTGCTTTAGCTGCACAACAACATTGGAAAATTCACCAGATGGACGTCAAGTCAGCGTTCCTTAACGGCCCACTAGATGAGGAGGTTTATGTAAAGCAACCACCAGGTTTTATACAATCTGGAAAAGAGAAGAAAGTATACAGACTCAATAAGGCTCTATATGGCCTTAAGCAGGCGCCGAGAGCTTGGAACAAGAGGATTGATTATTTCCTTCACGTCATTGGTTTTAAAAAATGTCCATCAGATCATGGCCTGTATGTAAAGACTAATGATTACAAAGATTTGCTAATCTTATGTCTTTATGTTGATGATGTGATTTTTACAGGAAATAATCTTAAGATGATTAGTGATTTCAAGTATACTATGATGAAGGAATTTGAGATGACTGATCTTGGTCTTATGTCTTATTTTTTGGGCATTGAAGTCATCCAAGGAGATGATGGAATCTTCATTCATCAAAAGAAATTTGCTACTGAATTCTTAAAGAAGTTTAAGATGGAGGTTTCAAATCCAGTTAAGACTCCAGCTGAAACCGGACTCAAACTTACCAAGGATGGCGACGAGCGAATGATAGATCCAACATACTTCAAGCAGATTGTTGGAAGCCTGAGATATCTCACGTGCACTAGACCCGATATTTGTTATGCTGTTGGATTGATGAGTCGATATATGGAGTCACCTCGACAGATTCATTTACAAGCAGTAAAGAGGATTATGCGCTACATTAATGGTACGATAAATCTTGGTTTACTTTACTCTTCGTCTAAGGAGATTGAGATTGTAGGATACTCAGACAGTGATTGGGGTGGAGACTCAGATGAGAGGAAAAGTACAAGTGGTCATTGTTTCATGCTCGGAAAGACTGTTTGCTCATGGTCATCAAAGAAACAATCTATAGTTGCTTTATCTACATGTGAAGCTGAGTATGTAGCAGCAGCATCAAACGCATGTCAATCAATTTGGCTTAGCAATATAATGAGTCAAATTGGATTTAATCTTGAAGGTCCAATTAAGATTTATGTCGACAATGTCTCTGCAATTAATCTGGCAAAAAACCCAGTCTATCATGGAAGAAGTAAACATATCGATATTCGGTATCACTTCTTAAGAGATCAAGTTGGGAAGAACACAATCACACTGGAATATTGCAGGTCAGAAGATCAAATTACGGATATTTTCACTAAGCCGTTGAAAATCGATACGTTCATCAGACTGAGAAACATGCTTGGCGTGAAGTCCTTCCCAAATCAGAATTAAGGGGGGATGTTGACAGGAATTCCTCAGTTTATTGTTTGTTAATTCTGATTTTATTAAATAAATTAGTGATGGTTGTCCTAGTTTTTAGGTCTGTTAAGATTACTAGAGAGTGATCTACTTTTGTGATTTCGTGGACATCAAAAGTTGTGGTTTGTTATTAGGCCTACTTTCTAGGACCAGTTAGTCAGTTAGTTGTAAGATAACCTATATATTGGTTATCAGATTTCATTATTATATATGAAAGATATCAATAACAAAAGCAGTCTTTTGTTCTCCATCTAAGTGTATAAAGTTATTTTCTATCTAATTCGCAGCCTATTGTCACTTCTAAATTTCTACAAACGTAAAAAAATTTTAACTACAAGAATAAGAGAAAAAAAAGAGAGAGGGGAGAGAGTTTGATGTAGGGGAAGAAGAAAATAAAAAAAAAGAGAGAGAAATGTTTTTTAAAATTTTTTTTTATTTTTTTAAAAATAAATAAAATAGAGAAATTACAAAAATACCCCTCGGCTACTGTTCATCCACTAACTGATGAACCGTAAATCTGACAGATTCCATTCAAAAAAAAGTTTTTTGGCCAAAAATGAAAAATGTGAAGTTTTTTGGTCAACAAGTCAAATTAGCGGTGATTTTTTTAGAAATCATCCTAAAAGTTATATAAAAATTATATGTTACTTTCCAAATTATATATTTCAAACTTATAATTTAAGTAGTAATCACAATAAAATTTCAAATATTTATAAAAAAATTAAATATAAAATATAATATTAATTTAATATAATAAAAAATACATAATAAATAAAATATTTTATAATATATATACATAAATAATCGGAT
This sequence comes from Cardiospermum halicacabum, assembly GCA_031304145.1. NCBI lineage: Eukaryota > Viridiplantae > Streptophyta > Magnoliopsida > Sapindales > Sapindaceae > Cardiospermum > Cardiospermum halicacabum. Next base: position 4,213,551 of record CM062395.1, on the reverse strand, counting down.
TGAGTTGAGTTACAAACTTTCGATCCAACTTAAAAATATTGGGTTGGCACTTAAAAATATTTAACGTCTTTAACCCAACCCAACCCAAAAAGTTCGAGTTGAGTTGGTTGTCGGGTTGGATGAAATGCCCCCTAGTTTAAACGGTAAAAGTCGACACAGTGTTAAGGCCTATTTCGGATTGCTTCTACTTTTAACTTCTGTCTGTAGAAAAAGAGAAGTAGAAGCCATTTTCAGGAAGCTAATATTTTTTACTTTATCTGGAAGAGCTTTTGAGAGGACAGAAGCACTTCTGCCAGTTACCCAAACACCATCTGAAACAATTTTCAGAAGGCAGAAACAAAAAAAGCCAAGAGCCAGTCTATCCAAACAGGCCCTTACTCTAATTCATGATAATATAGAATATTCAGAATTAAATAAGTCAAAAGAAATTCAAAATTGAATAGAATTGACGACGAACACCTAAAACCAATCAGGTACCAATTCGATCGATTCGATCTATGTAGTTGTTGAGTCTTTTTTGAATTGTTAACTTTTCTTCATTGTATATGTTGTTATTGGTTGATTTTGATAGAGAATTGAAATGATTAGAAATGATGAGGGAAGTAGAAGGCGTTTGCCTTCATGGATGCTTGGATCTGTTAACCAAACCCTAAATTCTAAAACTTGTACAGAGACATTACCTCATGTGAATGATACTGATAGTGTTACTGTCACTAGGAAGGATAGGGTTGGTAGAAAATGTAAAGATAAGAGTATTAAGAGGAATGGGAAAGATATTGTGGACGAGGAGGGGTTGAATTGTGATGATGTTGTTGTTAGAAAGAAGAGTAGAATTGGTAGAAAACGTAAAGTGAGTGTAGATGAGTCTGGAAGTGATGTGAGGGAGGATATTAGTTGTAAGGTTGTGAAGAATAGTAGGCGAAAAGGTGGAGATGTGAGTCTTGAGAATGATGAAAATAATGTGGAGGAGGAGATGGGTAGAGATAATGTGAAGAAGATTAGAGTTGGTCGAAAGGGTAGATGTAAGAATGTTGATGAGAATGAGAATGATCGGGAGGAGTTGGCTTGTGATGATGTGAATAATAGATTTGTTTGGAATCATGGAGATAAGATGGTTGGTAGTGATGAGCAGGAGGTGAATTGTGGTAGTGTGATGAAGAGGCGTGCTCGAAAATGTGAAGGAAAGAGTGTTAAAAATAATGAAAATGAAGAAGTGGAGGAGGAGGAGGAGCTGTTGACTGTTGAAGATTTGTTGAGTATTGCAAAAGAGGTAATTTTACTTATTTGTTATGCTGTGTTGTATAAATGTGAGAGTTTTAATGTGGTTTTGACTTATGTATTTTGTTTGTCGGGCAGTATGTGGATGCTGATGCTGTTACAGATGATCTGCAATCATTTAATACCCAAAAGGAAGTTAAATCTTCAGAGAAAGTTTTCAATAGCGTTGATGATTTTTCATGTGTTTGTCCTGGAACTGGGAGTTCAACAGCTGAGAATGCTGCTTCGGACATGCTGAGTCTGTTTTTGGGTCCTTTGCTTAGCAAACTTCCAGAGCAGGAAAAGAAGAAGTCAGAATTTACTGAGTATGATCTCAACTTTTCAAACAAATTGGGTAAGGCGAGTCAGACTGATGCTGTAGAAGAAGTTGCAGCTCCTAAGAAAACCAAGAGCAGTCTCAAAGACAAGGTTGCAATGTTACTTGACTGAGTGCTGTCGTGAAATGTGCTTCAACAATCTAAACACTCATGGATGCTATTTAATCATCCCTAGCAATTCATCCAATCAGTTGGTTAATTGGTTGTTTCTATACAGTAAGCTCGAATGCAGGTGTGGACGGTGTATATGTGTGATTGCCATGTAATTTTGTGAATAAAAATCCATAGGTCACTAGATTTAATGACCTTGTACAAAGTTGAATTCTGTATACGTTCATTATAAATTTTTGCTTCACTATTTATTCCCATGTGAATACCTCCCGGGCGTACTGTATGTCAAGTTATCTGTGACTCAAAAGTTTGTTGGTTTACCTTTTCTTCTGGTGATATCATCATGTAGAAAGATGGTTTTCAGGTTTGTTAGAACGCCGTTATCCTGGTGATTAGATGTAAAATTGGAATTGGTTTCATGTAGATCTTCAGCAATTTGGCTATTGTAGACCTGCTGCTGCCTGAAGCTTACTTTGTATTCAAGTACACTTTCATCTTGCCTTGCCAGATAGATACAAAAGAGCTGTGAGTTTCCTGTACTTCTGTTTTTTTAACATCATATGCCCTGTAGTTTCTTCAGTTTTGTATTTATCATTGACTTCTAGGGAATGGTTGGTTAAGACATTGGCACTCTCATCATTCTATTAATCTTAACATCATCAAATGTTATAGGAATCAAGTTATTGGATAAGAGTGTCATTGTTTATTGGTTGATGATTTGGTTTCAAATATTCTGAGTTATTAGGACCACATACTGAAATATATTAAACTGTTATATGTAGGGCATCTGTGTAGAAAAAAATGAGTATTTAAGTTTAAAATGTGGATCAGAAGTAACTGAAAGCTTTTGCATGGTGGCCAGGTTAGGTTTTAAAGATGTCAGTTCTGATTCCAACTGAAGTTCCTATTGGAAGCCTTTTTGTTTGGAGATGTGTTCTGAATTGGCTAGGGAATCTTTCTGCATTTTAGCATATTTTTTTCTCTGGTTTTATATTCCTTTTAACCCAGAATGACAACTTAAAAACAAAGAAATAACATAAACAACAGAATGTATTGCTTTATTGTTTATTCTTCTCTTTAGATATCTCAACAAAACATCCACTTAACTACTAGAGCACAAAGGCTGTCTGCTCTGGGTTTGGACGAGGAGAATTTAGTACGATATTTCCGTTGCAATTTAATCACAGTGAGACCGTTTGTTATGATTTATTTTTGTTCTTATCGACCATAAAACAGAGACCGGTTTTTATGATTTATTCTCAATTTTATCGATCATGTCTTGGTTCAACTTTTACCTCTCTGTAAATATAAGATATAGATAAACCATATTTCTAGGTATGTTACTTGGCTATTATTAGTATATGAAATGAATAATTGTACAACTAGCTCTGGTGACAAAAATAATATATCAGAAGACGGCATCGTGGTTTTTGTTTTCCTTTTTAATTATTGATATCTATACTCCATTTCCATTGAATATGATGTTTGACTCCTCTTTGCGTTGACCTGTTTTGTTATTATGTATGATTATAATAAAAACCTTGGAAGGCCAACTTTATGTCCAGTTCTCTTTACATCTTCTTGAACTTGATTTCTGTACTCACCAAATGTAAATTTTTTGTAAACAGAAGGTTCTTTGCAGCTTCCAATGAAAGACTCATGAGAAGGGCATAGAAAGTAAGCTACTGAGTATCTTTCCTTCTTCCCGTTTGTCACCACTTTATGCTGCACACTCTTATATACATCATTGCTCCATGCCTGCACCAGAAACTACAAAGTTAGATTTATCCAATTTGCTTTTTTGACTTTAGGACTAATGGAATCACTTTTACTCTAGAAAATACCTGGAAAAGATCACCAATGTTGACAATAAGAGCATCCTGATTAGGTTTGACAGCAACCCATTTGGAATCCTTCATGAGTTGTAGTCCTCCAACTTGATCTTGGTAAAGGATTGTAAGAAAGTCACTGTCAGTATGGGGCACCAGTCCAAAAATTTCTGCAGAGATTGGACAGATTGGGTACCGATTCAACCGAAGAAAACAGGTACTTTCATCACATATATCATCTAGACAATTTCCCTTTTGCTGGCTTAGATTTTCTACTAGAATTCTTGCGAGTAATCTAGCTAGCTCTGACATTGCTGCTGCAAATTCGACCATCACCGACCTGATATTGACAGAATGGTTTAGTACCCTTTTGGCTATGTATACTGAAGTTCATATCTATAAGTAGATATTCAAGAATATACATATAATACTAGAAATATGAATAAGCTAGATATATACATTACCTTAGAGAGGTGAATTCACCATAGCAAGATTCTTCAGCTATTTTAGTGAGAGGAATGTGGAAAGCTTCAGACCAAGAGAAGTTGACATGAGATCTAGCTCTAGGTGAACCCCACCTATAAGAATTATTCAAAAGGCCACAGGTTGATTTCTTTTCAAAGGGTGTCTGAAACAACAACTCCTGTTCTTTTCTCATCTTTTTAAGTAGCTCAGGACTTATACCATGATTCACTACTTGGAAAAAACCCCATTCTGATGATGCTTTACAAATGGCTTTAGCACAAGCCATAGCCTCCTTTATGTCATTGCTTCTTAGGCCACTAAGGTCTATCAATGGAAGTTGGCACTCTTCCATTACTTGGTGGTGTTCATCTTGTTTGATACTGCAAATTTTGTTGGTGGGGTTTGGTAGAAGAGATCCAAAATGGTGTAGGAGAGGTGGGTTTGAGTCAATCTTCATGTTTAGTGTTTGATCAAAGAGAGGAGGGTTTGGGACAATATTTATATGCTTTTGAGAGGAGAGAAGGAACAAGGACACACTTCCAAATCATGACAGTTGTCATAAGGAGAGCATTTTGCTCTGAAATTGTCTAAGAAAGAGACTAAGTCTGAGACTGCATATAGTTGAGGAATAGTTGAAAAAGATCAATAGCTTGAGTCCAAAAATTCATTTCTATTCTTTGACTTCTCTTCTCCTAAGTGTCACCAACTGGTCTCTTTTTGTAAACTACTATAGCTGACTCTCAAGATTTGACCTCACCTCCAATTGATTTTTGTCCTTTTTTATTAACTTAAACAGCATAAGTCTGCTTTTATGATTTTACCAATATTTGGTTGGTTCCTTCTTTCAATCTTGATAAGGATTAATTGAAAGAAGATAATATCTTAGATTTGAGTTTTATCTTGAGCTAATCTTGACAATTTTTTCTTCACCATCATTATTTTTTAGTGATAGTTTCATAAAAGACATTACTATCCTTGATGATGCTTCAGGTATAAAACCTCTTAGAATCCCAACATCATTTTCCACAAGTCTTTTAGTGAAAATTGGACTCTATATAACCCTTTCATTGCATCCATCCACTAAATGTAATTAATCTATGACCTCACCATCAATCAAGTTTTGTCCTTTTAGGAACTTGGGAAACTAACATCATCTTGAAAGTGAACCTCATTGATTTTTTTACCCAAAATTGATTTTGTTTTGTTGATTATGCAACTTTTAGGTGTATGAATATTTTGACTAACTAGCTAGTGGATGCAATTATTCTCATGTGATTAGAAAATGATAGTATGTAGGCCAAGGTAGATCATACTACTAAGTGATAACAAATGATACAAAATTAGTTCATCAATCCCTATTAGCTTTAAACTTTTTCTTTGTGGCTAAAAGCTTGTTTTCCCAATTTATGCACTAAAGACTAAAGAGTAGTTAAGTATGTGTTCTAAGCTATGGTTGTGATCATTAGATACCCTTTTGAGAAAAAAAGATCACCATGGGAAATTTTTGTTTATTGTGTTGAAAGTTGATTATAATAAGGTGTAGATATAAACTACATAGAAAGATTCTTATTCTTTGTTTCCCTTTTGGAAAAGATTCCTTGTCATAAGCATTATGGTTGATCTCCTCCAGAATGTATTTAATTGTGTTTGAGTGCAGAAGTTGATGGAGGGTTGTTTTAGAGCAATCACATGCCAAAACATTGAAGAGAGAATAAAGAAAGAAAGGTAGTTGGAGTTGGAGATGTTGAAAGTTAGGAGGAGGATGATGGATGCATGTTGTTGGCGATATGCTGCCGCCCTAAAAAGTGAGAGCTTGTCCCTTCCCATGCCGCCCAAATCTCCCTTTTTTTATTGCTTCCTATATTCCTTCTTTTCTATTACATAATTCAATCCATAATTTAATCCATAATTTAAATCACGGTAATTTTTAAGAATAAATTAAATTGAAAGTCGGTTTAGGGTATGCTCGGTCCGGACTGAATACTGAATCAATACTGAAATTTCTGTTTAGATTGAACCAAATTTTTTTAATTTGGTTCGGTATTCAGTCCACACATCTAGAGAAATTAAGTCTTTATTTCGGGATGATACGGTACTATCCTGAATTAATAATATATATATATTTTTAATAATCTAATTCAATTTATTTATACATTTATTAGACAAGTCAATAAATTCATGAAAATTAAAAAAAGTTTTACTAAATATTGGGCAAATATTGTCACAAAGATTCACCTAATTATGTTTAAATTATTTAAAGTGAAAATAAGTAAAAATAGATCTTATAAACTTTTTTCTTTTAGTTTTAGACAAATTTTAAAATTTTTGTACTTTTAGACATTTTTATAAAAAATTATAAAATTAAACTTTTGAAAAAAAATTGTAAAAATGAACTTTCAAGTGGACCGGGAAGCAGAGAAAATATAACTGGTTTCTGGTGTCATACTTCTCGGTCCGGGAAGCAAAACACCGAGAAATAGTTATATTTTGCTGCTTTCCGGTGTATTTTTACTTTCTGGTCTGATTCGTCCGGAAGCAAATCAAAATAAAAATACAGGAGTATTATGGTTAGTTTAATCTACTTTTGTAAAAACTTTTGAAGAAAGTTTAGTTTTGTAAAAATTTTAATTTTTATTAAAAATTCAATTTTTTCAATAAAAAGTCCAAAAATATAATGGAACTAAATCAAATTTTAAATTTTGGTCTAGTATTCGATTTTTATAATTCTATACAAAATACCGAAATTTTGTTAAATTCGAACTGAATGAAAAATTCTATCATTTATTCAAATTATCATTAAGTAAATTTTAAATTTTAATTTTTACTTTATTAGACTATTGTTTATGTATACTACTGAAACATTTTGGATGATTATTATTTTAAATTAGTTTTAAATAAATCTGATAAAATTATAGAATCAATTTATATTTACTAATCCTTAGAACATATTCCCATGTTTCTCTTAATATATTGGTAGAAAACAAATTTGTATGGAAATAACCATACACAAACCAATAATATAGGTGGCGATGAAATATAATATATACATAATGAATAAGTAACAAATGTTGTTAGGGTATCGGATGCCCCTATCGTTTTCAATAATGCATGTAATGTTACAAATGCATATTTGACTTATTTAATAAATGTTTATACATGCATGGAATGGCAACAAACTATATACCGGCTGATTCCAATTCTGTTGACATGAAAATATAATTAATTAAAATATGCTGTCTGCTTATGTTTTGAAGGTATATGCTGCTTAGCTTATAAGTCAAAAATTAAATTAAAATATAAATTTGAATGGAAACATGTACCTAACATGCTGTTGTTATTGTTTTCTTGTGATTTTATTGGTCCGCATTATCTCTCCATTTGCAGTTTGGAGGAACGGGTGTGATTTTTAGGGATGGAATTTTCGGTCTGACCCGGGACCTGCCCTGCTCTAAGGTGCCCTAACCCGCCCTATACGTGAAATTAGTCAAATACAGGCCGCTCTGTTCTGTCCCGCATACGAGGTAGAGTAAGTTCAAATCTGTTAATTGGTGTGAGATTACTATCCATCTATTTGTGAAGAAAAGTTGTAAAATGGAGAATTATTTTTTTTTTTTTTAAAATTTAGCAAACTTACGGTGGTTTTTTAGGATTAATCCAAAATTATATAATTTAAATATATTTTTTTAAAAAAAATAGAGCAAAGTAAATTCCCGCGGCGGGACAGAACTGATCCCCTCCAAACAGGTAATTCTACTCCACACTGCAGAATAGAGCGAGACAAGTCAAACCAGTCCGCATGACAGGTCCAGATCCAATATTCAAATGACCTACCCATTACCATCCTTAATAATTTTAAGCATTTTGAGCTTTTCCTGAAGGTGGTTTATGTACTTATTTCAAAGGTTCATCTGCTTGGATTAACTATCATCCAGATTTATTTGGATCCCAAGAGTGTTGCTATTTTCAATTTGCTTAATCGAATTTTAGTGTTGGAAAATTTCATTTAACCGAAAAATTAGAACCAATAGAAAACTCTAAATTCAAAGGAATAATCAAGAAGCGCTACTATTAAAATATTATCAGATCTATGTTCCTATAGCACCAAATCCAACCCCTACTAATCCCTTATAACAAAAACTGATCACATCATCAAAAAATAATAATACCTCCAACACAAGTGCCATTGTTTCAGAGTAATGTAATTGTTAAGGAAGAGTGTCAAACTCCTCCACAAGTTAAAATCATCTGCCATTCCTTTTAAAAACAATATTGATAAAATTTTCTGACCGTTTCACTCTCAAAGCGCAAACATTTTGTAAATTTCAGTACCGGTATCTATTACGATCTCGATCCCGATCGCGGTCCCTGTCACGATGATCATAACTATAATCTCGTTCCCTATCTCTTCCACGATCCCTCTCTCTACTTCTACTTCTGCGCCTGTCCCTATCGTGGTCATAATCACGCTCTCTGCTCTTACTGCTCTCCCTATCATCACGGTCCCTTCCTCTATCCCTGCTTTTTTCTCTTCCATCTCTATCTGCAACGCCTGCACAGCAACATGAAGCAAAACATCAAAATTTGATTGAGCCAAAAAGTATAACACAAGAAGGTTCTGTTTATATGACCATACAATTACAAGTGTACTGATGAAACTATGGAAATATCAGCATTTTATTCAGATTAGGACATGGCCTCAATCCCCTAAGAACATAAGAACAAAACAACAAATTCTAGCTTTATAGAGCAGAGTCCAAATGATAAACTCTATTGCAAAAAGGTAGAATCTCCTATTACTCAGATTCTCTCACTCTTTCAAGCCATATCATAATTGGCTATCCTTCCTTCCTCCATCAAGTACATGAACTTCTATCACTAAAACCCATGGTTCAGATCCTAAAATCAGACTAGTTCAGAAGTTACAAAGGACAGTGAAGAAAAAAGATATACACTGCATTCAAAGTTCTTTTATCAGATGATACACCAAAAGGATGCTACTTTGTGTTATACTATTGGCATGGATTCCACGGGAGCATGAAGGAAACTTTATTTTAACACAAAACATGGATTAAAATGATGCTTACTGCTTCTAATAGTCATCAAGAAGATTAACACAAGAACTCATCATCTTACCAATCCATGACAGCAATATACAGTAAACTTTAGAGCAATACTAATAAGGATTGCGACCCAAAACTACAGTAGCGTTGACCATAAGCTATGGAACCTATACTAGCACACTGATCAAAAACACAAAAGCAATCACACTCCTCTTCCAAAGTGGTTTCTCATGAGCTGATAAATATCAAGCCAAATGCAGATAAATAAACTGTGTATATAATTATAGATAAGTACAAGAGAAGAAAACTAATGGAAGACTCAGAATACCTAGTTCTTCAACCTCCCATCCAGCACGACCAGCACCTGGAGCCCTTCCAGCTTCGGCTGCCTGTGTTTTGGCGCGGAACTTCTTCTTCAGATTACCAAACTCATCATACAATTCACCATCATCCTGACAACAAATTAGACAGAGCATTAACTCAGAAATTAAAGACTGTTTCATTGGTGAGAGAATATCCACATTTATGGTGCACTAAAAGGTGTAATTTTATAAACAATGCTATGTGGAAAGCAGTTTAAGGAAGCCACACCAATGTGACATGCTTAGTACGTCAAAATTTATCCCTAGTCCTCAGCCCGCCCATACCCAAACCCGCCCGTTACGAACTTGGTCACTAAAACAATACTGTTAAAGAGCAGGCTCTTTCAAACCCATACCCGTGAAAACCCATGCCCATGAGGGTGCTACCCGTGGGCAATCAGTCAATTATTTAATAATGAATTATTAACTTTATAATTATATATTTTGTATTTTTTTAAAATTTATTTTATACCATATACTAATATTTTTAATGAAAAGCTAGTCTTTAATAAAATAGATTCCAATTAATGTTTATTATGATAGCGTAATTATATAAATAATATAAGTATAAATTTTAATTTATAAAAAAATGAAAATGAAAATATTAAAAAATATAAAAAAATTCATGGGCAGATATGTGGCATGGTATCTTGCCCATCGAAACATGGGCTTTCTTGTATCTGGGTCCATGACCATACCGGCCCGCTTGTTTGACAGCAGTAGGCATGATGTCGCAACTTCGAGGCAGTTCAAAAGGGCACCTTACTCCAGAAGTGATAAAAAAGATAAAACTAATATTTCAAGTAATAAATTCTTGAATTAATGAGAAAGCGGTAGGTTCTGATGGAACTGGATCATTATATAGTTCAACTAGGGTATTTTGTTGCTAAAAAAAATTTCTAGATATACCATTGTTTTTATTTGACATACTTATAAGAGAGTTTCTAATCACTAGCCTACGACTGTATTTTCCTATTAAATAAAGTATTGCTAGTTATTAACTACTTACTTCTTCAGCCTCTCGTCGCCGTCTTTTGGTTTCCTCTAATTCTTCTTCATCAAGTTCTTTGTAACCACCCCCACGTCCTCCTCTGTTCAGAAACAGAATATATACATTATAGCAATCTCAACTAGTCACAATGACCACAAGTGTATCTAGTTAGCAACCCAATCACATTGTAATGTAACAATATTTTAAGCATAGTCTAGATAAAAGGAAAGAGAGATGATCACTATGGCATTGAAAAATCAGAAGTGTCTGATAACAAATACACCAAAATGAATAGTTAATTATCATATAATACCTTACACCACCTTCATTATGACCAGGTTTATTGGTATTGCAAATATTGCACTTTGTTCGCTTTGCCCAATTGATATTCCCACACCTGAAAGATAGCAGAGAATAAAGATTAGAAAAGAAAAGTGACAAGGAGCAAGATAAATAATATAGAGCTAATCTTAAAAGACGGCTAAACCATAGTCTATCCAAAATATTGATCTTTTGACCCAAAAAATAAAAAATAAAAAAGTAAGTAAAACAAAACAAAACAAGAAAAAATTCGATTAATCAAATATCGACTGTGAGTACTGCGTCCCAAGTATCTGTACTAACTCAGACCATGAATTCATCAAATAAAATTCAGTTCATCTTTTAAAATGTTTTTCATGAATACAACAAGGTTCAGTCCTATAAATATAATAGAACAAAAATAACCTGATCAGTTAAAGTGATTGCTAAATTATGCAATATTCCAATGCACATCCCAATAGCAATGTTGGAATCGCACATACAACAACATTACATGAAAATCTTGACAGCTATATGTCTCACATCAATACCGTGGGCCTACAGGTGTCACGGTAAACCTAAGTCATGCTGCCTAAGTGCAAGTGGAAATATATTGTCCCCTCAGTGGCCAAGCTCAGAGGCTGAAGCCTCTACAAAAAAGCATTTCAAACTGAAATTTGATAGCTTAAAACAACATAAACTCTTTTAAACAACTCATACTTTAACTGGGATGCAAAATCTAATACCAGAGTCGGACTGAAATAAAACAAATTTGAAATAACTTTCATCTCCTAGTCAACTACCTGCCAATGTTTTCGAGTCATACCACTAAATTAAAACCCTAAACTCAGGTATTTGATTTCTTCAGCTATGTTCAATAGATTCAGGCTGTTAAACACATTATGAAATATACACAGATGAAATCATATCAAGAATTTGCTAATTAACGGCATTTAAACAGATATGAAACTAACAAATAATGATAAGATTTACATAAGATAACAAAATAACAACTCTTACATGGGACAAGACCAATCATTTGGACCAAAAAGTCCAGTAGTTGCACCAATCTGACGACCTGCATTGGCATCATTAGCAGCAGCAGCACCACGACCTCTACCACGACCACCACCTCCCATGCCACCACCAGACCCAGCCGGCCGAGCAGTTCCACACCGATTACAAACCCCACGAAAGGCAAAATTCACATTCGAGCAACTGCTACCAACATAACAAACCATAAAACAACCAATTCACACAACAAACACAATACCACCACAGTAAATAAAACAAGAACACACACATATATAACTCTACAGAAAAAAAGTTGTTAAAGAAGGAGCTGCTCACCAAATGTATCACATCACAGACCTTGTATTCGGACACAACCAATCTCCCTCCTGTTGCCACGCTCTCCCTTCACCAGCACCACGACCTCCTGTTCCTCCTCCTGCTGCTCCTCCTCCACCTCCTCTACCGCGTCCATTGACCACACTATTATCCTCAAATCCAGCAACACCAGGAGCCTCACCCCCGCCCAACTCATCTTTATTCTTCATCTCAGCAATAAAGACACCGATAACATTTCCATGAAAATCCTTATTATTAAACCACTCAACTGCAGCAAAAGCAGCATGCGGATCTTCATACGTGACAGTAGCATCTCCTTTAGGCTCGTTCGTAGCTTTGTCTCTGTACAACCATATCTTCGGTCGACCTGTTCGCTTGTCTTTCTACAATAACAACAATCGATTGATCAAGAACATGAAAAGAAAACGAAGAATCGAGTCGAGATTTTACCTTTAATAAACCAATGGTGCCGAAGTATTCCGCTAACATATTCTCATCAGTACCGTGAGGTAGATTGCATATGTAAACAGAACCGTTTGAAGAACCACCAGCCATTGTCGTTCAATCTCATCAAATTGAATGAAACCCTAGGTAGAATTGAAATCGTATTGAATAAAAATGACTTTAGTGAAGAAGGAACATAGCCGCTACAAAAGCCTTCGATGATTTCTTTCTTCTTCTGCTGCTGATAAGTGGATCTGGGCCTCATAGTATGGGCTTTATCACGGGCTAGGCCCAGTAGAATATCCTCCACATTTTTATTTCTTGTTCTTTCTTTTATTTTTCACTTAGTAGTTTGATTAATTTTACCATCGCTCGTAGTTTGATTATATATAGGAATGAAATATAGCCAACTGACATACTAATACTCGGAGGTACAATTAGTGTGAGATTGTAACGTAACTACGAAATCATATTCTTGCCCCAATTCACCACTGGCAGTTGAAGTAAAGTGATTTAAGTAGATATTATAATGATTGTTTTATAAAATTTTAAATTAAAAAAGGAGTTAACATGTTTAAACTGGAGCAATTTAATTCATCCATGACACCTTCCGGAAGCATGTGAATAAAACTAAAATATACTTAAAAATTATATACTTAATTTATGGAGTTAGTAATCAATCTGAAAATCCCATAGATGGATAAAAATTTATTATATAAAGGATCACTATTTATTAGGGATGGCAAATAGAACCGGTTCTCAACAAACCTACCATTACCCGCATTAGTATGGTTGTTTTGGGAACCGGTTCTCATTTTTATTTTATTTTATTTATTTTATTTTTTATAATTTGTGTATAGCATTTTGTTTCAATTATTTATTTAATTATTATATATATTTCAATTTTTATTTAAATTTTTTTTAAATTTATTTTTTTATATATTTATATATTTTTTATATTATAATTTTTTATATTTTAATTATTTATATTTATTATTTAATTATAATTTTTTTAAAATATAATTCAAAATCACTTCATTACTCTCTTACAATATATAATTTTATTAAAATTAAATTATTATTTAAAGTTACATTTTAAAAGGAAAAAATCTAATTAAAAAAATAAATTAAATGAAATAGATAAATTAATTGATCAATTAATAAATTTAAACTTGAAACATGTGAAGTATAGATTTTTGTGTAAATTTTAACTTGGGATTTTATTGAGATACATATGTAGTTAATGAATTGATATTATTAGTAAAGTTCTCATATGGATATTATAAAGATATTTATATATAAGGATATTATTAGGATATTTATACCGATATTATTAGAATATTTATACGGTTATAGTTAGAACCTTAAATTTTGAGGGTAGATTCTACCCTTCATTTAATTTCAAGGCTAAGGATATGATTCATAACCTTAAATTTTTTATGGACATATTAAGGATTTGGATATGGGCAGGATTTTACCCTTAATTTTGTCATCCTTACTATTTAGGGAATATTTGGTGGTAATTATGGCATTTTGGAAGTCTTGAAAAAAACCAGTTAGAAGTATGATTTCTTATTTTCTGTATACAGAGATCGTACTTAAATCTTTTATCAATAGAAGTGCGTATGTAATATATAGTTTTTCCAAAAGTAACGGAGTTGAAAGAAGTTTTTAGAGTGATTCACATAAGCCAAAAACTTCTTCAAAAGAGAAGCCAACCGAATAAGCATCCAAAGATCAAATAAACCATTCATATTACAGAAACTTAAACAAATTAGAAATAGGCTTCAAAATTTCAAACAAACAACCCAATGAGCAAAATTTTATATCTATACATTATATCCTAGATTTCAAAAGAACTTACATCGTACAACTATAAAGAAAAAGCTTAAAAAATCAATCATATATCCATTTTAACAATCCAAAATTAAACTCTAAATTATATTACAAAGCAGTTAAATCAAGTCACTTAAAATGATGACTAACATTTAAAATTTCAATACCGACTTCTTATGTTTAGTTGACGTTATTTATACTAGACGGTCAGCTCGCCGGGTCTCTTAAACATCTAAACCTGTTTAAACAGGATTTCTCGAACAATGCTTCTTGTTAGGAAATAATCAATAATATAGCTACAAAATGTTAAGCAGATTTGATCATCCTTTTACAGGACACTAGTGTGATACAGAAGCAACTTCAAACATTCACATTATATCAAAATGAAGATTTTCACAAATCAATAAAAACCATTAGCAACCATTCATTCATCTTTCCAAAAGAGAATCTACATAGTTCTACATCAGTTGGCAACGAAAAATACCATATTCAATAATCTATCGTGTCAAAAAAAAAAAAAAAAATCAAATAAAGAAGGCTGGACAATATTAATTAACCTGATTCCAACCATGTCAATAAAATAAGGGTATGATATTATTCTTTTTGAAACAAATAAACATAAGTTTATTTTGCTGACTTAAAAGAGAAATGACCCTTTATTGTGGTTAAAAACAAGCAACACTAGCATGGTCAGCACAAGTGAAGGAGAGACTTGTATAAATTAACACATTCGGATACCTCTCTTTCATTGTCCCTAGCTTTCTGATAGTGCGAGAAACAGCTTCTCATCAGTGATTGCTCCCATATCCATTGCTCTCTCGAGTGCACTTAGTCCCCCGCCATCACTTATTGATGCTCGTGCACCTCTGGAAGGAATAGAAGTTGAGAAACATATACAAACATCAATTCCAACTGAATAGAAGATACCATACAAAATAAAATGTTGAAGAACTAAATGCGACAAGTGATAACCATATCGATGTTTAAGGAATCAGAAACAGCAGTGGGTTACCTACCTGCTTAGTAAGTGTTTTGCAAATACGTCATTTCCGGTGGCGATGCAGTGGTGCAAAGGAGTCCTTCCATGGAAGTCTTGCATATTTATGTCAGCACCGAATTGGATTAGAAGTTCAATCATGACTGCACTTCCGCAATGACATGCCAAATGCAGTAATGAACAACCTTGGAGACAATTCCTTGGATCATTTGCCTTCTTGATTCTTTGACAGAGTGCTGGATCATTATTTTTCCGTTTGGGGCATTTTTGTTGAGTGTCTTGTGCATCATCAGCATGGTGATACAATTCGACGTCCACTACATTATTGAAAGTGGTATTGACTATACTTGTCTTTGAGATCACGATAATGCGATATACTTCTCTTACGTTCTGAGTCTTGACTGCTTGCCAGATGCGTCTATAGTATGATGGAACTCCAGATGTGTTTTCCTCAAAAAGGACTAGTGATTTGTCTACGTACTGGTTAAAGGCATTGAGATAAGATAAAGCTTGTGTTTACCATCATGGTCAGTTTGCAAAGACAGTTAAGAAATCATAAAGATTATTTTTTAAGCAGACAGTGAAAAAAGAATGAATCAAATACCTTAGCATTAATGTATAGCTCCTTGTAAGAAATAGAATCGTCGGGGCAAGGTTTCCTAATTGATGTGTCGGCGTTTGGTTCGATTACTCTGCACAGGATTACATTAAAACAGAACTGTTAAGGAGCAAAATTTGAGAAGAATACATGCAGCTAACCTGTCATCTTGTATGAAGAAAAAGAAGAAGAATTAACATCACAAAACAATCTCTCTGAGTTTTGATTAGCCATTTAGGGCTTTTAGTCCAGGAAACATTATCGCTAAACTATCAAGTAGAAAAAAGATGTACAGTACCAGTGTAGTTGATGGCTTTTATATAATTTATCATCATTATTTTCTTCTTAACACTATAACTAGAAACCTTAAAGAGTCCAAATGACCATACCCGAAGTATTTCCTCGACAAAGATAATGACGACTAGAAATACTTCATTAAGCAAAAACTACAATTGTTTCCTGTCTTCAAAATGGTTTTATATTCTATGCAATAACCTAAGTTCCGTTTCAATAAGAACCCCTAGTTATTCCAAATATCTCTTGCTGAAAAAGAAAAAGGAACTAAAATGGAAGATGGGAAAGGTACAATGCTCTTACCTGTCATCCTCATTGAGTGATCCCTCCCACACAGAATTACAATAAGCATTGCCCAGTTCGCCAAATAAATCCAAAATCGTAGGTTCCCAAACCTTGACATCCAATGTTATTGATCTTACCTGCAGTTAGTAACATAAAGTAACTAAGGAAATAGCTTTATATATTCTTATTTCTCAAAATATCAATAACTAAGAGACAGATCAGATTTAATCTAGGAAGATAAAGATAAGCATCACATAAACTAGGAAAAATTGAATGAACTCAGCCAGTTCTTTAAAATAAATGTGTAGATAAGTTAACTGAATTTGAGCAGTCTGATGTAAATATTACACATCTCAAATAAGATATTCACATGCCTTTGAAATATGAACTCCAAGATTCCGGTGAACACCAGAGCATCCAATGCATAACAATATCCCAAGATTAAGAGACGCCCAATCAGGGTTTGGAGTAGTGCACTCTGCACAAAGATCATTTCCAGGAATTTTTCTAAGGATTGTAGAAACACTCTCTCGTTTGATGGCAATGCCATCTTCTGAACTCGGGCTATTTAATGATTTGACGCTTTCCAGACGTTTGATCCGAGGACTAGGCTGCACAAGATCACAATAATTTGTCAGTAAAAGTTCTAATCTCTAACAAACAAAAAGGGGTTTTAAACAGATCAAACCTGTTGCAGGAAATTCAGAAGTGATGCAATAACTCCTGCGATTTTGTTCATCCAATCCGTCCTATCAGATTCTGTTTCAGCCTGACAAACAAGGTTAGTAAATAGATGGCAACATCCTTCATGCCACATCAAAGCTGTTGCAATTTCATTTTAGCCAATATAAAGTCAAGGCTAAAAAACAATACAGAAATCAACAAACTTTTTCCTTGTATACTATATCAATCCCTGAAGCCAAAGCTGCAACCAAGTTTGTCCTAGAGCCAGCAATCTATTAGAGTGTTATCTAGAGTGAAACTACACAAATCTTCTTTGTCCTTTTATTTTCGTTTACTTCAAATATTGATGAACAACAGTTACTTCTAGGTGTGACATGGAACAACTACTCTGGAATTTTAAGAAACAAGGAAATTGCCTACCTGGTTAAATAACTAGCAGTCCAAAGCTGCAGCGGATCTCATAATTTTATTATCTACCGTATTAAGAGTTATAACTTCAAAGGATTTAAATACACTTATTGTTACAACTTGGAAACATTGTTTCATATTAGCATTTCTATAAGTTCCATAGGCAGCATATATACTTACAAAGTTCAGTTTGAAATGTTTGAAAAATGACACTTCAGATTTTTTATCCAAAAGAAACAAAGAGCATAAAGACACATTCACAATATGCAAATGTGATGCTCCACAAGATCCTGATATATTTTCATTTCCAGGCCTTGGCAGCTGTCACACAAGACCAATTCAAAACCCTTGAACGGATATCAGTACATGGGTTGGTGTTAACGGTTCCTAATTGAAAAGGTTAAATTAGAGCTTTGCCAAAATCAACGAGTCAGCACTAAGGTTCTACTTAACTAACTTTGGTCATATAAACAACAGACAAATCTGCATAATAATTGAATCCCAATATACCAGCCAAATAAACCACCTGCAATGTGTAAGTTTTGATTGGTGAAAGTATTCTGAAGCAAAGTCGTAGATTATTGTCCTCTGCATCCGCTTTTATTGCAGCAGTCTGCAAATCAATGGTGCGGCAGCCTAGATTGTCTTCACCAAATGAGGAGGATCTACTGTGCCTCGCACGAAATCTACTAAATACACTAGCATTTTGATCAGCAGAACCAGAATAATGATGGTGAGAACCCTGGACATAAAGAGAAAAATCAAGTCAGAGTTTATCGTGAAGATATAATCAAATCCGTACGGAAAGGAATCATCTAACATGCCCCTAACTCTAAAAGGTCCAACTTTTGTATGACTATCTATTATTATTACATTAGAGTTGTACATGATTCTCTAACATCTACATGCTATTTTGATAATTGTCTTTAAGCTAGCTAGACTCATTGCCACTGTTGTTTAAAGCCACCCACATTTCCACTACCTACCATGGATGCCAAACCCCTAAACAAAGCTGAATAGTTTGAGGGGCTCTCATCCAAATAAACAGTTCATTTATTTACATCCGCAACTAGAATAAATGAATGCCAATTTATTCATGATGATTACCTAATTGATAGTAATTAATAAAACTATCCAATTTAATGCAAATATTAATTCAATATTAATCAAAGAAACTTAAAACAATTCTTGATGCAGATTATTTTGCCAGAACCAAACCAATGGAAACTACATAAAAGGTTAAATAAAAGTTAAATGAGGCAAAATCAAATTGACTATTATAATTGTTGCAGTATTTTATTTTTATTGTTATCCTATTTGTTTTTATATAGTTTTATACATAATAGAAGTCCTATAGGAATTAGGGTAGGAATCCTTATAGAAGTTGAGTAGATAAAGTCAACTCCTTACATGTTAAGGAGTTCCAGTTTGTAACAGGCTTATCAGAATTTTATTATTTAAGGTCTACTACCGTAGAACCGAAGAAATAGAGAGAGTTATATTTTTGAAAAATATAAATCTTCATGGTATCAGAGCAAGGTTACTATGACGTCTACTAAATCAGAAAAATCTTCTTCTCTACATGATGGAGGCAGCCCTGCTGAAACTAATTCAAATACTCCAACACTACCGATCACCATACACAAATTAGGTGATGGAAATTATCTTCAATGGTCATTATCAGTCCGCATGTTTATAAGCGGCAAAGGTAAAGCAGAGTATTTGCTCGCCGAGTGCAAAGCCCCTACAGACAAGGATTCTACAGAATATAAGCGATGGAATACATAAAACAATATGGTAATGTCATGGCTTATAAATTCCATGACACCTGAAGTTAGGCAATACTATTTTCTATGCAAAACTGCTGCACAGATCTGGGAGGAAGCAAAAGAAAGTTATTCCCATGAAGACAATAAAGCAGAGATTTTCAGCATAGAAGTAATTCATGATCTGCGACAAGGAGAGATGACTGTCACACAATTTTTTAACACCCTAGCTCGCTATTGGCAGCAACTAGATATGTTTGAAGTGCAAGAATGGAAGTGTTCTGAAGATAGCCAAAAATATAGAGACATTGTTGAAAAAAAAAGGGTGTTCAAATTCTTACATGGTTTGAACAAGGAATTTGATAACGTACGAGGACGAATTCTCTCTTTAAGGCCAATTCCAAAAGTGATGTAAAAAGAGAAGAGAGTCGTAGGAGAGTTATGATGGGAGACTACAATAGAAACAATTCTGAAATACAAAACCCAAAAGGTTCAGCTTTAGTTGCAAGAGGAAACCAATATGGAATTCTTGATTCTCAACCAAAGAAGGGGAATCGTCCATGGTGTGAACATTGCAAGAAACAAGGTCATACTAAGGACAAGTGTTGGTACCTCCACGGAAAACCCGCGGACTGGAAACCAAAGAGGCAAGGACAATATAAAGAAGCAAATCAGGCAGCAGTGTCTATAGAGTCAAACAAATCAGAGCCTACAAACAGGGAGCTCTATGACATGATTCAAAAGATCGCTTCTCAGACGAGATCAATCAATTCTGCCTCCACGGTAATTGGAACTGGGGTTGTAGCCCAAAAAGGTACCCATTTAAACGCTTTCAACATTGAATCTGTTTTGGAAAAAGTATGGACTATCGATTCTGGGGCAACAGATCATATGTCAGGAGATCTGAATTTTTTCAGCAAATATAATGATATTACTGATGACCTAAATGTAAGAATAACTGATGGTTCAATGTCTAAGGTGAAGGGGATCGGAATTGTGAAAATTTCAAAAAATCTTGCCTTAGAATCTGTCTTATATGTTCCAGATTTGAGCTGTAATTTACTGTCTGTCAACAAATTAACCAAAAACAGACATTATTTGATCACTTTCCGTAATGATTGTTGTGAGTTTCAGGATTAGGAATCTGGGAGGATGATTGGCAGTGCTGAGAACGTGGCTGGTCTCTATCTTCTACGAGTTAATTTTAGCGTTGATAAACAAGTCAAAACTACTAGGTTAGGATTAAACGTTAGCTTTCAGAATGAAGATACTATGAGTTTATGGCATCGTAGGTTAGGACATCCAAATATAATGTATCTTCAGAGATTATTTCCTTCTTTTAAGATCAATAAAATGCAAGATTTTAGTTGTGAAACTTGTGTTTTGTCCAAACAATCTAGAAATTCCTATCCTACTCAGGCTTATAAACATTCGCAGCCTTTCCAAATGATACATAGTGATGTTTGGGTCCTATGAGAGTGAATAACATATCAGGTTCTAAATGGTTCGTATCATTTATTGATGATCACACTCGGGTCACTTGGGTTTATCTTATGAGAGAAAAATCTGATGTTGCTTACCTATTCAAAAATTTTCACAATATGGTTAGTACTCAGTTTCAGACCAAAATTAAGATCCTTAGAACCGATAATGGAAAGGAGTACTTTAACTCCATTTTGAAAGATTTCATTGAAAGAGAGGGGATTATTCACCAAAGCACTTGTGTGGATACTCCTCAACAAAATGGAGTATCTGAGAGAAAGAATAGGCACATTCTTGAGATAGCTAAATGTCTCCTAATCGAAAATAATGTTCCTAAGTTCTTTTGGGGTGAAGCTGTCCTAACAGCAACATTCTTAATCAATAGGCTGCCATCTAGAGTCCTTAAAAACAGAACACCCATTCAGGTCTTACAAGATTTTTTCCCAACCAATCGATTAATTTCTCATATACCCGTCAAAGTCTTTGGATCACTGTTTTTGTCCATATAAACTCTCAATTCCGAACCAAACTCGATCCTAAGGCCATAAAATGCATCTTCCTAGGTTATTCATCAAGTCAAAAGGGATACAAATGTTATTCACCTGATAGGAAAAAAAATTTTATTTCGATGGACGTCACTTTCTTTGAAAACCAACCGTTTTACTCGAAACATATAAGGAGTGACACTCTACAAACTGATGTTGTTCTTGATCCATTTGTAGAGAGAGAGAGTGAAAACTTAGATATCTCTGAGAGAGTTGAACCAAACACAAACAGAGAAGAGTGTACACAACAATCTAGAGAAGTAGAACTTGAAAATGAAGCCATTGAAACACAACCCAATCTAGATTCTAGAGTTCAGTCTGAGAATATTGTCTATCAACGCAGGAATAAATCTCGAAGAGGAGAAAGCACCGGACAGCAAACTCAAAACTGTCAAGAATCTATAACAGAGGATCAGGTCCATGAAAATGAAGAGGTAGATGTTGATTCTCTTGAAGATGCTTCTCTTTATATACCTATAGCTCTAAGGAAAGGTGTCAGATCTTGCAGAAAGTGGCCTAAATACCCCTTAGGGAATTATGTATCTTATGATAAGTTATCTGCAGATTTTAAAGCATTTACTTGCAGTATAACAGAGGTTAAGGTCCCATCAAACATATATGAAGCACTACAAATACCTTGCTGGAAACAAGCAGTAGAAGAAGAGTTAAATGCATTGGAGAAAGCTGGAACTTGGAAACTCACTCAATTGCCAGCAGGTAAAAGCACAGTAGGTTGCAAATGGGTTTTCACTATCAAGTATAGATCAGATGGAAGTATTGACAGATTCAAGGCCAGGTTGGTTGCTAAAGGTTTCACCTAATCATATGGTATAGATTATCAAGAAACCTTTGCACCAGTAGCAAAACTCAATACCATTCGAGTGTTGTTGTCCTTAGCTGCGTGTTTGGATTGGAGTCTCTACCAAATGGATGTAAAGAATGCTTTCTTAAATGGAGATCTTGAAGAAGAAGTGTATATGGAAATTCCGGTTAGCCTATAAAGTGTTCAAAAGAGTGGTGAAGTTTGTAAACTTCAGAGAGCTCTTTACGGACTTAAACAATCTCCACGAGCTTGGTTTGGTAGGTTCAGCAAAGCAGTAATAGCAGAAGGTTACAAACAAAGTAATGTTGACCATACGCTATTTATCAAACACATGAATGGAGGAAAAATGGCAGTCCTTAGCGTATATGTCGATGACATTATAATCACCGGCAATGATGAGGAAGAGATCAAGCGGATAAAAAGTTGTTTAGCTGGAGAGTTTGAAATTAAAGATTTGGGAAACATAAAATATTTTTTAGGCATGGAAGTTACTAGATCGAGTAGAGGTATCTCAGTTTCCCAAAGGAAATATGTGATGGATTTGTTGAAAGAAACTGGCATGGAAAACTGTAAACCAGCTGAAACTCCTATGGAACAAACAGCAAAATTCAGTCCTAATAATGACAGTGCACCTGTAGATAAAGGAAGGTATCAACGGCTGGTTGGAAAGTTATTATATCTTTCACATACCAGACCAGATATAAGTCATTCAGTTGGGATATTGAGTCAATTTATGAATGATCCTAGGGAGATACATTTAAATGGTGTCTACAGAGTATTGCGGTACTTAAAAATGACACCGGGAAGAGGATTATTTTTCAAGAAAACTACCGACAAAACCTTGAATATCTATACAGATTCCGACTGGGCAGGTTCGCTCGTGGATAGAAGATCAATTTCAGGCTATTGTGCGTTTGTTTGGGGTAATCTAGTATGTTGGAAGAGTAAAAAACAGCAAGTGGTAGCTAGAAGTAGTGCAGAGTCAGAACTAAGATCATTAGCTCATGGGGTTTGTGAAGGCCTGTGGTTAAAGAAGCTGCTGTTGGAATTAAAAGCTGAAATTAAAGAACCTATGAAGCTGTTCTGTGACAATCAATCAGCCATGGCTAAAGACCCTGTGCAACATGACAAGACCAAACATGTTGAAATAGACAGAACGGCTGGAAGACAAGACAATCGAGCTGTTGTACTTACCTACAGTAAACCAGACAGCTGACGTGTTCACAAAGGCTTTAACAAAAGCAAATTTTGAGTCTATGATTTCCAAGCTGGGCTTAATTAACATTTACAACCCAGCTTGAGGGGGGGTGTTGCAGTATTTTATTTTTATTGTTATCCTATTTGTTTTTATATAGTTTTATACATAATAGAAGTCCTATAGGAATTAGGATAGGAATCCTTATAGAAGTTGAGTAGATAAAGTCAACTCCTTACATATTAAGGAGTTCCAGTTTGTAACAGGCTTATCAGAATTTTATTATTTAAGGTCTACTACCGTAGAACCGAAGAAATAGAGAGAGTTATATTTTTGAAAAATATAAATCTTCAATAATGTTTTAAAATTTTCACCAATGATCCCTTTTTAACAAAAAAAATACAAAACAAAAAAATCATTTACCATAGATCCTTATGCAATAATATTCCACATCAAGTCAATTAGTGAAATTCATTGTTTCACAGTTTACAATCAGTAACGAAACAGTAGCAGAACTATATAGGACAAGTAAAGTGAAAAATCACCAATGCAGTTATCACTCAACATGATTGTACAAATTATGAAGCAATATGACGTACCCCAATTTTGGTGCCCTCATTTCTGTAATAATATAAACTCCCTTGACTATCAAGTACAAAAAATCTCCTTTTCCAATTTCCCCTCAAACTTGAGGAACGTGATAAAAGATATCCTTGTTTGATAGTCTTCACCTACACAAAACAGAATAAAAAAAATAATTTTTCCGTTATACGGTAATAATGTAGCAAACATGATCTCATTGCAAAGAAGGGAACAAAACACACAAATGACATAAAGACGCTCTTCTGTGGGCTCTATATAAGATGTGCAGTTGCAAGGGTTTCTAATCTACCAGAAAGATAAGTTGGTGTAATACTGCTTACACTTTTCTCACATATTCACTTTCCTCAATCCCTTAGGTTATTATATTCAAGGTTTTCACAGCTTTCTTCTAACATCCTTTTTAAACATATATGTTGGGAAACTATCATAACTCATTCTTAGTGTCTGTAGAGCTAATTAAGCTTCTTGGGCATGAGCTCTCATCAGAAACATAGTAGCTTATCATCTGGATAGAGATCTAATAAACTCATCATCTGAGTTGAGCTCTAGCTTACTTGGATTAAGCCATGGGTCTAAAGTTGAACAATGAAACTTGAATGAATTCTTCACATTCAACTATACTACAACAATAACCTCCCTAGGGGTTACAAACCTCAATCCCTCCATAGGTATATGTGTGTATAAGACTTACTTCACCATTGGAAGACTGCATGATGGCCTCTATGCTTTTGTAAGAGCTCAAACCACCAAAAGAAATGGTACCGACACTTGTTGAGGGCACCATCTCAGCCGAGTTGTCCAATTCAGCTTGGGTCCTATATTCCTGAATCCTTTTTGCAAGTTTATCCTGTTCAGCATTTGCCGTTTCTTTTGATTGTTGAGCATATGTTAACACCTGTAATAAGTGACACAAATCAGTTCACAGTTAAGACTATGCTTTTAAAGAAGAAAATCAAGTTCAAGGCGTATTACATAGGAGCTATATATTATAGATTCTATGGTACTTGGTAAGAATTGACATAACAAAATTTGTATATTGTAACACCTGTTACTGTCCAAAATAAAGTTTCAACCTTAAAACCCATCACAAGTTTATTTATGTGCACATACACAACAGAATAGAGCTAGTTAGCATCCTTAAAGCATTTGTTCAAAGGATATCCATTATAATGTGGTTGAAAACATGCTATATGAGTTTTAAGTTGATTAAACAAACACAATGAAGCTATACTGTTTCAAGATGAAAATGATGGTAGAGCAGATCTGAAGATGGAATAAAATAAAACTATACTGTATAATAGAGATGGCAGTACTGTAGACCATATTTGAAGAAAGAATGGCAATGAGCTATGGGTCACACCTTTCAAAACCACAGTGATTCCAGTACAAATTCCAAAAAATTTGGACCAAAACTACTAAATTATTAAAAATAATAATAACAACAACAACGATGACAACGACGACAACAACAACGACAATAATAAAATTGATGTTACCTGGTGAATATACGGCTCTATTTGGCTCAACAAGTCATAACCCTACAACATAAATGAATCAGCTCCACACAGCAAAAGATACAAGCTGTAAAGACAGGATCATCTACTCAAACAAAAGGTAGAAAGCATACAAGCTTGAAATATCTCAGATGAGCATCCATAATTGCACTTATAGATTCCAAGAACTCGTATTTCTTCCTCGCTTCTACATTAGAGAGAGCACTTACCTGCATTCCTTAAAACAATGGAAAGGAGGTTATCAAAAGTGAAATCAGTTAAAAAAATATATTCAGCAAAGCAAACAGAGGTTTAGAGCTATTGTTGACGTACTAAATTGAAGCGGCTTCTCTCAAATGCTGACTTTGAGTTCTGCAATTCCTGTCATCACAAACATGGAATGTGGGCTCCCTCATACAATCACCACCATACAAGAGAGCTACTAAAGAAACGTATTCACAGTTAAGGAAAGCTTAAAATAACTGAAGTAACTAGTATTATTGATTGATCCCTTTAGTTATTGATTTAATGAACATGCTATATATATCTAAAATGAAGTGGGCCTAAATTGTAACAACTAATGGGCTTTTATGTTCTAAATTTTAAGCTCTTACCGATCAGAGTAATGGTAGACCACCGAAAATAAAAAATAAAAAAGGGAAATTTTCAAAATATGAGCCAATTAAACTTTAACTAATATTTATGAGCCAAACAAGTTTTACATTTCAAAAATAAAATTTTTCAAAGTTTCAATTTCACAAAATGAATCTTCATGACATTTTCCCCTCGCCATGGATCAGTTAGATCTGTCATGACGGAGGTCTTTTACAACTCATGACGAAGTTCATTCACAACTCATGATGGACCTTAGTGATCCATGACGAGGACAAAAATGTCATAAAGGCTCACTTTATGAAATGGAAACTTTGAAAAATTTAGTTTTAAAACGCAAAGTTGTTTACCTAGCTGACTTAATTCAAACTTTAAAATGTCTAGAACTGAAACTTCCCAATAAAAAATCATTGTTAAGGATGAGATGTCAAATATCAACATCTCAAAATACATGGGAAGGTTCAAAACAATCAAACTTATGTTAAAAAATCACAAACAACCTCACTTTCTAAACCTCTTCAACTCACTTCACAATAAAGAACTTTACAAAATAGCATACCTCTTCCAAGCCAGCAACAATATCATCACGTGTATTCTTCTTTAAAGACACAACCTTTTCACGTGCCTAGATATGAGCGAAATACATAACAGGATGTATAAGTTATCGAGCAATTGAAGATGTAAATTGCCATAGAAATTATAAAGCTCCGGATTCCTAGACCAAATAGAAAACTACAAAGAAACTGAATACATAGTTTTAAATAAATCAATCAAGATAGACAAGAGGACAAATAAGTTACATGAACAAACTGGTTCACAACATCAGAATCATGGAACAAAAAGTTAGAAATAATCGCCCAAAGCTATTGACCTTCTAACTAATATCAATGCCAAACTGCTGTAGCTGCCGGTCAGCCATAATTAAAATCTCTACAAATAGTAGATTGAAGAAATAGCCAGGTATTACGATGAATTATTATAGTTAATCTTTTTCTAAATTGTTAATAAATCCATATGCCTTTGCTAAATAATAACACACTTCAATTCTTCTTCTTGTTTTTCACTGATCTGAAAATTATGTATGGTTCTTTTTTATCTCAAGAACATGGAGTCAAAATAAATTAATCCTTACTTCATTGGGACTAGTACTCCAACTTTGTTGTTCACATCATCAGTTCAGTTGGAGGATTAAAATCTTGAAAATCAGGTGTGACGTGCTAAAAGTACACCAAGCAATACCTTCATTAGTAATTTTCAGTTATACAATTTCTGTGAGCATGCAATCAAGCATACAATAGGCAATGAAACCTTCAATAGTTTAGTGATATGGAATTTTCACTCTCAAATGAAAGCAATAGAAAGTCATGCCAGTAACTTAAGATACCTGATCATATGCTTGAACAGATTTTTCGAACCGTCTTCGCGAATCCTGAAAGTAGAAGATCCACATATAAGATAAATGTAAGATCAAATGCTCATGCATATCAAGTTTGCTATCTAAAGATACTCATAATAGAAATCATTCTCAATATCCTAAGATCAATTACTGGATAACATGAGAACTGACAATAAAGAAAACAAACATCAATTGAGCTTACACCAGTACCACAACAGAGAAAAAAGATTTTGCAGTTCATTACTATTTAGATTAGAGATGTTGCAACATAAAATCCAAATACATGCAATTATCTAGATTGAAAGGTGTGTTCCCGGGAAGTGATCATCGATAGGACATGATACCCACAAGAAAAATTCCATGTGAATTCATTTGCTATAACAACTAATGTGGAAAAGATAATACCTTTGCATTTTGCAGGTCAACTGTCAAAAATTGCATCAGCCTGTCAGTTAACATATGCTCCACCTGCAACAGATATTATCATCACTTTCTTTTCAGTAAAAACCAAGCAAGTCCACACATATCCCTTTATTCTCCTTTCCAGTTTGTTTTCTTTTCTAGCTTCCCTTGATACAGAGCTTTCTATGCTTGAATAATATCAAAGCACACTATACTGTTTTGATTAGTTTTCGTAAGTCAATGGAGTGAACTTCTTCCATATCATTTGTCCACAATACACCACATAGATATATAGAAAAGAGATTTAAATGCAATCGAAATGACTACTCCTGGTGAACCATAGCATAGATATACCTTGACCATATATACTGATATTCAGAAATCTTGTCTAAAAGAAATAAATTATTTGGACGGATCAGTAGGGCAAAACACTTCTTTTCAGAATCCAGATTGTGCACTCACTTGGGAACGGAGAAGCTCTTTATATGAAGCAAGCTCCCGGAATGCGTTAATGAACTTTACTATCACTGGACCTGGGACAAGGGATCCCAAAAAAGCACATTACTCTCAGTTTGTTCATTCAGTTGCCAACCAAAGAATAAATAAAAGGCAGAACATTAAGTGTTTCAATGCTATAATCAAATGAATTTGAATTCCAACATGATTATGAAATCAGTTAACTACAAGTATATTGGAAGAGCTACCAATTTTTTGTTTCTCTAATTGCTACTTAGAGATGTAAACTAGCAAGAGAGAGCATTAATCTGATAAAGTTGGCCGTGATAGATAAATGAAGAGTCAAGTACAAAATTATAGAAAGCAGAAACTTATAGCAGGAAAAATAAATGGACAAAATGTTTAATACTTAAGGAAACTGCTAGGAACAAGTCTGGTTACAATATTTAACCACTCCCACCGAAACCTACGTCCAAGGTGGCCTCTATAATAGTTGGCTATAACAAAGGCAACTGCAAACCTCAAATATTCAGAAGGAAAAAAGAAAAAAAAATCTTGTAAGGATTGATTTTGGCCTGTTTTTGGGTTAAATGTGAATAAATAATTTCTTCATGACTTGGTGATCACAATCCAACATAACCATGAATACCATCTTCCAACTTCCACTAACTAAGAGTATTTCACAGATTTTATAATAAGGCAAAAAACCAGATCTCATCTGCAAATAGAAATTAAAGCTAGATGTCTCAACAAACCTCCTATAGATACACTGACAGGATCATCTTGTCCACCACCAAGTTCTTCCAAGGAATCTGCAAAAGCAGTATCCCCATTATAAGCTACTGCAAGAGCATCACTGTATAAGTACCAAGAAAAAATAAAGTTAATATACTTCCAACATTATGTCTCTAAGGTTGAAATGAAAAATTCATCCACAAAGAGGAGGCCGTGGTAGTATGACAAAGACATCTTTGCAAATTTTTTTTTAAAACTTCCTTTAGTCCTCCACTCCAACATCTTAGTTGACCATTAGACTTGGACAGTAATTTTATAAACAATTAATTATAAAACAGAATATAAATCAAATTAAATTCATATTATTTTGGTTTAGTTTGCATATTGTCGACCTAATGACAATGCTTATGATCATCGATTTGGATGGGATCTAATACTTTACAAGGAAGGACTAATCTTCTTTCCATAAACAGAAAATTTAAGATAGAGGCAGCTCCTAGCAGAAAACACTGAACATCTATCCTTATTCATATTTATGCAGCTCTCTCATATTTCCAAACTAACTAGTCATCTTAACACTATCCATAACAAAATTAACCACAATCCACCACCAAACAAAGTAAAATGAAACCTGTATAGCACTTACAACATAATTCAATCTCCTAAATCAAAGTCTCATCCACTCAATTATCAACATTCACAACCAAAACCTCAATCAATTCGAACAAACATGAAATTAAAAATAAAACAAAATAAAAACGCGTGAGAGCGAAAGCACACATACGTAAACTTCCTGCCTCCCGTATACAGCTTCTGACAGCGATCTCTGAGCTCATCTGCTGTATCTTCCAGAAAAGACAGCTTCACACACAACACAAACGCAAACACATTTCAATTCCAGTAACCAAAATTCAAAATCTGATGTAATACATACATCATTTCGAGGTCTTACCTGCTTATGAAACATAGGCGAGTCCTCTAGATTGATAAACGCAGCCATTTCTCGATTTCAAATTCAATCTTTGGATCGACAGAGAAACCACTGCAGAGATACTTCTGTTGTTCTATTTGTTGTTGGTGTTGTGTTTCATCGGTGAGGTGAGGGTATTTCGTCATTTCGTTTCCCCCATCTTATTTTCTGTTAATTTTTGCTATTTTAGTTTTCACTTTTGACCACTATCGAATTCATATTATATGTGTATACGTTTGAATTGGAGTGATGTGATGCAAATAGTTCATAATAATCAGTAATCATTTTCTGATCTTATGATTAAAGTAGTTAAAATTAATATAGGTGATAGTATATCTTCGGGCTCTCTTTGATGGTGAAATAATGGCTTATCGGATGCTGGGCTGTGCATGGTTCGGTTCGGGTCAAACTTGAACCGACCCGAAAAAATCTGAACCCCAGTATTTTGATTATTTTTGGACTAGACCGAATTCGATTATTTTTTGTGTTAAGGTCGGGTCGATCCGGATTTCGGGTTTCTTTTGTTAATTGGTGGAGAATGTTAACCCAAAAAAATGCGAAATTTTTAAATTTAATGGACCGGGCTGAATCCGATTTTTTCCGGGTCAATGTCGGGTCGGTTTGGGTTTTCGGATTCGAACTTTTTGTACACCTCTAATTGGATGGTAAAATTTTAAAGGGTTATTTTCATTTTTGTTATTTTATAACTTTTATTTACATTGTATAGTCCAACTTTAAAAATTTTACAAAAATAATCTTTTAAACTTTCACTTTTAAAAAATGAACCAAATTGACCATCTTACCTTTCTGTGAAGACCTTTTACACTGATCTGTGAAGTTGTGAAGGTAGCTTGTGAAGAGAATTTGTGAAAGTTTATTTTTGAAAATCAAAGTTTTGATGACTAAAAATAGGAATAAAGTTTTGTTGATTTAGTTTTGAATTTTTAAATTTTGTTTGGTCCATTTTATGTAATTTTTCCAATTTTTTAAATATACTCTTCATCCATTTCAAATTTAGGATCGAGGAGGGATATGTTTGAAATTAGATTAAAAAATTGTTTAGTTTCTAGGGTTTTATGGTGGAATATGTGATTTGGTTATATTGATGGTTTGAGCTTGTTTTTTGATCATCCAATAGATTGAAACATGTGGTTTTAGATTTGTTTTTAGTTGCAATTTGGTAGTTAGTATTTTTTTAGAGTGCATGTATTTGCTTAAAAATTATGGTGATGGTTTGTTTTGAGCTATAGTTTGGTAGTTAGGGTTTGGTATTATTTGGGTTACTTGTTAGTTTGGTATATTACTTGGGAAGTGGAAAAATTTTGGTTGAAAGGTAATTTTGGTAGAATTTACAATTTATGTATTAGGTATGAATTTTGGTGGATAAATTGTTATTGGTATTTGGTGTTTATAATTATTAATGGGTACTTTTAGTGCAATTATTACATATTATGTCGTATGGGATGATAGTGATTATGTTGGAGGAAGTTTGGGTTGCGAAGCTTTCGATAAGAATGTGAGTTTTGACCAAATTATGAAAAGGGTGTATAATAAGATGAAGAAGTTGATAAATCAAGAATGCGACGTGAAGTTGTATCAAATTCTCCCTAATCGCCAAGGTGTTCCGGGTGAGGTTGAGGTTGTAGACAATGGTGATATTAGGTTCATGTCAAATAAAGAAATGGTTTATATTTATGCGGAGGTTGTGCATAGAAATTCATCCAATTCTCTCATCCCTAAAGTTTTGGTTCCTTTTAATAAAGCGACACTTGAAATCCGAAATGAACCGGTAACTAACATTGATGTTACGAAATCTCTCATTCCTCAACAATGTGTAAATGACGGTCAATCAATATATCCGGACTTTTGTGATGATGATTTACACGAGATGAATAGAACCGGCATTTTAGAAGGCATGAAGGAGGAATTTAATTTGGGTAATGATATGAGTTCCGACGAAAGTGAGGATGATGTTGATGAAGGCGACAATGAGAGAAATTGTAATTTAGGTGATTCTCATGTATTTGGGAGCTAACATGCATGGAGAAATATGGTTTTCCCAAGACTCAACATTACGCTTTGTGCACACCATATGTCCTTATTGGTTTGAGTAAATGAACCCTTTTTAAAGATAAGGAGTCAATCAAACTTGCTATTGAAAGATATACTCTTGAAAACAAACTATTCCTCTGTACATTTAGGTATAATAAAGTTCGTTATGAAGTGGTTTGCACGGAGTTCAATAAAAGGTTATGGTTTTACATTTCGGGTTAGAAGACCAAACAAAGATGTGAAAATGGCATGGTACAGAATTCGTTCCAGAATGTACTTGTCTTTGTGATCCCAATATGGCGGAAAGAAGAACGGTGAGGTCTAAAGCAATCAGTTCATAGTTTGGCACTAGGGTTCCTGATGTGAAATTTGTACCCAAGAGAATACAAAACGAGGTCCGAGACCGATGGGCAATGCATTTATCGTATAACAAGTCTTGGAGAGCTCTCAAGTATGTTAAGAAATTGGCCTACGGTAGTTACGATGATTCGTGGCAGCATTTGCCTCCATACCTCCACATGTTGAAGATTTCCAATCCCGGTACCATCACCGTATTAAAAACAGATGAGAGTGGTAACTTTTTGTACTCATTATTCGCATTAGGGCAATTTTATTAGTATTAAGAAAAGAAAATGTAATTATTAACTTATCAGATTAATGTAATGACTTTTATTTCGGACAACATTCAGTTTGTAGCTTTATCAAATGCTTGAGAAGACTTCTTTAGATACTAATTTTGTTATGGTTTTTAGTACTACACAATGCTCATCTAAAATAAGTATTTTTTAGAGCTTTAAAATTAGTTGTTTGGGATACAACAACATATAATTGACTGTGTCTGAAAACAGATCTTTTGAGATAGAGACCTACATTATTTAGAGATTGTTCTTGACTCCTATGTTATGGTTATTGCAAATGATACAGAAATAGGGAACTGTCTCCTCTTAAATTTGAATGGTAATATCGAATCTCTTAACGTCAATGTAAGTTACAGTATCAACATCTTCTGCCCAACAGTTAGACTTTGAATCACCTTAACTTCCAAGACTCTTATTCCTAACCTTACAATGACCAACATTGTACCATTGCATAATCTTGCCGAGCGATCATTTCGTAATAGCATCGCTGGTATACCAACTTTGAGTTTAAGTTCAGGAAGTGGTAAACCTGATCACTTAATGTTATTTAAAAATTTTAGAGTGTAGAGCTCAGTAAATATATTGATCATTGTATTCAATTGGCGCACCGAATCTGAACTGTGGTAAATGCTTTCATCACTAACATTAATTGATATCATGAAATTGTTTACCTCTTCTACCAAATCCAGCATTAGAGTTATTATAGGCACTCCTACAAGTATGTAGGATCGTTAATGTACCGATCGAACGAATGATATATTGCTTCTACTACAGAACCGAGCATATTAGGAGATTCTTCTATCAACAGATCTCTAGGCATATCAATTTTGGAGATTTTATTTTTCCTATACCATCACCGATGTTTAAAATCTAGTCTGTAAAGTTTTTAAGAGCAAAAGACTCTATGGACGATGATATTAATTAGAGTCTCATATTATTAGTTAGTATCAAAATCATGCAATACTCCTAGAGAAATGAAGAATTTATTGTTGCATTGACCAGTTGGCTTCTATTACCTTTTGTATGGCAAGCAGAATATAATATGTAATTTAATATAAAATGCTACGTGTTATTTTTTTAGAGCACCACCTGTCATCATGTGGTTAATTCACTTTGTTAGGTTTCTTTCTTTATTATATTAAAGATATTATAATATAAATATTGGGTTTGTATAAATTTTAAAAATTTAAAATTTAATCCAAAATCTAAAATATTTTAAATTTTTATTAAAACTTATAGCGGCAAGCACATTTTAATTGTACAAAGGACACTAATGCCGTAAAGATCGATATGAAAACTAATTTAATAAAAATCTCATTTATATAGTAATGACGAAAATAATTAGTGAGTTATGTTTCATATGTGAGATAATAATTAGTCGAAATATAAGATATAGTAGAAAAAAATAAATAATATATTTTAAATGACAAAATAATCTAATGAATTAATTAATACTTATGTGTTAATATATAATTTAATATAAAAATACTTATTTGTTGTTTTTTTAGAGCGCCACTTGTCAGCATGTAGTATATATAAAATAGAGATAAAGATATTATAATATTGATTTTGTGTTTGTATCAATTTTAAAAACTAAAAATTAATCCAAAATCTAAAATATTTTAAAGTTTTATTAAAATCTACAGCGTCATGTATCTTTTAGTTGTACAAAGGGCATCAATGCCTCAAAGGTCAATATAAAAAATAATTCAATCAAATCTCATTTATATAATAGTGGTAAAAATAATTAGTGAATTACGCTTCTAATGTGGGATAACAAAAAGTTGAAATATAACATATAGTAGAAAAAAAATAAAATAATATATTTTAAATGATAAAATAATCTAATGAATTAATTAATACTTATGTGTCATGTAATTTAATATAAAAATCCTTACATGTTGTTTCTTTTAGAGCGCCACCTCTCATCACGTGGTTAATTCACTTTATTAGGTTTCACCTTTTATTATAATAAATATATAATAATATAGATTTTGGGTTTGTATAAATTCCCAAAACTTAAAATTGAATCCAAAATCTAAAATATTTTAAATTTTTATTGAAACTTATAGCGGCAAGTGCTTTTTAATTGTACAAAAGCACTAATGCCTTAAAGACATATATGAAAACTAATTCAATAAAAATCTAATTTATATAATAATAACAAAAATAATTATTGAGTTACACTTCCGATATGGGATTAGTGCTCTTGTACAATTAAAAGGTGTAATTAGTGAGTTATTACATAAAAAATAATTAGTTAGTTACAATTACGTGTAAATATAATATATAGTTGGAAATATATTTTTTTTAAAAAATAGAAAAATTTGAATATTAGAATTTATTACAAAAATTTGTATAAAAAGAGTGGGAACTTTTTTCCATACGTGAATTATACTTACCTCTTTAAATGTCGAAATATCAATTTAGTTAATTAAAATTAAAGACTCTAAAAGAAATTTAATAGAAATGCATGACATGTTATTTTTAGCCCCACTTATCATAACGTAGTTAATTTACTTGATTAGTTTCTCCTTTTATTATGATAGAGATAAAGATAATATAATATTGATTTTGTGTTTATATCAATTTTAAAAACTTAAAATTGAATAAGAAAATATTTCAAACTTTTATAAAATCTACCATGCCAAATACATTTTAGTTGTATAAAGGGTGACAACGCCTTAAAGGTCGGTATAAAAAATAATTCAATAAAAATATCATTTATATAGTAATGGCGAAAATAATTAGTGAGTTACGCTTCCGATGTGGGATGAGCATTAGGTGAACTATATATATATATATTTTTTCATATTTATTATATTCATAGCATCTTTGACACATTATTAACATAGATGATTGATGAAAGAAAATAATTCATACCAAATCAAAACTGTGGTTAAAATTTTCATTAATCAAATAAAAGAAAGCAAATAATAAATTTTCAATCATGATTATTTTAAATAATTATTTATAATTTTCTAAATAAATATATGAATAAAAGATAAACATTTTAAAAAAAGTGAGAATTCAAATACATGTAAACTATTACTACATATATAATATATATTTTTTTTAAAGAAAGAAAAACAAAAAACATAATACTAACTTGTGTATTAAAAGAATTCAAATTTATATATTTATATCTAATTGTGATTCGATTTATTTATTATTCACAATTTTTTTATAAATATATAAGAAACACTCACATACCAATTAAACAAATGCGTAGAAGAATCAATTTTACAAATGCTTATATAATAATATCTTTTATAGTTTTTTTTTTTCCAAACGCTATACTCTGATAATCTTTTCTACTTTTTGTTTCAATTTCCTACTACAACCACTTACATAACAAGGGTATTTTTTTATTTTTTTTTAAAATTCTTTTTCAAAATTTACTATTCATCCATTAATTAGTGAAAATTCTGTCAACTTAAATTTGTTTCAATTTCATACAATTTTTTTGGTGTATTTAAATATTAGAAAGTAATAATTTTATTAATGAACGTTGTCAACTTAATTTCGTTAAACAAAATTAGCTTTAATATTTAGATGTGATATTAATATAATTAGAAAGAAAATTATTTAAAAATACAAAATATAATATTATATCTATTATAATAATATTTAAATTCAAATACATTAAAATTTGTATTAACGAAAAAATGGTTAATTTTATTTTTGTAATTTATTTTAAATTATACTTTTCAATTTTAAAATTACCATTTTTTCCTAGTATATTTTTTAGATCTCTAGAGTGGTCTTACACCTCCAACTATCAGTTATTTGAAGAACGTTACAACAAAATTGTGAGTTTCGAAAAATTAAATTATAAAAATATTAAATATGTGATTGTTGGTCTTTTTCATGTGTTGAGATGCTAACATCGTCTATAAGATTTTTTTTTAAATATTCTATTGATTTGAATGTAAGATTAACAATTTATTTATTTTTTATATTAAAGTTTATAACAACAAAAATCACGAACGCCCGAATCGGTGCAATGGGATGTGTCTAGTTATCTATCTTTTAACTCGAAATGCGAAATATTTTGCAGAAGGGTTGGCTAGAGATTTCTATGTTGCTAGGATCCATCTCATTCTAAATAGATTTGAAATTTTGACGTTTGAAATTAGTATTAAACTTAGGTTTCAATCTATTAACAAATTTAATTATTTGTATGGACATGATTATTTATTTAAATATTAATAGAACACAATTAAAATTTTTTTAATATTATATTAATAAAATTATCAAACTACACAATAACAATTTATTTATTAGGATTATAATATAATATGATATGATTTGATCATTTGATTATATATATATATATATATATGAATATATTTATATAATTAAACATGGTCTAAATGTACACTAATGGTATATCTAGATTTATAATAAAATAAATTATTAAAATAATCAAAAAAATATATTAATAAATTATCTATATGATATATTAAATATATGAGAGTGTCAATTTTCAAGAAAATGAATAAGGATAATAAAAGGTGATGGCTAGGTCTTCATCATCTTTATAATATTTATTAAAAATAATAATTACGAATAAAAGAAAATAAAAAATATAAATAAATTTGGTTATAAAAACTATAAAAATTAAAAAATAATAGTGATATATTTATGAGATGCATGACAATTCATTTTTATTCTATTATTTCAATATAAGATAAATAATTTTATTATTTGATATTTATTTATTTATTATACTCAAGTTTATATAACAAAAATATAAACGAATTTATGTATTTATATCGAAACTATGAATTAAAATAAAAATAATAAAATAATAACAAATATAATTTAATTAAAATAAAAATAATAAAATAATAACAAATATAATTTAATTATAAAAATAAAAATAGCAACAAAAATAATTTAAGTAGATCTAAATTCACAAACTTATTAAATGTTCTCGAAATCAGTGACACAATTAAGTTTCACACTTTGAAAAATATTTCTTACTCATTCAATACATAAAATGGCAAAATAACCACCCAATTTAAATGATTTAAATGTTAAAATTGTTATAAAAATCTATAAACGTGTTTATTAATTATTTTATTAAATGAAAAAAAATACCTTAGTAGGTAAGAATTAATTTAATTCTGTGAAGATCGTTTACACTGATGTGTGAAAATGTGAAGGTGACTTGTGCACAGGATTTGTTAATGTGTGAAGGTCTATTTTTTAAAATCAAAATTTGGATGACTCAAAAATAGAAATAAAGTTTTGTTGGTTTAGTTTTAAATTTTAAACTTTGTTTCGTCCATTTTATCTAATTTCCCCTTTAATAAATTTAAATATCAAAATCGTCATTTTATTAAAAACAGATCGCCACTTGTTATTACGTGGAGAATTTGCTTCGTTAATTTCCTCCTTTTATTATAATAGAGATAGATATATAGATAGAGAAGCTTCTTTTATTTTATTTTATTTTATTTTTTTGTATTGAATTAATTCGATTTTTGAAATAATATGATTGCGATTATAAAATAATTTATTCATTCATATTTTTAATTTTTTAAAAAAAATTATAAAACATGTTTGGTTTAACTTTTTCTTTTAAGAAGATCGTAAGTAAATTTTAAGTTTACCCAAACATATACTAATATATATATACATATATATATATATTGCCAACAAAAAAAACCCTTATATTATTATTATTATTATCATATATAATAATATAAATTTTGGATTCATGTCAATTTTAAAAAATTTAAAATTAAATCCAAAAACTTAAATAATATAAACTCATATTTAAACCTCTTTTGGCAAGTAAGTCTATCTTATTTACAAATAACACCAATGCTTTAGAGATTGTTGTGAAAACTAAATGAATGGAAATCTCTTTATATAGTGGTGGAGAAAATAATCAGAGAGTTACATTTCCGATGTAGTATAACAATTAGTGTTAATATAATATATGGCTGAAAAATGTAATTTTCTTAAAATAGGAAAACTTGAATATTGGAATTTATGAAGGGATCGGTGAAAAAAGAGTGAGATTTTTTTTATTTATTTGGTGAATTACACTTGTTTATTAAATTGTCGAAGTAACCAATTTAGTTAATTAAAGTTAGAAGAATAAAAAAAGTGATTTAATAGAAAAATAGGACGTATTGCATTACTACGAAACCACTTGTTAGCACGTGTTAGTTTTTCCCTTTTATTATAATAAAGATAGAGAAGCTTATTATTTATTTTGTTTGTATTGAATTGATTTGATTTTTAAGAATGAATTGATTTGATTTTTGAGATAATATGATTGCGATTATAAAATAATTTATTTATTCATATTTTTAATTTCATAAAAATATAATTTATGATGATTTCACTCATTAGAATTAGAATTATATTTATCTTTAGAATATATAATGGTAAAAAAAATTATTTTTAAATATATATATAAATTAAAATTTGAGTAGTCAAACATAATAGACAAATAAATAGTGAACATAAAATTAAAAAAAAACGTATATATTCAAATTTCAGTGCATATTTATAACATTGTTATTGTGTTATATATATATATATATATATATATATATATATATATATATATAAACAATTCAAATGCCCATTGTCTCGCACAATTACCAAAGTAAAACTCAAGTAGCGAGAATATTAATATGAATTTAATTGAATATTTCATTTTGCAGAATAGTGATTTAAAAAAAAATCTATAATGTCTGAGAATTGTTATTCTCTCAACTATGAATTAAAATAATAAAATAATAATGACATTTATGATATAGATGTAAAAATTGAGCATCCATTTTTATTCTATTGATTTTAAATATAAGATAAATAATTTTATTATTTGAATTTTTTTTTTCAAGTTTATAACAATGAAAATATTAACATATTTATGTAATTATATGAAAATTATGAATTAAAATAAAATTAATAAGAATAATTTAAGTATAAGAATAAAATAACAATAAAAATAACTTTAATATATTGAAATTCACAATCTTATTGAAATTTATGGAGATTAATATTCACATGACAAAATGTTTAATTTGAGTTTCACCCTAAAAAAGAAAAAAACAATTCTCACCCTATTTCCACGTAAAATAACCAAATAACTATTCAATTTAATCAATTCAAATGTCAAAATTTTTATTTAATAATGGAAAAAAAAGTTAGTGTGTAAATTTTTTATAAAGCCACCTGAGTAATTAATTCAAAAGAAACAAATGCACTCGAGAGAAAACGTAAATTGTTTTGTCAAATGACCAAAACACTTCAATAGTCTATAATTATTTTATATGTAAAAATTATCATTTTATTAAAAATTTTAGCTTCTAATGCTTTTAAAACGCCACTTGTCATTATCTCCTTAATTTGCTTTGTTAATTTTTTCTTTCAATTATATTAGAGTATAGAGATAGAGATAAAATATTTTAGTTAAATAAAAAAAATGATAAAACATGTTTGGTTGGACTATTTCTTTTAAGTAAATAATAAATAAATTTTAAGTTTAAGAAAACATATATTATTTATTTATATATTATATATATATATATATATTGTAAAAAAAAAATCTTTCTATTATTATATATAATAATAGAATAATATAAGTTTTAGATTTATGTCAATTTTAAAAATTTAAAATTGAATCCAAAACCTGAAATAATATAAACTTTAAACCTCTAGTGGCAAGTAGCTCTATTTAATTTACAAAGAGCACTAGTGCCTTAAAGGTCGATGTGAGAACTAATTGAACGAAAATCTCTTTATATAGTGGTGGAAAAATAATCAGGGGGTTATATTTCCGATGTGGTATAGCCATTAGTGTAAATATAATATATAACTGAAAATATATATTTTTTAAAATAGGAAAAATTTAATATTAGAATTTATTACAGGATCTTTGCAAAACTTGTGAAGAATAATTTTCACATGAATTTACCAAATAACCATTTAATTTTATTAATTTAATTATTGAAATTGTCATTTTGTATATCTAATATATACAACGCTCAATACATGTGATATTTTTACATACATTTACTAAATTGTAGTGGGCTGGAAATCCGGGCCCGGTTCAGAACCAAAGCCCGGGCCCAGGCCCAGACCTGCTGATGCTGAGGCTCAGGCCCAGTAACTCCGAGACAGCCCAATCCTTCCGAGGCCCGTCGACCAGGTAAGCGAGCTGTTGAGGAAATCCCGGATCCTGCGGAGATCGTTCCGCGGGGATCTCGTGGGGATCAGGTGACAGTCTTCCAAGCCTCTATAAATAAGAGGCCTGAACCTCACAAAGGGGACACTCGATTACTTACCGAAACACTGCCGAAATTGTTACTCAAACTGCTATCTCCTTTGATTACACTCCGGTGAGCATCAGGCGATTCAGGTGACTTAACCAATCGTGGTCAATTGAGCCCAGAGCTCACTCAAGGGATTGTCCACATCCTTCCGAGGCAATCCTTCCGACATGAATCATTGGGCACAGGAAGTTAACCCTTTCTATCATTTACATAGTTCTTTATCTATTCTCAGTTCAAAGCTGACTTGAGCGTCGGAGTGCCTACGGCAGACACCATACCGGTGTCCTAAGGTCCGCTCGGACGTTTCTTACTCTTTTGCAGGATGCCTTGACTTTTGGAATCGGTCCCAAACAAGCCCTGAACCATCCGGTCCGTCATTCCGAATCAACTGTAGTTCCGAACCACTACAGTTTGGCGCCCACATGGAATGCGGCTCACTTGAAGAAATTCCAGTTCTAGACGAACATAACCCAATGATCTCCGGGGACCAGGTTCCGACCTCAAACTATAAATTCTTTAATATCAATGTTTTTCAATTTTGATTTGCCCTCAGAATCAATTACTGACTTAAGCATCGGAGGGTCCTCAATAAGTTGAGGACCATTCTAACCCTCTTGTCGCTTTGCAGTCAGAAGCCAACGCCCTCTCGGACCATCAACCCCCTACGAGGGGAAATCAGGTTTTTCTAAGAAACCCATTCAACACTTGCATCTTCAATTTCGATTTTCCTTCCGAATCGATAGCTGACTTAAGCATCGGAGGGTCCTCAATACGTTGAGGACCTCCCTCACCTTGTGTTGAAATCTCAGGTAACACGGAACCAAAGGCAAAACACCCATGAGTCTCGGAAAATGAATAACCAATCAAGTTAAGTCCAGAATCCGAGGCATGTAAGCCCATATCAAAAAGGTTCTAAAACATGCTCTAACCCCAAAAATTCATTTTTTGTGAGGTGTCCGCACTGACTCACCGAACAAGAGCATGGAAAAATTCTCAAGACGAAGAACTGAGCTCAGAAGAATAAATGTCTTGAAGATTCCGCTCGGGCATAAAATAAGACCCCACATAACGCTTTAGCTTTCCGAATCAACACTTGTAAAAAGTTGATCATTCATCATATTGTGTACACAAATCCGAAAGGACGATAAAGCCGAAAATTTCGATAGGACTATTGTAAATTACAGTCTGAAAAGACCAAAATTGTTACATCCGAAAGGATTATCCCTATTCAATTAATGAAAACCGAGCATTGACTCGGACTATTACTATTAGAAGCTCATTGAATGTTTTATCAATAGTTAAATTCCGAATAACTTATATTCCGTTTCAATACTTAGCAAAAGATTCATAGAAAAGGCAATCGGAAAAGAAAACAAAAATTTCATTCAATGAAAGAAAGGGAGGTACAAGCCTTCGAAAAAGCCGAAAAGTACAAAAAGGAAACAAGAAAAGCCTAGAGCTCTAAATCATCAAGGGTCAGCTCCTCCTCGGCCCTGCGCTCCTCTCCCTCACTCTGATCTTTCGGGCCGGCCACGATGACTAGAGGAACCACAGAGATCGGATCCGCCTCCACAGGACCGGAAGCGGTGCCCTTGACTCCTTTCTCCGGAAGGGACGAGTTACTCTCCTTTTCCTTTTCTTCCTCCTCCTCCTCGAGGTCTTTTTCCGAGTCACTGTCTTCAGAAGGGCTCGAAAGAGAAGCGCTAGTAGCTTCCACGAGCTGCTGCCAGTAGCCGAACCTCCTCTCGGCAACTTCCTTGGATAGGGTACCAGCCAGGAACTTCTGATAAACCCTTTCCTTGGCCTCGACCTCAGCTCGAGCCTCCGTCTGCATGGCCTTCTCCTCAGCCTCGGACAGTCCTTTCTCCATCTCAGCCATCCGAGAAGATAAGGACTCGACGGTCCCCTTCAGCACAAAGGACTCCTCCATGGCCCTCTCCGTCTTCTCCTTCTCGGAAGCCAATTCCTTTTCCTTATCCTAAGCAATGACCCTCAGTTTATTCAATTCCGAGAGAGCGGAATCAAGCTTATGCTGGACCTCGTCCTTATCTTTCCTGCAAGCCTCACGGTCAGCTCGGGCCTTTTTGATCGCCGCAACATGGCGATCCCATTGCGAGTCAAAAGCGTGGCCGATCTGAACCATCTACATAAGATTCAAAGACATCATATTCCGAACAGAATATTGAAACAAGAGTACGCTCGGATATTACCTTGTGGCTGGCCAGAAGAAGTTCTTCAACCAGCTGGGAACGGTTGTCGTAGAGGAACTTCTAATCCTCCTCCAGGGCCATTCCTCGAAAAATTTCAAAAGCCGCTACGGGCTCATTGAAAAAGGAAGTTCCAGCTGGCACAGACAAAGTTCGAGTAACAGTTTCGGACTCCCCCAAAATTTGAACCTCCGGGAGCGAGGTCTTCTGCTTCTTCGGGTCTGGATTCTCCGACCTACCTTCTTCGCGAGGCCGCACATTAGCTGCCCCCTTGCCCTTACTCAGCTTCCGAGCAGAGGCCCTTGGGGCCTTATCTTTTTCCTTTTCCTTCCTTGCCCCGGAAGGTTCATTAATCGCCACGCCCTTATTCGGACGCTGCCTTAACAAAAAATTAAGGGCCTCCGCCGCCTTGGAAGACCCCTTGTTCTTTCTCTTCCTCTGATCCTTACCCTCCATCTTTGATGCCTGACCCCTTTTGGTTGGATCAGGAAGAATTGGGACCAATTTCTGAAGGTCGCGGATTTCCGGGTTGAAAGACAGAATGCGGTCGATGACAGCTTCGCTGTTCAATCCGCACGGAAAGTTTGCCTTTCCGATCTCCACTGCAAAATGAAAAGAAAATAAGTCAGAATCAAATGTCAAACGAACCAAGAGAAAATGCTTCCGAGCTAAAAATCGCCCTCATACTTGGCTCGGAATTCCACCAATACGGAATGTCGCCATCACATTCTTCTCTCCATC
Organism: Cardiospermum halicacabum; assembly: GCA_031304145.1. NCBI lineage: Eukaryota > Viridiplantae > Streptophyta > Magnoliopsida > Sapindales > Sapindaceae > Cardiospermum > Cardiospermum halicacabum. The sequence continues at coordinate 4,169,523 of CM062395.1, read as the reverse complement.
GGCCAGAGACAAAGAAGAACCTTTCCTTCCATGCCTTGTCACACGAGGCAGGATTGTGGAACACCCTTGTCTGGTCCGAGTGATAATGAAGATACACTCGACCCGGATCACCATTCACCCTCTGTACGGAATAAGCCACGTAGACATCCGCGATTTCGCAGTGAATACCCTTCTCCACGGCCATTTCGTCGAAAGATCGCAAGATTCTCATAGTGTTTGGATTCACTTGGCTCGGAGCAATCTGTAGCCTCTTGTAAAATTTTCGGAGCATTCCTCCGATCGGAAATATAAGACCCATGCTAACAGAAGTGTGTACATTGGGGTTCATCCTTCAATGACCCAATCTGCTCTCTCCTCGGCCTCAGGCGCGCGGATCATAACGTCCTCTGGAATATTATAACCCCTACGAATGTCATCCATCTGATCCAGACGGATAATGGAAGGACAATCTTTGGTTATGATCCCTTGAGGTCCGAAGGTTGAAGGATGCACCACAAGACGACTTGTGGTCTCATCTACCACTTCTATTGATATTCCGGTCGGAATCCCCGTAGGATCACTATCACCCTTAAGTTCTGCACGGACTTTTTCCAAAGTCCTCGGACTCAACTCCAGGCTGTTGGATCCCCCAGCTGATCCAGAAGTAGTGGGGCTACTATCTTTTCCGGATGGGTTGTCTCCGAACATCTTTCGTATTTCCGACTCAGTCGCCTCACTTGACATACCTATTCGGAAACGGCAACAGTCAGATCAAGAGTTTCTTTGATTAACCGGAAAGCACAGCTTGGGTCCTAAAACTGCCGGAAAAGGCTCAAAGTGGCCGGAAAAATCCATTTAGGGACTTCTTAGTTAGCCCTCTGAACACTGACATTCTTTCAGAGGCAGTAACCCGACATCCCCATCTTCGTCGGGTTACCAAAACCCGTCTCCTCCGACGAGCAAAAATGACACAAACACGCAAAACAACCAGCATTCATCAGCAATAATAAAAAGAGGATGACCAAGTGAATTACCTTAAACTTGTGACTGGAAAACAAAGTCCGTCGGGTTCGTATTGATGAGAGTTGTGAAGTTCTAGAGAGAGACAGAAAAGCCGGGGAGAGCAAAAGTGGAAAGGCAAGGTGGTTCTGACCTATTTATAGGCGAATGGGGTAGGTGAAAAGGTGAGGCTTCCTGGGGAAGCTCGTCCACGCGTCAACCTCCCAATGGAGAGTTTTTCCTAATGTGACGTATTTTGATAGCTGGAGAGAACTAGTGGGACACCAACCATTTCGTCTTCATCAATCCACTCGGAACCATCCGTGCGGATGGATGGGGGAATCTGTAGTGGGCTGGAAATCCGGGCCCGGTTCGGAACCAAAGCCCGAGCCCAGGCTCAGGCCTGTTGATTCTGAGGCTCAGGCCCAGTAACTCCGAGACAGCCCAATCCTTCTGAGGCCCGTCGACCGGGTAAGCGAGCTGTTGAGGAAATCTCGGATCCTGCGGAGATCGTTCCGCGGGGATCTCGTGGGGATCAAGTGACAGCCTTCCAAGCCTCTATAAATAGGAGGCCTGAACCTCACAAAGGGGACACTCGATTACTTACCGAAATGCTGCCGAAATTGTTACTCAAACTGCTATCTCCTTCGATTACACTCCGGTGAGCATCAGGCGATTCAGGTGACTTCACAAATCGAGGTCAATTGTGCCCAGAGCTCACTCAAGGGATTGTCCACATTCTTCCGAGGCAATCCTTCCGACAGGAATCATTGGGCACAAGAAGTTAACCCTTTCTATCAGTTGCTTAGTTCTTTATCTATTCTCAGTTCAAAGCTGACTTGAGCGTCGGAGTGCCTACGGCAGACACCATACCGGTGTCCCAAGGTCCGCTCGGACGTTTCTTACTCTTTTGCAGGATACCTTGACTTTTGGAATCGGTCCCAAACAAGCCCTGAACCATCCGGTCCGTCAGTCCGGATCAACTGTAGTTCTGAACCACTACAGTTTACTAAATAACCATTTAAATTTATCAATTTAATTACTAAAGTGGTCATTTTTCAAATTATTGTACACATGTAATATATGTAGAGTGTCACTTGTCATCTCCCGATTAAATGACTTTGTTAATTTCCTCCTTTTATTATAATAGAGATATTCAAATTTATATTTACACTAATTATTATACCACATCGGAAATATAACTCACCGGTTATTTTTTTCACCACTATATAAAGAGATTTTTGTTCAATTAGTTTTCACATCGACCTTAAAGGCGTTGGTGCTCTTTGTAAATTAAATAGAGCTACTTGCCACTAGAGGTTTAAATATGAGTTTATATTATTTCATTTTATGGATTCGACTTTAAAATTTTAAAATTTACATGAATCCAAAATCTATTTTACCAATATATTATTATATATAATAATATATAATAATAATCTTTATTATAATAAAAGGAGTTAATTAACTACGTGTTGACAAGTGGCTTCGTAAAAATGCAACATGTCATATTTTTTCTAAAATTACTTTTTTAGTCTTTAATTTTAATTAACTACATTGGTTATTTCGACATTTTAATAAATTCCCACCTTTTTGCACGGATTCTGCTATAAATTCTATTATTCAATTTTACATTTGCACTAATTATTATACTACATCGGAAATATAACTCACCGATTATTTTTTCCACCACTATATAAAGAGATTTTTTGTTCAATTAGTTTTCACATCGACCTTGAAGGCATGGTGCTTTTTGTAAATTAAATAGAGTTACTTGCCACTAGAGGTTTAAATATGAGATTATATTATTTCATTTTTTTTGGATTCAACTTTAAAATTTTAAAATTGACATGAGTCAAAAATCTATTTACCATTATATTATTATATAATATATATATATATATATATAATAATCTCTATTATAATAAAAGGAGGAAATTAACAAAGTCAATTAAGTCAATTAACCACATGCTGACAAGTGACTTCGTAAAAATGCAACGCGTCATATTTTTTCTAAAATTACCTTTTTAGTCTTAATTTTAATTAATTACATTGATTATTTCGACATTTTAATAAATTCTAATATTCAATTTTATATTTACACTAATTGTTATACAACATCGGAAATATAACTCACTTATTATTTTTTTCCACCACTATATAAACAGATTTTTGTTCAATTAGTTTTCTCATCGATCTTGAAGGCATCAGTGCTCTTTGTAAATTAAATAGAGCTACTTGCAAGTAGAGATTTAAATATGAGTTTATATTATTTAATTTTTTTGATTTAACTTTAAATTTTTAAAATTTACATGAATCCAAAATCTATATTACCATTATATTATTATATATATATAATATATATATATAATAATCTCTATTATAATAAAATGAGGAAATTTACAAAGCCAATTAACCATGCGCTGACAAGTGACTTCGTAAAAATGCAACATGTAATATTTTTTCAAAATTACTTTTTAAGTCTTTAATTTTAATTAACTACATTGGTTATTTCGACATTTTAATATTTAATATTAAATTAAAAAGTAAATTAACCACATTGGTTATTTCGACATTTTATTTCGACATTTTAATATTTAATATTAATTAACCACATTTTTCACAGATTCTGTAATAAATTCTAATATTCAATTTAATATTTACACTAATTGTTATATCACATCGGAAATATAACTCACTGATTATTTTTTCCACCACTATATAAAGAGATTTTTGTTCAATTAGTTTTCACATCGATCTTGAAGGCATTTGTACTCTTTGTTAGGTTTCTCATATCGACTTTTAAGACATTGGTGCTCTTAGTAAATTTAATAGAGCTATTAGCTACCGGAAGTTTAAATATGAGTTTATATTATTTTAGTTTTTGAATTGGATTTTAAAATTGACATGAATCTAAAATGTATATTATTATTATTATATATAATAATAGAAGTTTTTTTTTAAAATCTTTTTCTTTTACAATATATATATATATATAATAGTGTATGTTTGGTTAAACTTAAAATTTATTTATCATCTTCTTAAAAGAAGAAATTTAACCAAACATGTTTAATAAATTTCTTTTTATTAAATTAAAAATGTGAATAAATAAATTATTTTTATAATCGTAATCATATCATCTCAAAAATCAAATCAAGTTATTTTTAAATCGAATCAATTCAATACAAACTAAATAAATAAGAAACTTCTCTATCTCTATCTCTATTATTTAAAAAAAAAAAAGAAAAAGAAAGAAAAACCTAACCAAATGAATTAAACACGTGAGATTCTGCAATAAATTCCAATATTCAATTTTTTCTATTTTAAAAAATTATATGTTTTCTATATTTACACTAATTATTATAACACATCATAAATGTAACTCGCTGATTATTTTCTTCACCACTATATCAAGAGATTTGCATTTAATTAGTTCTGACATCGACCTTTAAGACATTAGTACTTAAATTAAATAGAGCTACTTAACACTAAAGGTTTAAATATGAGTTTATATTATTTTAGTTTTTGGATTCAATTTTAAATTTTAAAATTGACATGAATTCAAAATATATGTTATTATATATAATAATAATATAAGGTATATATTTATATAATAGTATATGTTTGGTTAAACTTAAAATTTACTTATGATCTTCTCAAAAGAAGAAGTTCAACCAAACATGTCTTATACTTTTTTAATTAAATTAAAAATATGAATAAATAAATTATTTTATAATTGCAATCATATCATCTCAAAAATCAAATAAATTCATTTTTAAATATCATATTCATTCAATACAAACAAAATAAATAAGAAGTTTCTCTATATCTATTAAAAAAAGAAAAAAAAAACTAATAAAGCGAATTAATCATGTGCTCAAGTGGGGTTCTAAAAAATAACACGTAAACTTTTTTTATATTAGATTACATATTAACACTTAACTATTAATTAATTCATTAGATTATTTTTATAATTTATAATATATATATATATTTTCTACTGTATATAATATTTCAACTAATTATTATCTCATATCGGAAGCGTAACTCAGTAATTATTTTCGCTACTACTATATAAATGACATTTTTATTGAATTATTTTCATATCGACCTTTAAAGTATTGCTGCCATTTGTACAACCAAAAGGTACTTGCCGCTGTAGATTTTAATATAAAATTAAAATATTTAATAATTTAGATTTACTTTTAAAACCCAAAATCAATATTATAATATACCTATTATAATAAAATGAGAAACCTAATAAAAGGAATTAACCACGTGATTATAAGCGGCGTTATAATAAAATAATACGTAAGCATTTTTATATTAAATTACATAATAACACATGAGTATTAATTAATTTATTAGGTCATTTTGTCATTTAAAATATATTTTTTATTATATGTTATATTTAAGCTTATTGTTATCCCATATCGGAAGCATAACTCACTACTCCTCCCTCCACAATCTCTTCCACTCTACTTCTCCTTCCAATTACTTCTCTCAATTCCTTACATCCACTTATCTCCATAGTTTCTAAAGATGGAAATTCAGTGTACCGAGTATTGTCCTCATCAATTCTTACCAACACTTCTAAAGCTTTGCATGAATATTGTAACACCCAAACCCCCGGCCCGACTGGAGTGGACCATAGGGACCCGGATGCTACATTACAGAGGCGGAGGACAAATTTGAAATGCGGATTAAGTGAAAATAAAATAATGCACCATACATTCGGGTTGACACGAATAATAATTGAATACCAAATTAACTTGTAAATAAATAAGTCCGTAGGTGTGTAAAACAGCAACTAGTTCACATGTCTCAAATATTCATTTAAAATATAATATTAAAATAATAAAATAAATGCATGGGTGCGGAAAACCAAAACAAGCTCACATGTTTCAAATATCCAATTTATATATATATATATATATATAAAATAAATACATGGTGCGGAAAATCATATAAAATTCACATGTTCCAAAATAATAAGATATAGGTGTAATATGACTACGATAACCTAAGTCACTTATCAAGTGCAATTACCAAAATAATAATAATACTAATAATAATAAAAATAATATACTAATACATCTCGAATATCCAAAAATAAAACTCAAAATCAAACTCATGACCAAATCGTTTAAATTTCAAAGTCACAACCCAAATAAAAATCAATTACAAAATTCGAGAGACATAATGATCAAAATGAACCAAAGGAAAAAAAATGCAAGTCCAGATGCCCATGAATTATGCAACACACGATTTTCCTGCTGACCACCTGATTAGCCTGAACACAAAATTTTGTATGTCGTCCCAAACTGGAGGACAGTAAAAAAAAAACAACAAAAGCAAAACTACGTCAGTCACTGGGACTGGTTAGCAAATCAGAGAAATAATAGACCACAACATTCTAAAACAAAAAAGGTTACCCGCGAACGGGTACAAACAAATAGGTATCTAATGCGAAGCTAGACTCGGAGAAGGTAATGGATTCAGGTTCAGGTAGCAATATTATCCTACGGGTGTACTTAGTTAATTAATTCATGACAGGGTTCGGATTTCAAATTTTAGAGTTCCAGACTTACGGAGATCCACTAACTCAGGTTGTGACTACTAACTGATATACGAGTTTATTAAATCAAGTTATACGGCTTTATTAAATTAAGTTATAACAAATAGACTCTAAGTCTTATACTTGAATTGAATTATTTACACCAATATCGAGACATGCTCATATGGTACACTAGTTTATGTTATTAAAGACCTAGTCATATGACACACTTATTCAAGTTTTTAATGATCTAGTCATATGAAACACTTTTTTCAAGTTTTTAAAGACCTAGTCACATGACACACTAATTCAAGTTTTTAATGACCTAGTCACACAATACACTACCATATACAATGTACTTATACTTAATTCACTTACCAAATTAAAATCAAGACATTAACCGATTATGAAGTCCAAGTTGGATTACCAGTTTCTACTAATTAAGTTTGACATCTATGTGGCTAGGATCATTTCATAAGGTTGTTAAATTTGACCTCTAGATAAGACCACAACTTCGACTTAGATCCTATGCAAGCATAACTCAAAGCAACCAAGCCAATTATTCAAGAAAAATAATTACCAAATATATTTACACTCACACCAAGATTTCTAATTAAGTGGTTCATTGGCAATCCTACAAATTAACCATTTATTTTAAGGGCACAGATCAAAACAGATTCTCATATAGTAAATAAAATTTGATTTCAGCTAACAAAAACTGTAACTTTACCAGCTTAAGCAATTAACCAGAATTTCAAACAGTTAATGTAAATAAAGTCCATTTATCCAAAAGATCAGAGTTCAGAATATGTAAATTATGGTTTCGATTAAACAGCCCATCCTAGATCAGTTAGCAAATCGGGACAGAACAGAGGTGATCCGATGATCCAGATTGGTCCAAAGACCCAGAACAGAACAGAGGTGATACCGTCGCATCCAGAGATGGCCGAAGCCTCAGAATATAATTAAGGGCAGAACTAGGCCCGCACGCGTTAGCGTGTAGAAGTACTTCTAATTTTTCCCTACGGCATGCCGGTCTCATGTAACTTATCTACGGATAGGGCTTATTTATCTTGCTTAACGTTTAATTAGAAAATTTAGAATTTAACAGAATAGATAATTAAGGCCACAACCAAGCATATACTAACAAACGGATTATTCAGCAGCAGCATTATAATAGTAACAAAACAAAATCTCATGATACCTAAGTCTCTTATTTTAAGACATGCACTTAGGTGTGGATTTCTAAACAAACTTATTTGTCCAAAGCAAAGTCACATGACCTATTTAGTTTTTTAAGACATATTAAATGTATAAACATATTCGGCTAAACATGTGACTATCACAATTATCATACCATGCATTGATTCAAACAATTCCCAAGCATAAAAATCACTAATTAAAGACAATAAAGCTGAAATACTAACCAACAAAACAATTTCCACAACTAAGCCTACAGGTCCCGTTCCACGGTTCCAGTAGCACCAGCACCGTCACCTGATGGTCACAAAAAAAATAATTAACACCAAAAATAATTACAGCAGGATCGAGGACCAAAACAAAGTATTAAGAACCAAAATTAACAGGGTTAGGGTTACTAGTGACTTTGAGACATCTTAAACGAATTTCAAACCAGAGAGATTTTATTTTCTTTTTTCTTTTAAATCAAACACATACTAACATCCCATTAATGGGAATGAACATTTACATCAAAAGGAAAAGTAGATTGGAGGGTTACCTTTGAGTCGGGGTGTGTGTGGAAAAATCAATCGAAAGTTGTTTAGGGATTGAAATCCTAAACTTTACCAATTACGAGAAATAAATTCAATATTTGATAAAATAAAAAAAATGAAAATCATTGAAACAAGAGGTGAGAGTCTCTTACCTTGTCTACAAAAAACAAGAACTTGAAAACCTAAATGGTTGCTAGGTTTCGTAAAAGAGAAAATGAGAGAAAAATAGAGTTTTTATAGGTCTCGTAAATTGAACTAGTCACATGACTAGTAATTTTTCAAATTAGTCCATATTATCTTATAATATAATAAATCAACTTTTTCTTATTTATAAAATCAAAGTAAAAATCCATTTGTTTTGTGAAAACACTCTAACTTGATAATGGAGATTTTTTTTTTTGAAAAAAAAAGAAGAAAATTTTAGGACAATTCAGATGTCTCAAATTCACTGATACCCTACAGTTTCGGACACGATTTAAGGTCAAAACACCAGAAAAAAAATCTCTTCAATATTATCACAATCAGCAATTTCCATTTTTTTTTGGGGCTAAAAGTTGATTGACAATTGATAATGGAAAAAGGAACTTTATTTGTGACATTTCACTCTATATATATCCTTCTGAATTGACTCAAACACTCTGGCTCTAATCCATCGTAATAAAAGCTGTTATTGACTAGATGTTCTCAATTGATGGCTAAGATTTCAATTATTTGACACGGATGAAGTATTGCTTCCTAACAAATATTTGTCTCGGATACCATTTTAGAGGTTTCGAATTTTTTGATAGGCTATAACATTGGACGGAAAAAAAAAAAAGAAAGAAAAGAAATTTGCTTCCTAAAATTACTTAAAAGGTATTAAAGTAAAATAACTGAATTTGGACACAAAAATCTGGACTTTAAAAATTTGGCGCTGCTTTTCAAATGCACACCTGACTAGTGCTAATTTAACAAGTTCCCAATACAAGACCGTTAATTATTAAACTTACTTCTGTGGAGGTAGGTAGGTGGATGTGTCTATGTTCTTTGTTTCGCAAGGTGGGTGAATAATTTGGGCCGAACCGAACCTCAACGCGGCCCATATTGCGAAAAGAACAAGCCAATTAATCTGGATCCGACGACCCGTTTAATTAAAAACTATTTTTAAAAACCCTAATTACCCACCCTCTCCAATCTGGCATGAAAGATCTCTCTTCTCCATTGAGCCGCGCCACGCTTTCCCTCGTAGCCTAATCGGCGAACTATGGAGGTCGTTACAATTTAATTTCTGTGTTGTCTGCTTCGACGTCATTGCATAACTTATGAACGATTGTTTGTCTAGATTCATTGTTTTGAGGATTCTTCGTGGTCATCAACGTCCTCGACACTCACGCGATTTCAATCCAGTGTTGGTCCGGCAGCTACTTTGACCCCGTTGTTTCCTACTGATTCTGACCCTGGACAACCTGCTCCTATGCAGCAGCAAATGTACCCATCAGCAGGTACCTTCCGTTCCTCCACCTGCTGCAGCTCATTTTACTTTGCCTGCGCCTCATGTTGTGCCTCAAGCTTCGTTGCAGTGGCGACGGGACAGGGAGCTCCGATTGTGCAGGCAGATGCAGCAACTTCTTCAGGAATTGGTACGCTCAAGGTTTATGCTAGATTACTGATCAACTAGCAATGTAAGACTGGTTTTTTCCTTCATTGATGTTTGTTTCAGAAGTATTGCATGGGGTTTTTGCAGATGATAGGGGAGCATCTAATGAGAATTTAGATGCTTGGGCTGCTCATTTATTTATTTATTTTTTCTATTTATTTAGTTCTATCTATCTGGAGACAATGTAGTTGTTGAAAAAATAGTTTGATATATATTGTTTCCAACCGTGCCTTAGGAATTCCGTAGTTGTCTAGGTTCTTTGGATTTTGGGTATACCTTAGTGTCATTGTTACAACATTTTGTATATTAATTTCAAACCTGTAAGCTTAATAAACTTCTAGCTATTTAAGTTGGGATGGGCTGGTGCATTGATGAAAGTTGCTAGCTATTTCATCTGACATTATCTGCTGGAACTGGTTGGGTTGGGTATTGGTTTCCACCAATGATGAAAAAAAGTATTACTACAACAGCAAAACAAAGTTGTGTTAGGAAAACTGTAGCAGTTATTAAATTCAGGGTACTCATTGATCTCATCTGATGTAAAAAGTTGCTCATTCAATACCTTTAAAATGATGGCTTGAGTTTGGGGTTATTGATGGCCAAAGACACTTGGTTTATGTGTCTTGAGTTGTGTTGTTTTTCTTATGGGTGTGATCTCCTATGTTTCGGGCTATTCCTGGCCAATCTGCTAGGAGGGCCTCACTGTGAAAACAAGGGCAGAGGAATGGAAGGAGAAAAGAAGAGCTGCCTGCAATGTAGTAGTTGTGCTGACTGGTTTTAAGTGCAAATATTTTCCAGAAACAAAATGTAAGTATGCTTAAATGACAGTTTTTCTCTAATGAGGGTAACTATAGAAGATATGGAATTTTTCTAACTATGATTACCATTATTTTCTTGTGCAGGATGGGCAAAGGCAAGAGAAGTTCTGGTAAGAGTGCTACTTTATTGGAGTCTATGCTAGCTAGCTTATTTATTTTTTCAAGTTTTTATAATTTTCTCTTAAATTCATTTTCTTGGTGACCTTCAGATAAGAGAGAACTTGTTGTGGTTACATGGCTATTGAAACCATGTATGTTCGAACGTTTAATAAACTTGAGTTGGATTAATATTTTTGATCTGTGGGGGTGATTCATTTACAGACAATGTTGCAATGCATTAACCAACCATACCAAGTAAAAAAACAGGGATACTGTTATTCAATATCATTAAATTTATGACAGTATCAGATTAACAAAAAAAACAATAAAGAAAGTAAAACACATGCGATCTTAATGAATCGGAAACCACCATTGAATCCCAATCCCAATTCGAAAAGGTCCAGTCCAATTGATGCACAGTGGATTGTTATCTTCGCATTGCTGCTGAATTCTTCAATGGGGTATACACACTTCAAAATCTCAAGAAGAAGAAAAATCAAAATTTTACATACCCCAAAGAATTTTAGCACAAGTGATGGTTCTTGATGATGGTTCCCAGTCTCGGATAATATGGATGGTTCTTGATGAACAGACTGTCATCGCTAAGAGAATGGACAGAGAGCCATTGATTAACGTATACGTTAATTTCAACTAAAGGAACTCCATTAACCAGAAACCGGATCTTCAACTAAAGGAACTCCATTAACCAGAAACCGGATCTTCAGAGTGAACCCGGTCAAAAGCGTTGTAAATTCACTCCCTTGTTCACCCGAGTTAACAAGATCGGTTTCACCGAGGGGAACTACAACTACGTTGTAGAAAATTTGTTTTTTTAACTCACAGATACACATATCTGTTTTTGCCTTTTTATTAATATTTGAACCAATAACTTTCAAATAAACAGAACATTAGATATTATCCGAGTTTGGTGCCACAACTTCACCTATGCACAATACTCGATCAAACACTAAACAACAAAAAAAAAACAGAGCAACACAACACGTAATATAAAAGCAACATAATTAAAGAAATAGAGCACCTCTGTTCGTATTTATTAACTGACAAATTAACAGATTTTAAAACAAGCTTGCTTCCTTCATACCTAAAGCAGCAGAATGTCTGAATCGAATTTACTAAGCAATTTCAATACCACCTCATCCTTTAATGCGAAGACGGTTAATGACTGTAAACCCATATCTGAATGAAAAGAACTCATAGCGCTGTATCCGTAAGACGTCAATACCTTCTTCACCAACGTCCGGTTGTGGTTTTCGTATTCGCCGACAATGTGAACGGACGACACAAGCAGAGACGACTTTGAAAGCAGCAGAAAGAGTAACACAGCCACCACGCTCATTTCTTGCCTCATCTTTAACGAACTTCTCGAAGACTTGGAATCGATTTCTTGTATTGTTGCTTGATCTGTTTTCCTATCAATCTTAGCAAGAAATGTTGTTCATTTAAAGTCGTTTTTGGAGGGAACGAACTCGCCTGGTGTGAGTTTAGCTGAGTGATATTTTTTATATACCCTTTGGTTTTTAAGTAATTCCACAATGACCCAGAATCATGAGCTCCCCCACTCAATATATCACGCATCTACTTTATTTATAATGTTAGATTATGGTTTTCATATTCTCCATTCGTCTAATACAACATTCAAGTATTTTGAGCTCAATTTGGACGGTAATTTTGAGAGTAAAGTTTTATTTATTTTAAAAAGGATTTTTTTTTCTTCCAATTTGTATAATAACTTCCAAATTGTGTGCTCCCTTCTTTTGAAATAGTAATCCTTTATTTTACAAAGGGTATAAGCGAAAATGTAATTTGGAATTTTTTTTAGGCCATAATTTAAGACCTGTTTTGAAAAGATTGCAAAACTAAATTTTGATTTTTCCTCCATAGACTATTTACATGTAGTTCATATAATCTGTGAATTGTAAAAATTCATAGGTATTTCGGAAACTCGGCCTACGGAGTGAAAACCAAACTTTTAAAAACCTTGTTTTTGTATATTTTTTAAAACTGGCCTATAATTGCATTTTGAACTTTAAAAACCCATTTAATTTTGTTTTTTTCACTTTTTTTTTTTAAATTTTATGAGTAAGTAGAAAGCTTAAAGTCAAGTTCTGTCTTTCTTAAAAAAAAAAAAAAAAAAAAAAGGATACAAACTCAAATCACTGAAACTTGTGGAGATCGAATTTCTCGGGAAGTTAATTGCGAAATGAAATTATGTTTTTTTTCCCCTTTGTTTTTAAATTTTATTTTAAACACCAATCATATGTCATTTTCTATTTATTTTTAATTAGAAAAAAAACAAAATATTCTGTTTTTTTTTTTTAATTTTAATTATTGTTTATAGATAAACAAATACAAGATGGAAAAGTGGAGTGGTGTGTTGTTGTGTAAAAGAATTTAAAATTAATAGATATAGTTATTATCATATTTAGGGTTTCAAATTTATCTTATTGAAAAGAAGTAACTAAGTTAAGAAAAATAATAAATTTATTTATCACTTTTATTTATATAGCTTAAAGGAACCACAAAAATCTTGATACGGTAGATTACATGTTTTGTATGGTTATACACTCGTATTTTGAAATGTTAATTATAATTTAAATTTATCATTTTATGTTATAGCTTATCAAACTTTTTACGACATAATTTTTAAACTTTTGTAAATACATTTTTATATAGCCTATCAAATGTTTTATTTGTTCATTACTCTCAAACTAATTGAATATAAAACCACCTTTACTATAAACGTGCGGTTTTATATTTGAACCATATAGCAAATAAACAAAATGACTAACTTACTATTGTTGAATAACCTTTTTATAGCACTCGATTTTTTCAATTTAATTATTTCATATTCTACTAGCTTACTACCATGGATAACCTTACTTTAAAATTATGTACCATTAAATAAACTAGGGCACATTCCCACGTGTTGCTTGGGGAAAATTCTTTGATATAATGGTGTTATTTTTTAATGAATAATTAATCATCAAATAATTTTTTAATAAATTAAAATGAATTTACATTAAAAATATTAAAATTGGGTCTTATTAAAAAATTAAGTCATTTATTAAAAGACCGGTTAAATGCAAATGATGTAGTAACAGAAAATTGAACTTATTAACTGAAGAAATCATAAAACACCTCGACAACATTTTGAATAGTTTGAATTTTGCTAATGAAATAATTGGTGGATAGAAATGTAATCCTTTCAATATTTAATAAATCAAAATATAAAAATCACGAAATAAAAAAATAAAAATTAATAAAGTCTACATCTATCGTGGCCTGTTCGATTAATCTGGGATTGAAAAGAAAAGATAAAGAAGCCTATGCAAATAATGTATGAACATAAGAAAACAAAATTGATAATTGAAAAGAAAAATGAATTATCATATACATGGCTTATACATGTTCTACGAAAAGCATAAAGCATAAACGCTGTAATAAAATAGAATATTAAGAAATATCAATATCCTTTCTAGTGTTGATGAAATCATCTACAATAATCGTATTGCTATTCCTAATAATAACACTGCGCCCTCTATGTCCTTCTACTCAAGAAAAAATAATTTTCTCTTGAAACTTTGGATTGTAATCGTCATCTAAAAAAAATTCAAATAATATTTATTAGATCTCAAAATAAACTTATAATAAGCTAAACAAATAATAGATAATAAACAAAAGTTAAAAGTTCATAAAAGCATTATTTGCCACTAAATACGCAGCGAAGGACAAGAAAAGAATCAGAGAAGGAACAAACATTGTAACACCCAATCCCCGGCCACGGTGGAGCCGCGAACGGAAGTCAGAGCGCCACATTACAATCATACATTCATTACAATAAGCGTGGAAAATAAACATTTGTATTGAAAACGGTCGCTTGTGAAACAATTTCCTGAACCCTTTTTGAAAAGCAATAACATAATCTATACGATTCATTTAAAAAGAAACCTGGATAACTCATTTAATAAAATAATCTTGTATGCGATTCATATTAAATATCTATTCAATAGTTCACAATTTCCAAATAAATTGTCCAAGGATAAATAAGCTGAAACATTTAAATGAGGTTTATATATCCTTCAAAACTAATCAAAAACAAAGAAAAAATAACTGCTTTCAATATGGTTCCAAAATAATGAAATATGTAATGCAACCTTCAATCTGCTCGATCACCTGTTTCACATTTCCAATAGATATACAAGAAAAAGGAAAAATAAACGTCAGACTATCGATGTCTGGTTAGCACGTCATACTCCAACAAGCATAAGTAATGCGTCTATTTATTCATACCAATATGAAGAGGCACACAAATGCACCTAAACTATCAATCAGGGGTAAAGGGAATATAATCCCTTCTGAATCCAATTCTATTAACAAGTTCAACAAGGTGAAATAATCATCTAGTTCCAATTATGTTCATTAAGCACATTTATCATCATTAGATATCCAATTAGGTTTCCCAAATTCATTTAAAAACCTCAAAAGCAATCAACTAACCTCTAGCATCCGTCACCCAATAGCATTCATGTTAAAGTTCCAATTTTTATTAGACTACCATTAATCTAGGATCAATAATGAAACGGAGCCTATTAGGCCGAAGCCACCAATTAAGCCGAAGACCGAAATCTGTAGAGTCGTTCATTCCCCCTCGGGACAGACTACTACCTTAGAATCCCATCAATTAGGTCTGAAGACCACCAATAACAATATGCCTATAGGCGGTGGTGCCGTCACTCAGTTTTTCAATGATGGTTAGCTAAACCAAAAGTCCTATGTTCCAATAGGTTGAGATATCTCGGTTACCCCTAATGACATGTCATTCTATCACTACTTTCAACCATGACTAGGACAATCATTGTTCAATTAATTAAGTGATCAAAATACACAATTCCATTTAACAATCCACAATTTCATTATATCAATCAATTGGCTTTCAATCAATAATTGGCCGGGTACTTTACTAGTGCCTTATCCATTTATTTCCAACTCTAGCTAACCAAAGCCTAAGTCTAACATGCAATAAACTTATCCCTATGTATATATATATAAAAGTATATATCAACATATAACAATAATAGCAGCAATCAATGTCCATTCCTAACATTCACTATCTATCCTTACCAATTTTCGATTCATGTGGTTATCTTATTTAACCATATTAATGCACATTCATAAACATACAAAAACCAATACAGAGTTCAAAATGACGTTGCTAACATTTCTTCCAATGATAAGCTAAGCTAAGATCCCTGACACGATCCTCAGCACCGTCCGCTTCGCCTAACAACAATAAAGAACAACATTGGATTTAGACAAACGGTTCGAATACGTGGGGTGCAAAAAGAGAAACCTATTATAATCACAAGGAGATGATAAATGAGCAAACAATAAACAATGATGATAACAAGAATATACCAAAACCCAATTCAATTCCAACAATCTATCATTCAATCCACTTTCCCCAAATCTTAGGGTTTCCCACAGACCCTAACTAATCCAACACTTAACCAATAACGATCACTTCCAAATCTATCATCAATCATACTTGAACACAAAGGGAACCAAATTGGGATTAACCGGAGACTTACTGGAGACACCCAAACAGAGAGATTGCGAAGGAATTGAGAGAACAACCACTTGCGAGAAAAGAGGATTCGAGAGAGTGAGAGAGAATGAAAAAGATTCGGCCAAAATAGGTTTTAAAACCTTGATTACGGTGATTGGCGACAAGGCTGGCTACATAGACCCCTTGTTGCCAATCGTTATAGCAACTCGTCAAAAAAATTCACCTGAATTCGCTCGCTGGCGACATAAAGCCTATGTTGCCAGCACTGGCGACATAAAGTCTATGTTGCCAGCACTGGCGACATAAAGCTTATGTCGCCAGTATGACTTGTGCTGAGCACCTTCGTTTCTTCCTTCGTTCGACTTTATTTTCGCTTCGGTTCCTACGTACGGTCAACACAATATCAATAAATATTTTCAATGTAGTTCAATGATCAAAAGTAACATTTCAAATACCAAAATGTTATAAGGAAATTTCAATAACTCAACAATTGAATTCAGTTTGAAACATTATAAAACGTACAATGAGCTGAATAAATGACATCTTATCAAATCGCATCAAATCCATAGATGGCAAGTTATGTATGAACCACTCCATTGTTTCCACTTCAAAATCAAGCAGTAAAAATAAAAAAGACATTGATGTAAATTGTATATTACACGGTGTTTGGTAAATCTAAATGAGTCTATATCATAAGTCTTCACCAAAAGAGCACTACAATTAAATTCCATGAACACCTGCCCAAAATGATAGCATTACTCCATGAAAGTGTTGTTTGAAAAAAAAATGCTTTTTACATGTTCATTTCAAAAAATCAAAACCACAAATGAAATATTCTACAAAAATGTAAACTTTAATCCAAACCAATTAATCTCACAAAAAATTCTGGCCATTTTTAAAAAAAAAAAAAAAATCTAACATTTTTATTTGTGACAAAATGAGACCACAAAAACGGAAACTAACAATTACTCCACGATCATGACTTAATGCATCTTTCTGTAACTTTGTATCTCTGCATCTTCAAAATCAGTAGCAATCTTTACTTAATTGATTCACCATGAAGAACTCGAAAGACACACATGTATATAGGGATGTAAACAAGTTGAGTCGAGCTCGAGTATACCCAAGCTCGACTCGACTTGTGAAATATTATGTTAAGTTCAAACTCGTTCGAGCTTTCAAAAATCAAGCTCGAGCTCAAATGATAATCAGGATACTCGAACTCGACTCGTTAAAGCTCGTTAATTTTTTTATTAATAATTTTTTTAATTTTATATATATTTTTTGACTTGATTTGGACATACTCTAGCTCAACTCGACTCGTTGGTGTTACTATAGTAGAGCTCGTTAAGGCTCGCGAGCCTTACGATTCGAGTAATATAGAGCTCGAGCTCGACTCGTTTCACGAAAAAACTCGACTCGAGCTCGTGAACGACGAGTGATCTCGAGTATTTCTTGAGTCGATCTCGAATAACTTGCAAGTATTTTGATTCACCAGGAAGCATGTACATAATATACTAGCTTCCTGATGTTGGTGACCGGAAAGCACCTATTCATTATGAACAGGTGCTTTCCGGTCACCTACACCAGGAAGTAGGTAAATTTATGTACATGCTTCCTGGTGTTGGTCAATAGCACCGGAAAACACCTACATTTTAAAAAACCAAACTAAACCACCTATTCAAAATACCATAATAACAGCCAATATTCAAACTTTTGGAGAAAAATAAGCATTATTCAAGAAATAAACTCAAAAACGTAACCTTGTTCGACTCTTTTGGCGACGCATCTTATGTGGAGTCAACTGAGTCTTATTCTGCTGCATTTTCTTCGGCGCCTGAGATTCAGTGTTTGTTGATTTGCTCTTGTTGGGGCTTTTAGACGTTATAGCACCAGGTTTTGAATAACCTTTCTTATCTTTGTTCTTCCTCGCCATAAATGGGGTTGAACAATGATTTTGAAGTTAGGTTTGAGTTCGCGTTGACGATGATGGTGATGGTGGGTTTCTGCGAGTTGATTTCTATCGATGCTGAATTTGTTTCACAATTCTTTATTTGTCCTCGCCACTGATGATTGGAAGCAACAATGGTTTCGATGGAAATGGCTTCTATCGATGATGAATGTTACTGGAAGATGAACAACGTAGGTTCACAGATAAGACGAATAGGAGGTGAACATATAAAGTTAGTTTTAAGTTAATAATGTATGTAAATGAATTCTTCTGCTATGAGGTTATTATTTGAATTGAATAGGGCATAGGAAAGATTTAGTTTAGAATTCAATGGTTAATTGGGTGTTAGGGGTAGTTTAGGTATAATATTATCTTTTAAATATATATTGTTTTAATTTAAAAAATTAAATAAAATTTTAAGGGTGATTTCCAAAAAACCACCGCTAGTTTGACCTGTTGGCCAAAAAATCTCACCTTTTTCATTTTTGGCCAAAAAACCTCTTTTGGATGGAATCTGTTAGATTTACTGTTCATCCGCTAGATGAACAGTAACTGAGGGGCATTTTCGTAATTTCGCTATTTTATTTATTTTTTAAAAAAAATTAAAAAAAAAACTTTTTTAAAATTTTTTTTCTTCCTTTTTCTTCTTCTTTTCTTCTTTTTTTCTTCTTTCTTTTATTTTTTATTTTTTCTTTTATTTTCTTTTTACTTCTTCGCCCCCCCTAAATCAAACTCTCTCCCCTCTCTCTTCCCCATTAAATCTCTCTTTCCCCCACCAAAAATTAAAATATTGAAAATAAAAAATAATTTTAGATTTATTATTATTATTATTTAACATTGAAGTGAAGAAAAAGAGGGGGAAAAAATAAAAAAAGAAGAAAAAAAAAAGAAAGAGAGGAAAAAAAAAGAAAAAAAAAAAAGAAAAAAGAAAAAAAAATGGAAAGAAAAATAATAAAAAGTTTTTTCCAAATATTTTTTTTTTTAATTTTAAAATAAAACCTTTTTTTTCTTTCCATTTTTTCCTTCTTTTCTTTTTTATTTATTTATTTCTTTCTTTTTTATATTTTTTTACCTCTTCTTCTTCACTCAATGTTAAATAATAATAATAAAAAACTTAAGATTATTTTTTATTTTTAATATTTTAATTTTTGGTGGGGGGAGGGAGAGATTTGGTGGGGAATAGAGAGGGGGAGAGTTTGATGTAGAGGAAGAAGAAGAAAAAAGAAAAAAAAAGGAAGAAAAAAAAGAAAGAGAAAAAAAATTTAACAAGTTTTTTTTTAATTTTTTTAAAAAAATAAATAAAAATGATGAAATTATAAAAATGCCCCTTTGTTACTGTTCATTCACTAACGGATGAACAGTAAATCTGACAGATTCCATCCAAAAGAGGTTTTTTGGCCAAAAATGAAAAAGGTGAGGTTTTTTGGCTAATAGGTCAAACTAGCGGTGGTTTTTTGGAAATCACCCAAATTTTAATTAAAGGATACAATTGTAAAATTGGTTCATTGGATGTAAAAATTTATACAAATTGTTTAACAAGGTAAGAAATTTAATGTTGGGCCAAAACTAAAATGGGAATTATCACATATATTTATGAAAAGTTTTTATTTTTTTTTGACCTTATGAACTTTGGTTTAACCAATTTTGAAATTTTTTAAAGGTAAACTTTCACAAACTTTAGTTTTAAAAAGGTGGTCTCTACGACCACGCCTATATAATTCGCCATCACATATTTATAATTTGCGATCATAAGTTTATGATCTGCGATCACATAAGATAAATTTGAAAAGTTGGTCTATTTTTAAAAATAAAGATTGTGAATAATTATTTATATATATATATATATATATATATATTCAAAACTGACAAATTAATTTAAATCAAACTTCATAACATTCATTTTAAATAATTAGGTTTATATTTATGCTAAAATATATTACTAGTAAATGTCTATATATATATATATATATATAAAATACTATATTACTTGATATTTATATCAACCTCTGTGACATTCTTTCTCTAAGATAAAACGAGTTATTTGCCACCGAATGACCACATATAAATTAAAATGTTTACGTATTTCGTTTTAAGTTTAAACCAAACATGGACAAAAATAGTTGGTTTGAATATAAAATTAAAAATTTAAGTGTTTAATTTTTATGTTAAGAGTTTACAACTAAATATAAACCGAAAGAGATTGGACATAAATTGGTCATTAATCCTAAATTGATATGAAATAGTCAAATATCTTGAATTTTATATATATTCAAAAATAAGTTAGCCAACATTAAATAAATTATAACTTGATCTTATTTTATTGGAGGAAGCAGCAGCAGTAATAATAATAATAATAATAATAATAATAATAATAATAATAATAATAATAATAATAATAATAATAATAATAATAATAATAATAATAATAATAATAATAATAATAATAATAATGTAATATTTTTACTTTTCTTTTGAATAAATTAATAATTTTGATAAATGAAAGTTTTAGATAGAAATGATACATTTTTTATTTTCTTGTTGAGTTTGAATATATTAGTGAACGATTTAAAATAAATTAATGATAGAGAAGAATTTTGATAATCACAAATTTTATTTGAATTTGTGTCACAATAAATTTATTTTTTTCAATATAAAATAAATATTATATAATTTACTTATTTTATTTTTATATTAAGACCTGATTGCCCGCAGACATGTCCAGTTTTGTCCTTAATGAGTTGCAAATTTATACAATTCGAATTTAAAAAATTGCAGATTAAATAAGTATTAAATTTAGTGTTAATATCCATACAATGTATGAATAAATTTGGATTGTAAAGCGCATTTTGACAACATTAGATTTTTATGGAAAAAAATATCTGACTTGAATTTATTTATCATTCTTTATATTTATATTACTATATTATTTTAAAATTAAAATTATTACTATACATCTCGCACGAGCTTACATATTAGTATATATTTAATTTTATTTTCATTATTAATATTTATTTATTAAATAATTTTTAAATATATTTATCATCTAATAAAAATATAGTATAATATTAAAATAAAAAAAATAATTTATGATTTCAAATTAATTAATAATATTTTATTAATATTTATAATTGGGAAAGTTTTATTTTTGTAACTTTATAACTTTCTTTTGCGTTATATAGACCATCTTTAAAAACCTTTCAAAAATATACTTTTAAACTTTGGTTTTCATGTATATGTCCAAATACCTAATTTGCCTTTTAGTTAAAATATTTATGAAGGATTTTTTTAAAAACACTCTTGACTTATGAAAAAATAGGATTCTGTCATACTATGATACTAAATTTTCGGGGCTCAGAGTTTAAATTGAAACCGAGTAAAACTATGCATATGTCAATAACTTTTGAAAGTTCTTAAGCTTTATACTTAATATTTTGAAGTTTACATAAGCTAATGCAGTCATCCAATGATTATTATCTCTCTGAAAGAATTAATAACTATCATGATAAATTATCATTTTTATTTTAAGAGTTTCAACATAACTATGTTTTAAAATTAATTTTTTCATGAATTTAATCAAATATTAAATCTTTTATTATTTGCAAAGTTTTGCAATGTTTCTTCAAAACATTCGAAAAGTTTGAATTTAAGTTGTGACTCATTAATCATTTTTTGACATAATTCATGATGAAGTTGTGATTCTTCACCGACTAGATCTTTTGTATTTTCTTCTATACATTCTTTTTCCGAGTCAATAACATCTTCAAAACATTTTAAAAGACTTTTAAAATCATCACAATCTTTCAATGGAATTCTGCAAAGTTTACAGCAAAGAGAATTGTAGAAACTTATGACTTATAATTATTTATGAACATATGATATTAAGTTATTCATTTGTTTTGAAATTATCTGGAGATCAAGCTCATGATTAAGAGAATGATATAACTCTTCCTTCAAAAGTTGAGGCCTTCGAAGAATTTTCTTTAAGAATGTTTCTCGGAAGACATTTTTTTTTGTTGAATAAGACTTTTAACAGGTTTAATTTTTCTATAATAAATCAAGACTTTGACGTGTTTTTATTTGAGAAATTTCTTTTAAAAGGACTTTTGAAAACAAACTATCAAAATAGATTCGTTCTAAATTAGTAAACATTTTTGAATGTTGGCTATTAGTTAATGTATAATTAAAGACATATGTGATGATGAAAGGAAATTGTCCTTCATTCATCAAATTTGATCTGTAAAACTTATGAACAAGAGTTATTGCTGTATTAAGATTTTAGGACTTAAGAAGAATAGCATAACCTAGGTGAACTTGGAACTTTAGTTGTCGGGCAGTTAAGTTTCTTATAACAATTCCAATTATTGAAGCATTTAGATCTTGAATTCTTTAATCTTTATCAACAATAGATATAAGAGAGTTAATACCTTCAAGAAAAGTGGACTTTATGATTATCTAAAGAACTCCTAAATGGATCTAATCCATCTGAAGTTGTTCAAGATATTTAAGTTCTTCAATGACTTTTTGAGTTTTATAAGGTCGATTATTTCTATTGTACTCCAATCTTTAGCATCTTTAATATTTAGTTGGTTATTCACATACTAATATACCATAGTTAATTATGTTAGGCAAACTTTATAAGACAATATTTTTAAAGGATTAATTTTCAAAAGTCTGTTCTTAAATCCTTCCTCTTTTGAGAGAGTTATTTCTGTAGTACAAAGTTTTTCAAATTCAGGATCTTCTAAATCTTGTATTCTTATGGGAGTAAACTTTTCATGCAAATCTAAAGACTCAATTAGATCCATATTATAAATTTAAAATAAACAATCTTTTCTAAAAGATAACTTATAATAACTTGAATCTATAGAAGTGATCCTGGATGAGCCTTCTTGCCTGTACTTCTAGTATTCAGCTTCTCCACGACCATTGCCTTATTGCATTTCCAAAAAGCTTTGACAGAATGCTACTTATGCAAATCGACTTATATATTCAAGAGATCACAAAAATTTATTTCATAGAAGCGAAAGTTTTACTTTAACTCAAGTTCAACCGGTTATGTGTTACTTGGTTGCCTCCTCCTGGATACATAATTTAGACCCTTATATAAGCTCGAAGGAGGGTGAATGGACAAAACCCAAACTACCCTTTAGACATAAGCATACGCATCACATGAATCAATTATTACATGACTCATTCACATGACTCAATTATTGTACGACTCATTCACATCTTCTGATAAGGCTGTCATCCTCCCTGTGAAATGTTTAAATTCTTCATCAAAGTCGAGCACTTGTTCTAGCTCTCCTTTAGAAATAATTCTTTTATTTACATACCAGAGTAGGCATTCTAGTAACTTATATGCGACTCTCATTACAGACTGATCGTTGAAGGAAGAAGTAGTTTTCCAAACTGATGCTAAGAAGTTAACAATATTCCTTATACAAAGAATATTATCAACTTTCTTCTTTTCATCAATAGTTGGAAAACGATATTCATCAATAATCTTTTTACTGATGATAAAGATAGAAATATGATTTCGTCATCTTCTCTAAAGACTGACAAAGATGATGTAAAACAGAGCACCTATCTCTAACTCCTAGTAAGTTGTCTGAAATTTTCCGGTGTTGAAACTTTTTTAAACACTAAAGAGTCCCTATAATATGAACTTGATAAAGCAGTCCACATTTTTAGAGTTCATAGACTTTTAACAAATTCGCATCCTATATAGCTATAATTTTAGAATAATCTCTCATGTTATTGACTGGGTAATAAGACCTTTCCATTATGTTGTATAAGGTCCATGTTTTTTGGAATATCATTTCTTTATCAAAATATATTTTACTTAAATTCATCTACTCCCGGACTTGGCTGCTTATGGGAACTAAACCTATAACGTCCTAATTTTGGGGCTAAATGATTCAATATTTTTTATTCCATGGACATCCTTTTTGTAATTCTTGACCCATTGTGATTTATCGAAATGATATTATGTTCATTGGTTTGTCATAAGATTATATATCATTGATAAATTGGTCATTCGTCTGAATCGTAGCTGAAACGAAGTCGAGGGAAGGAAAAACGGAGATAGACAGCACTGGCAGTACTGGCGATAAAGCCCAATTTTGCCAGCTATGTTGCCAACAAGCAAATTTTTAAGCCTAAATGTGGGACATGACACTCTAGGTGCTGACGATATAGGCTTTATGTTGCTAGCCATGTCGCCAGTGACCATTTTTCAGACAATTCGAAGGGTTGAAACACTGTTGCCTCTGGCAACATAGGCTTAATGTCGCTAGCCTTGTCACTAAAGATCGAATCAAGTCAATTTCAACCTAAAACATATCAAATTCAACTTATTCTTTTCACTTTCTCAAACACTCTCATTGCACGATCGACTTTACTCTCAAATCCCTCTCTACCTCTTCATCGGCGTGACTCCACTAAGCAAATCTATTAACCTTAGATTGATCTCTTGTTTATTGTAAGCATGATTTTGAAAGGTATTGAGACTAGACATTGATGTTTTAGTGTTGTATTTCAATTGGATTGGTTAGGGTTTTATTAGTAGGAAACCCTAAATTCTAGAATAGATTGGGGTCTTCAATTGGGATGGATTTTGTGATGTAATCATTAATGTTTCCGTTTATTGGTCCCTAGATCATCAATCCCTAAGCGAATAGAACTAGGTTTTCCATTCGCACACCAAGTGCTCGATTAAATGTCCAAGTAAGTTCTTGCTTTTATTTAGGCGAAGCGGACGGTGTCGAAGATTGGTCCGGTGACGCTTAGCTTATTGTCATTGGAGGAAAGGTTAGCAACCTTGTTTTACGCTCCATATGTGGTTTATGTATGTTTTATTAATTGTGCATTAAAATGATTAATAACATGTCCACTTAAGTTGCTCAAATAGTACTATTAGATAATGGTAACGTAATGGGATAGTGAATTACTGTTATATTGTTCTCTGTCTAGAATTGCTATTGGTTAAATATATTCTTATAAGTATACTTGCAATGTTTGACTTAGGCTTTGGTTAGTTAAAGTTGGAGATAATTAGATAAGGCTCTAGTAATGTACCTGAGATTGGTTTTGAAAGCTAATGAATGATAAATTGTATTGTGTGCATTGCATCGCTTAAATAAACTAATAAATGATTGTCTTAGTCGTGGTTTAAATAGTGATGGAATGACATGCCATTAAGGGTACCCGAGATGTCTCAACCTATTGGAAACATATGTCATTTGTCTAGCTAACCACTATTGAATTGAGGACGACTCCTATTGAGTGTGACGACACCATCACCTATGGGCCATTATATTGTATTGTGGTCTTCAGAGCTAATTGATGGAATCCTAAGGTAGTTGTTCGTTTCGAGGGGGAATAAATGGCGCTGCGGATTTCGGTCTTCGGACCCTATTGTGAATTCGGCCTAATTGTATGACTTCGGCCTAATTAATCCTATTTCATTATTGATACTAGATTAGGAGCGGTCTAAAACAAAAATGGATAACTTAATGCAATTGAAATGGTATGATGATTGCATATAGTAGAATTTAATGCTTTAGGGGTTTTAAAAAGGACTATTAGTAAACTTTCTTAGACCCTAGGTAATGATAAATGAACTCGAGCATAATTGGAACTAGATTTAGAAACATGGACTTATACACACATGATAAATACTATGATTGAGTGAGTTTGTTTTCCCCTCTAGATGATTGATAGCTCCTAGGTGCATTTGTGTGCCAAACTCTTGATGGTATGTTAAATAGACGCATTTCTATGTCTTTGTTGGAGTGTGAGATTGCTAACCAGACATCAATAGTCTGACGTTATCTTTTCTTCCTTTTTCTTTTCTCTCCTATTGAAATGTGAAACATGTGATCGAGTAGATTACAGGATTCAAGCATTCCCATTGAAGCATGTCTATTTCCATTACATTTTGAACTATTTTTGGAAACTTTTATTTACTTTCAGTTAGTTTGTTAATGGGCTTGTAAACTGTTTTAGCATTTTGAAGTTATGACATTTATGAATAGTTCATTTTGGGATTGTAAACAAATATTGGATACTTGTTATTAATTTCATACAACTATTTGTTTTAAAATTATAATCGAACTATTTATTTTTGTTATTTTATTCCACATTTATTGACAGTAAATGAATTAAATGAAAGAATGTAATGTGGCCTTGCGGTCTCCGGTTGTGGTTCCGTCGTGAGTGGGGGTTGGCGTTATAGAACCAAAGAGGAACATGGACTTTGTATTTTTCTATGTAACTGGAGGTGCTGGTCAAATCAACTTCTCCCTGAAAGACTTATCGTTATTGTTGAACTCATCGAAAACATCCTTTGTTTGTTCAATTGTTGGATTCTTTTTGTGGATGACTCCCTTCTAATTTATAATGAACAGTGAGGCTTTACGCTGTTCATCATAAACTCCTTTACCAAGGCCTGTGCAAATGACATAATAATCTTTCTTTGGAAGTTTTGACTTATTTATCAATTCATTGACCTTTTCCAAATCTTGAATGACTTTAGCTCTGTATGAAGAGACTGTCAAGATCGACTCTTTCTTTTTCTCATGAAATGATATTTTTAGAGTTGATGTTGATGATGCCATTATTGTAGACACTGTTGGTTCTTTAATTGCCGTTATGGGCTCTTTGACTGCTGTTTTTATTGGGTCCACCATGCTTCCATTCGCGTGTAAGTGTATCAGCAATGACGTTATTGAAACCTTTAACTTTTTCAAACTTTATTGGATACTTTGAGAGAGTTTTCTGACAACGGATTAGACGTTCTTGACTTAACTCTATTTTTAGATCAAATGCTACAAAACTTGTAAAATAAGAATTGTCAGTTCGAAGAGTAAACTCTTTTGGTAAAACACCAATTCGCCATTTGCGAAAATTTTTTATTATTCTAAGAAATTCTCATTCATGGGTTGAATAATTTCTTTCTGTTGGACTAAAATTCCCCCTGACATATCTAAAGAGTAATTCTCTGTATTTTTCTTGTTTAGAAAGACTTATATGATAATGAGAACCATTTCGAGTAGCAAGGTTTATCTTACTGTCCTCGATTATATTCTGACTAGTAGGGACTCTTGCTTTCAAGCATCCTGCCCAAATGTCACTACTGCCGCCAGTTTATACTATCAAGTAATTTTTATCATTCGATTGGTATAATCTAGGAAGAGTTTTGCATTAATGCTAGATTAATTGAACCATTTTAGAATCCTAATCATTCTATGACCATTCCACATTAGTTGAACATTTAGGAGAATGTTTTGAGGTTAATTTTGAAATACTTTTCAAAAAACATTGTGATGAAATATAGTTTACAATACCAAGAAAAGGTTGCAAATGTTTTCTGTCAGTAAATTTGTTTGGGAAAATATCAAGCTTTTTTAGGATATTGTCCCGTAGGTTTATTAAACCATCAGCTGTTATTGATAAATTGAGATAATCAATTTCTTGGTTACCTATAACAACTTTCTCTTTTGAAAGTATTAAATCTTTTTCTTTACATCATTCGAAAATGATCAAAAGTTTATGAAGATAATCTTCATAATTATCTTTTGTAAAGACTAAAATATCATCGATGTAAGTTAGAGTGAATTCTTCTAACCCTTCGAGATTTTTATCCATGAATATTTGATATATCGATGAAGTTTATTTCAAACCAAGTGGTAGAACATTCCATTTACATAACGTTTGAGGGGGACATGTAAAAGCGGTTGATGACTTAGTTTTTTTATCGAGATGTAACTGCCAATAACCTGACGTTGCGTCTAAAGATGAAAACCAGTTTGAACTACGAATTCAATTTAAAATTGTATCTTTTCATGGAAAATTATAGTTATCTCCGACAATATCTATATTCATAGCTTATTAGTTGATAACCGTACATTTTTACCACATTTTATTTCATTATCATTATTGACATAAAATGTTGGAGCAGAATGCGGGGAGGTACTTTTAGAAATAATTTCTTTTTGAAGTAGGTCCTTATATTCTTTTTGGAAATCTTCAATATCATTCTTGGAATAAGGAATTTCATTAGGAACTTTTACTTCTACACTTTTGTTTTTCAGTTCTATATGAACTATTATATAATTTGTAGAGTCCATTGGATTTCTAGGCCATAAAAAGTTTACTATACAATTATAAGTCACTTTTGAAAAGTTTGCCAAACTAAACTTTGATTTTCACTCCATAGGCCATTCACAGCTGTGAGCGTAATTCACAGACTGTGAGCATAGTTCACAGCATCTGTGAATTGTAATGTTTTAGGGGTATTTTGGGAAACTTGGCCTCTGGAGTGAAAACTAAACTTTTAAAAGCCTGTTTTTGTATGTTTTTCAAAACAGGCCTATAATTGTATTTTAAACTTTAAAAAGCCCATTTCTTAGAATTTTCACTAATTTGTATTCTTAAAATCCAAAGGATTTTCATAACAGACAGAATCTAAAACCTCATCAACCCTTTGTTGGAGACTAGTTTTAAATTTCGTAATGGCTTCAATACCTCATAATAGGATGTTAAAACTACGAATAATATTTTTTAGATTTTCTATGTAGCGCCCAATTGGGATTGAAACCTCTTGAGCTCTCCATTTTAAATGGGGTGAGCTAAACTTATGACATCTTAAACTTATGCTATCTGAAGTTTGCACAAATGGTGCACAACGTTTTAAGAAATAATTACCAATTATAAACTTCATACTTGTTCTCTTTTGGTAAAAAATGTTAAACCAAAATATTTTAACTTGAATTTTGACTAGAACATTTTTTTTTTGCATGTCACACTATTTTTTCGGTAGTGTTATTTGCAATTTTTACTTTAATTGGATTAGGAAGTTTAATCCAATTAAGTTGTATAGTTTGATCAACAAAACTTGTTGTTACACCAGAATTCATTTAAGCAAAAATTCTAGGCTTATTTTTGTTATACAAAATCTGAATTTGTATGAAGCTAGCTTTATGATTCGCTTTCTCCATCAAAGTGATAGTCAAAGTAGTTTAAATTGAAAGTTTTTTACTCATTTTCTGATGACAGATATTTTGAAGAAGAGGAAATATCTTCTTCGATTAGTTCTAAATTTAAAGAGTAAGCAAACTTAAGAAGTTTTTCTTTCTTTTTTTATTTGGGGACTATTTTTCTTAGGACAATCATTAGCATAATGGCCTAACTTTTTACAAAGGAAACACTTACATTTTGACTTAGGTTTACCCTTAAGGAACACTTTTGTTCTAGAACCATGCTGTGAGGATTTTCATTTCTTCCTAAAGAAGTTTCTGATTTTTTACCCTTTTTGGAAGACTTATTGTAAGATTTACCAAACTTCTTTTTAGAAAAAATTCTTTTCTTTTTCGAAAAATTTTTAAAAAACTTTTTACAACCCTGATATTATGGAACATATTTCTTGTCATTGCAACAAAGAGAAATCTATGACTTAGCTTGTTTAATTGCATATGTTTCTTGATATTTTTGAGCAATCACTTGCTCTCTAGCACAAATAGTTACACCAAGGGAGCGAGTGTTTTAAGACTCATATTATTCTCTAGCTCATATGTTATATGGGTGTGGGAGCTTCATCAGATAAGCAATTATATAATGATCACTCTCAGTTGCCAAGTCATAGTAATATTTTTTTCATAGCATGTAGTTCCATAATCTTCTTCATCCCATAATATGCTATAATCTTTCCAGATTGACATTGTCGTTGAACATTGATTCGACTATATTTATGCGGCGGCCACGATCCGGAAAAAAATTCTCTTACATTTTTTCTAATTCGGACAACTTTAAGTATATCCAACAAAGTTAAAATCTTGAAGTCATGGTTTAAGTTTTGTTGTCGATATGCTAATAAGATTCCATATACATAAGTTGCTTCTTAGTGACCGTTTTTTATATGTCATTTCTAATAATTGTAACCTAGATTCCTTAACTTCCCAAAAAAAATTTCTCATTCCAAATTGCCACGCAACTTCTACGTGACCACTTTTTGCACATCATTTGTAGAATGATGTCATGTTGTCACTCCATATAGCATCTTTAAATTTATGGTGAGATACATGCTTGAGAACATACCTATCATAACTAAGGGATTGAAAATATTTGTTGATCATTCTGACATTCAATAGATCAATAACTGCTTTTTCTCTGATGAAAGCAAAGATAATTATCATCAGATCATTTGGAAGATGGAGTATATATATATATATATATATATATTTGTATAAAGTTAGAATCCATATTTTTCTCCACGGGTGTAGATTTTGAATTGGAGCTGCGTCTAGGTTTTGTGCGAATATAATTTGGTGGAGAATAAACCTCTTTGTAGGGTGTTGGGTAACACTTCTTTAGGGAAAAAAATTCTAAATCTATTTGGAAAGTATCAATTTTTTCTTAAGAGATGGAAAAAATATATTCTATATATATTTGGAAAGTATCAATTAATAAAGCTTCTTAATTAACTAATTAATTAGATTTTCATCAATGTAATTATGTTATATTTACAATTACTATTATTATAATTATTGTTTTATTTTATTTTTTGGTGATTATGTGGACTGTTGTGACTTGATTCACTCCTTTAATTTAAAATTTTAATTCAAAAAATTATATATATATATATATATATATAATCATATGATGTTAGATTGTTCTGAAATATTTTTTTTAATTAGAAAAAGTAAGTAATTTTAAATTATAAAATCAATTATTTCTATATTACTTTAAATAATAAAATATTATTTTCAAATTAAAAAATATTTATAATTAAAATTAATAAATTTATAAACTTTTCAATTTTAATAAGTTTTATTACTATTTTTTTTAAAAAAATTATATAAATAAAAATAAATTAAATATTATAAAATAAATTATTATTTCATATACTTATTAGAAAAATATATGTATTTTAAGATAAAATATGACTCTAAAAATGAGCTTTAAAGACTGTATTTCTAAATAAATTTAGATTTAAATATTAAAAAATCTCTAGATGAGTATGTTGAATCTTTGAGATTTTGTGAGAATATAATATGATGGAGAATAAACCTATTTATAGGGTTTTGGGTAACATTTTTTTAGAGAAAAAAATTATTCTAAATCTATTTGGAAAGTGTCAATTTTTTCTTAAGAGATAATTTTTTTTTTCTAGAATTTTGGACTTATTAAAACTAAATTTGTAATTTAATCTTTATTCTTATAGAGTTTATTTAAACCTGTATCCAAAATTATTAAAAATATATGTACTTTAAGATAAAATATGAATTTTAAAATGGGCTTTAAAGATTGTATTTCTAAATAAATCTAGATTTAAATATTAAAAAAAACTCTAGATGAGTATATTGAATCTATGAGAGTGTCGAATATATTTATAATATTTATTAAGAATAGTTCCTAATTATGAATAAAGAAAATAGATACACATAAAAAATATTAAAAAATTGATTATGAAAACTATAAAATAAAATAATAATGATATTTATAAAATACATGTGAAAAATCACCAACATAAATTAAATGTCTTAAATGAATAACTATGACATGTCACTAAAGTGTTAAATGACAAAAATAACTAAATATGTAAGAATCAATTTAATTAAATCATATGTGAAAATTGTCATTTTGAAAAATCAATAATTATGACATATGTGGAAAAAGCGTAGTGTTTATTAATTATCGTGTTAAATGACAAAAAAAAAAAAAGCTTCATATGTAAGAATTGATTTAAATAATTTAGGTATCAAAATTTTCATTTCATTAAAAATATATACATAATTAAAATTAAAATTACGAAAAAGCATATTCAATTATTAAATTTTAAGGATATATATGTAATTTTAATTAAAAACTACTACGTATCGTATTATTAGAGCGCCACTTGTCACGCTGTGGTTAATTTGCTTTTCTAAGTTTCTCCGTTAATTATAATAGAGATAGAGATTATTATTATAATATTTAATAATATAATGATAATATAGATTTCGGATTCATGTAAATTTTAAAATTTTAAAATTGAATCCAAAAATAAAATAATATAAACTCATATTTAAAGCTCTAGTGGCAAGTAGCTCTATTTAATTTTTAAAGAGCACCAATGCCTTCAAGGTTGATGTTAAAACTAATTGAACAAAAATCTCTTTATATATTAGTAGAGAAAATAATCAGTGAGTTATATTTCCGATGTGGTATAACAATTAGTGTAAATATAAAATTGAATATAATAATTTATTATAGAATATGTGAAAAATGTGGAAATTTATTAAAATGTCGAAATAACCAAAATAATTAATTAAAATTGAAGACTAAAAAAGTAATTTTATAAAAAAAATATGACGTGTTGCATTTTTACGATGCCACTTGTCAACACGTGGTTAATTGGATTTGTTAATTTCCTCCTTTTATTATAATAGAGATAGAGATTTGTCATCACGTGGTTAATTTGCTTGATTAGGTTTTTTCATTTATAAAGATAAATGTAAAGAATAGAGATGAGATTGAGAAGCTTCTTATTTATTTTGTTTGTATTGAATTGATTCGACTTTTAAGAATTAATTGATTTGATTTTTGAGATGCTATGATTGCGAATATAAAATAATTTATTCATTCATATTTTTAATTTAATAAAAAAAATTATAAAACATGTTTGATTGAACTTCTTCTTTTAAGATGATGGTAAGTAAATTTTAACTTTAACCAAGCATATACTATTATATATATATATATATATATATATATTGAAAAAAAAACTTTTATTATTATTATATATAATAATATAATGAGAATATAGATTTTGGATTCATGTCAATTTTAAAATTTTAAAATTGATTCCAAAAATTAAATAATATAAACTCATATTTAAACCTCTAGTGGCAAGTAGCTCTATTTAATTTACAAAGAGCACAAATGCCTTCAAGGTCGATGTAAAAACTAACTGAACAAAAATTTATTTATATAATGGTGGAAAAAATAATCGGTGAGTTATATTTCCGATGTGGTATAACAGCAAGTGTAAATATAAAATTGAATATTAGAATTTATTACATAATCTGTGAAAAATGTGGGAATTTATTAAAATGTCAAAATAATTAATTGAGTTAATTAAAATTAAAGACTAAAAGAGTAATTTTATAAAAAATATGATGTGTTGCATTTTTACGACGCCACTTGTCAGCACGTGGTTAATTGGATTTGTTAATTTCCTCATTTGATTGTAATAGAGATTTATAATTATAAAATTATATATATATTTTTTAATAATAAAAATTATTATTTTATAGAATTGTTAAAAATATATGTATTTTAAGATAAAATATGACTTGAGATTTAGTTTTTGTGAGAATATAATATGGTGGAGAATAAACCTCTTTACAGGGTTTAGGGTAACACTTCTTTAGGGAAACAAAATATTCTAAATCTATTTACATAGTGTAAGTATTTTTTCTTAAGAGATGGAAAAAAAATATTATATATATATATATTTAGAAAGTGTCAATTAATAATTTTTTTAATTAACTAATTAATTAAATTTTCATCAATGTAATTATTTCATATTTGTAATTACTATTATTATACTTATTATTTTATTTTATTTATTTGGTGATTATGTGGATTGTTGTGACTTGACTCACTCCCTTAATTTATATTTTAATTTAAAAATTATATATATTATTTAATAATAAAAATTATTATTTCATATAATTATTAAAAATATATGTATTTTAAAATAAAATATGACTTTAAAAACCTCTTTATAGGGTTTTGGGTAACACTTGTCTAGGGAAAAAAATATTCCAAATCTATTTGCAAAGTGTCAATTTTTTCTTAAGAGATGGAAAAATGATATTCTATATATCTTTGGAAAGTGTCAATTAATTAAATTTCTTAATTAACTAATTAATTATATTTTAATCAATATAATTATTTCATATTCACAATAATAATAATAATAATAATAATTATTATTATTTATTTTTGTTGATTATGTCGACTGTTGTGACTTGATTCCCTCCTTTAATTTAAGATTTTAATTAAAAAATTATACATAAATAAAAATAATAAGCCACAATTTAAAAAGGTATTCATATAATATTATGCCACAGTTTATAAAGTACATATGCCACAATTTAAAAATAAATTACATATTATATAAAATTATTATTACATGTAATTTTTAACTAAAAATATATGTATTTTAAGATAAAATCTAACTTTAAAAATGAACCTAGAATTTTTGACACTTGATTATGAAAACTATGAAATAAAATAATAAAAATAATAATGATATTTATAAGTTACATGTGAGAATTGACCAACATTTATTATGCTTACATAATACATGTCTTAAATGAATAACTATGACATGTCATTAAATTGTTAAATGACAAAAATAACTCAATATGTAAGAAACTATCTAATTAAATAAGATGTGAAAATTGTCATTTTCAAAAATCAATATTTATGACGTAGGTGGAAAAAGGGTCGTGTTTATTAATTATTGTGTTAAATGACAAAAATAGCTTCACATATAAGAATTGATTTAATTAATTTAGGTATCAAAATTGTCATTTCATTAAAAACATATATAGAGATTAAAATTAAAATTACAAAAAAACATATTCAATTATTAAATTTTAAGGATATATGTGTAATTTTAATTAAAAAACTATGACGTGTCCGATCATTAGAGCGCCACTTGTCGCGTTGTGGTTAATTTGCTTTTCTAAGCTTCTCCTTTTATTATAATAGAGATTTCCATAGGTTTAACATATTTTAAAAAATATGTGGATGAAAATTCAATTTTGAAAAGTTTGAGATTAAAATTTTGGAGTCTTTTTTTTTTTTTTTTTTTGGTTATGAGAATAGTTACGAGGGGTAAAATAGAAAAATATAAGTTATATAGTGAAAATAAAATTTTAAATGGACTCAAATTTCGATTTAAACGTTTTAGGTTTAGTTTAGCAAAATTTACAGATTGTCATGTTACACAAATGATATTGAGCTTCTTTTTGCAGTTTATCAATTGTAGCACCATATATCATTGAGTGATCTTCACCCGGGAAAAAAAAAAAGAACTCAAGACTTATAAGATTTATAAGTGTTACTGCTTGTGTTGAAGGATTATTACTTTGCTCAATCTTCTGAAAATAAGCACCGTTTTTATTCCTATAATGGAAATTTTGGACAAAATTTGTTGTTTGAAGGGCTATCAAATTAAACAGACCGTTAGACCTAAAGGTTTTTACTTTAACATTAAAATTGACTTCTAACGTCATTTTGTGAGCCCAAGTTTTACTTTAACATTAAAATTGACTTCTAACGTCATTTTGTGAGCCCAAGTTTTAAAAACTTATTTTTTTCGTCAGACTCACAATCGAGATTTAAGAATGTTGAATCTTTATGTGACTTTTTACTTACTTTTGTAGGCTTAAGGAATTTTTACGCCAAAAATCATAACCTTTTCTAAATGCTTCATTTTCTGGTTGTTATTTCTGTTCGTTTGACATATTTTAAAACATATGTGAGTGAAAATTCAACTTTAAAAGTTTGAGATTAAAATTTTGGAGTCTTTTTTATTTATTATTATTATTATTATTATTATTATTATTATTATTATTATTATTATTATTAGAATAGTTACGAGGGGTAAAATAGAAAAAGGCATTTTATATAGTGAAGATACAGAATAGGCATAAACAATGCTTGAAAGAGAGCATCAATTAAGAAAGAAAGTGTTGTGTTCCAGAAGCCAGAATAGGCATAGGCTGGAGATGTGCCGTTTGTTGAGACGAACACGAAGGAGATGTTAATCTGATGCATTAGCAGACATTCAAAAACGTGTGTTACTATACCCACGTTCTGATAAACAAAAACCTGGACTTTGTAACCACGCTTTTCATAACCAGAGCAGAGCAGATGATGCTGGTTGGTTGGTTGGTTGTGAAGTCTGAGCATTCTTTTTGTTCTGCCATGTTTAAACTATAAGAAAAGTACTAGTACGATTATAAGTAGTACAGTTTCAAATTTGTTTATAGAGGAAAATACTTTTTTAAAGAGTAATTATATTTGCATTGAAATTATGATATTATTTATTTAGGATTATTTCACATTTTATTTACAATTATTTTTTTTCCTTAATTTTTCATTTTACCAAATTATAACCAATTATTTTGTAGCTTTATATTTTTTTATTTTTTATTCTTAATAAAAAATTAAAACTATTTTCTTCTCTTTTTAATAAAAATTATAAATTTTACATATATTTATTTATTTTTTGCGATGAGGTGTACTTTTATACAATTATATATATATATAAATTTTAAAGATTTATATTTACCTTAACTACTTATAATCTGGTGTTTAAAATTTTTAAAGCGCTAGTAAAACAACGCTTATTTTTACTATTATAATATAAATAATTATTAAATACTTTTTTTATTTTTAATTAAAAAAATCATATATATTTTTTAAATAAAATGGGAAGTTAATTGGTTTAGTAAATTAATATTTTTTTATGATTTGATTTATTTTAATTAAAAATAATTATATATTTATATTATATCCATTTATATTATTTGAATTTTATGAATTAAATAAAATATTAATGGTACTAAATATTATTATTAAAAAATTAAATATAATATTGAAAATATAAAATAATAATAATAATAATAATAATAAAAGAAAAAAACAACAATGTAAACGTAAAAGACACCAAACTAGACACAACGTCGTCGGTCCCAAACACACCCTACAAGTAAGAAAAAGAAAAAAATAAAAAATAAATAAATTACAAATTTGTGTATGCTCCAACTAACGTTTGTATGAAAAGAGCTAAAAGCAAAAGATACTTTCAACGTTTTAAACAAGTCAATATATTTAAGCAACTTAGTTGCATGGAAATTATGAGACGTGTAGAGAAATCTCATGCTTAGGTCTGGTTCTTCCATCGTTGTCTTGCTCTGGAAGTTTCTGTTGGAACTTATTATGAATATATATATATATATATATTACATTATATATTTGCAGTATATATATATATTTATATAAAAAATATTATATTACTGTATAAATAATAATAAACTGAATTATTTATATATTTTTTATTATTTTTTTTGAGTGAAATTATTATGAATATCACTTATTCTCGATTTTTTTTGGTGCGTCTCATGGCGAAGTATTCTTCATCGAAATCAATAAATATATATATATATATATATATATTAATTATAGTATTTGCAGTTTTATTGCTCTAAAGAAAAAAAAGGTAATCATTTAACTTATCAGATACATTACATTAAATTTGGATCCGACGTTATTCAGTACCTATATCAAGTGCTTAGGAAAATTTCTTTGGATACAAAATGATTATAGTTTTTAGTACTACTCCATGCTCATCTAAAATAAGTATTTTTTTTAGACTTTTACGATTAATTACTCTGAATACAGCAACATATAGTTGACCGAGACTGAAAATAATGCTTCTAAGATAAAGACCTACATTATTAAGAGGTTATCTCTGACTCTTTTTTATGGTCATTTCAAATGACACTAAGATAGTGAACTGTCTCATCTTAAATTTGAACGGAAATATCAAATTCAACGGCGTCAATGCAAGTTACGATATCAGCATCTTCTGCCCAATAGTTAGACCTTAAATCACCTTAACTTCCAAGACTCTTCTTCCTAACATTGTAAGGATCAACCTTGTACCATTGCATAATCTTGTAGAGTGATCAATATTTTGTAATAGCATCATCGTTATACCAACTTTGAGTCTAAATTCACGAAGAGGTAAACCCGAGCACTTTATGCTATTTAAGAATTTTGGAGTGTAGAGGTCAATAAATATATTGATCATCATATCCGATTGGCACATCGAATCTGAACTATGGTAAATCTTTCCATCACTAACATTCATTCATGTCATCAAGTGGTTAATTTACTTGGTTAGGTTTCTCATTTTATTATAATCAAGATTGTTTTTTTTAGAATGCCACTTATCAACACGTGGTTAATTCATTTCGTTAGGTTTCTATTTTATTATAATAGAGATAGAAATTATTATGTGTAATAATATAGATTTTGGATTCATATGATTATTATGTGTAATAATATAGATTTTGGATTCATATCAATTTTAAAATTTAAAAATTGAATCATTTGGATTGAAATAAAATAAACTCATATTTAAACCTCTAGTGGCAAGTAGCTCTATTTAATTTACAAAGAGCACTAATGTTTAAAAGGTCGATGTGAAAACTAATTGAACGAAAATCTCTTTATATAGTTGTAGAGTAAATAACCAATGAATTATATTTCCAATGTGGTATAACAATTAGTGTAAATATAATATATAGCTGAAAAACATAAATATTTTAAAATAGTAAAAATTGAATATTAAAGTGTTACAATGTTTGAATTTAGTGGCCGGGGATTGGGTGTTACAATGTTTGTTCCTTCTCTGATTCTTTTCTTGTCCTTCGCTGCGTATTTAGTGGCAAATAATGCTTTTATGAACTTTTAAATTTTGTTTATTATCTATTATTTGTTTAGCTTATTATAAGTTTATTTTGAGATCTAATAAATATTATTTGAATTTTTTTTAGATGGAGATTACAATCCAAAGTTTCAAGAGAAAATTATTTTTTCTTGGGTAGAAGGACTTAGAGGGTGCAGTGTTATTATTAGGAATAGCAATACGATTATTGTAGATGATTTCATCAGCACTAGAAAGGATATTGATATTTCTTAATATTCTATTGTATTACAGCGTTTATGCTATATGCTTTTCGTAGAACATGTATAAGCCATGTATATGATAATACATTTTTCTTTTCAATTATCAATTTTGTTTTCTTATGTTCATACATTATTTGCATAGGCTTCTTTATCTTTTCTTTTCAATCCCAGATTAATCGAACAGGCCACGATAGATGTAGACTTTATTAATTTTTATTTTTTTATTTCGTGATTTTTATATTTTGATTTATTAAATATTGAAAGGATTACATTTCTATCCACCAATTATTTCATTAGCAAAATTCAAACTATTCAAAATGTTGTCGAGGTGTTTTATGATTTCTTCAGTTAATAAGTTCAATTTTCTGTTACTACATCATTTGCATTTAACCGGTCTTTTAATAAATGACTTAATTTTTTAATAAGACTCAATTTTAATATTTTTAATGTAAATTCATTTTAATTTATTAAAAAATTATTTGATGATTAATTATTCATTAAAAAAATAACACCATTATATCAAAGAATTTTCCCCAAGCAACATGTGGGAATGTGCCCTAGTTTATTTAATGGTACATAATTTTAAAGTAAGGTTATCCCATGGTAGTAAGCTAGTAGAATATGAAATAATTAAATTGAAAAAATCGAGTGCTATAAAAAGGTTATTCAACAATAGTAAGTTAGTCATTTTGTTTATTTGCTATATGGTTCAAATATAAAACCGCACGTTTATAGTAAAGGTGGTTTTATATTCAATTAGTTTGAGAGTAATGAACAAATAAAACATTTGATAGGCTATATAAAAATGTATTTACAAAAGTTTAAAATTATGTCGTAAAAAGTTTGATAAGCTATAACATAAAATGATAAATTTAAATTATAATTAACATTTCAAAATACGAGTGTATAACCATACAAAACATGTAATCTACCGTATCAAGATTTTTGTGGTTCCTTTAAGCTATATAAATAAAAGTGATAAATAAATTTATTATTTTTCTTAACTTAGTTACTTCTTTTCAATAAGATAAATTTGAAACCCTAAATATGATAATAACTATATCTATTAATTTTAAATTCTTTTACACAACAACACACCACTCCACTTTTCCATCTTGTATTTGTTTATCTATAAACAATAATTAAAATTAAAAAAAAAAAAAACAGAATATTTTGTTTTTTTTCTAATTAAAAATAAATAGAAAATGACATATGATTGGTGTTTAAAATAAAATTTAAAAACAAAGGGGGAAAAAAAACATAATTTCATTTCGCAATTAACTTCCCGAGAAATTCGATCTCCACAAGTTTCAGTGATTTGAGTTTGTATCCTTTTTTTTTTTTTTTTTTTTTTTAAGAAAGACAGAACTTGACTTTAAGCTTTCTACTTACTCATAAAATTTAAAAAAAAAAAGTGAAAAAAACAAAATTAAATGGGTTTTTAAAGTTCAAAATGCAATTATAGGCCAGTTTTAAAAAATATACAAAAACAAGGTTTTTAAAAGTTTGGTTTTCACTCCGTAGGCCGAGTTTCCGAAAATACCTATGAATTTTTACAATTCACAGATTATATGAA
Source organism: Cardiospermum halicacabum (assembly GCA_031304145.1). Taxonomy (NCBI): domain Eukaryota; kingdom Viridiplantae; phylum Streptophyta; class Magnoliopsida; order Sapindales; family Sapindaceae; genus Cardiospermum; species Cardiospermum halicacabum. The sequence continues at coordinate 4,128,831 of CM062395.1, read as the reverse complement.
CTACATGTAAATAGTCTATGGAGGAAAAATCAAAATTTAGTTTTGCAATCTTTTCAAAACAGGTCTTAAATTATGGCCTAAAAAAAATTCCAAATTACATTTTCGCTTATACCCTTTGTAAAATAAAGGATTACTATTTCAAAAGAAGGGAGCACACAATTTGGAAGTTATTATACAAATTGGAAGAAAAAAAAATCCTTTTTAAAATAAATAAAACTTTACTCTCAAAATTACCGTCCAAATTGAGCTCAAAATACTTGAATGTTGTATTAGACGAATGGAGAATATGAAAACCATAATCTAACATTATAAATAAAGTAGATGCGTGATATATTGAGTGGGGGAGCTCATGATTCTGGGTCATTGTGGAATTACTTAAAAACCAAAGGGTATATAAAAAATATCACTCAGCTAAACTCACACCAGGCGAGTTCGTTCCCTCCAAAAACGACTTTAAATGAACAACATTTCTTGCTAAGATTGATAGGAAAACAGATCAAGCAACAATACAAGAAATCGATTCCAAGTCTTCGAGAAGTTCGTTAAAGATGAGGCAAGAAATGAGCGTGGTGGCTGTGTTACTCTTTCTGCTGCTTTCAAAGTCGTCTCTGCTTGTGTCGTCCGTTCACATTGTCGGCGAATACGAAAACCACAACCGGACGTTGGTGAAGAAGGTATTGACGTCTTACGGATACAGCGCTATGAGTTCTTTTCATTCAGATATGGGTTTACAGTCATTAACCGTCTTCGCATTAAAGGATGAGGTGGTATTGAAATTGCTTAGTAAATTCGATTCAGACATTCTGCTGCTTTAGGTATGAAGGAAGCAAGCTTGTTTTAAAATCTGTTAATTTGTCAGTTAATAAATACGAACAGAGGTGCTCTATTTCTTTAATTATGTTGCTTTTATATTACGTGTTGTGTTGCTCTGTTTTTTGTTGTTTAGTGTTTGATCGAGTATTGTGCATAGGTGAAGTTGTGGCACCAAACTCGGATAATATCTAATGTTCTGTTTATTTGAAAGTTATTGGTTCAAATATTAATAAAAAGGCAAAAACAGATATGTGTATCTGTGAGTTAAATTTAAAACAAATTTTCTACAACGTAGTTGTAGTTCCCCTCGGTGAAACCGATCTTGTTAACTCGGGTGAACAAGGGAGTGAATTTACAACGCTTTTGACCGGGTTCACTCTGAAGATCCGGTTTCTGGTTAATGGAGTTCCTTTAGTTGAAGATCCGGTTTCTGGTTAATGGAGTTCCTTTAGTTGAAATTAACGTATACGTTAATCAATGGCTCTCTGTCCATTCTCTTAGCGATGACAGTCTGTTCATCAAGAACCATCCATATTATCCGAGACTGGGAACCATCATCAAGAACCATCACTTGTGCTAAAATTCTTTGGGGTATGTAAAATTTTGATTTTTCTTCTTCTTGAGATTTTGAAGTGTGTATACCCCATTGAAGAATTCAGCAGCAATGCGAAGATAACAATCCACTGTGCATCAATTGGACTGGACCTTTTCGAATTGGGATTGGGATTCAATGGTGGTTTCCGATTCATTAAGATCGCATGTGTTTTACTTTCTTTATTGTTTTTTTGTTAATCTGATACTGTCATAAATTTAATGATATTGAATAACAGTATCCCTGTTTTTTTACTTGGTATGGTTGGTTAATGCATTGCAACATTGTCTGTAAATGAATCACCCCCACAGATCAAAAATATTAATCCAACTCAAGTTTATTAAACGTTCGAACATACATGGTTCAATAGCCATGTAACCACAACAAGTTCTCTCTTATCTGAAGGTCACCAAGAAAATGAATTTAAGAGAAAATTATAAAAACTTGAAAAAATAAATAAGCTAGCTAGCATAGACTCCAATAAAGTAGCACTCTTACCAGAACTTCTCTTGCCTTTGCCCATCCTGCACAAGAAAATAATGGTAATCATAGTTAGAAAAATTCCATATCTTCTATAGTTACCCTCATTAGAGAAAAACTGTCATTTAAGCATACTTACATTTTGTTTCTGGAAAATATTTGCACTTAAAACCAGTCAGCACAACTACTACATTGCAGGCAGCTCTTCTTTTCTCCTTCCATTCCTCTGCCCTTGTTTTCACAGTGAGGCCCTCCTAGCAGATTGGCCAGGAATAGCCCGAAACATAGGAGATCACACCCATAAGAAAAACAACACAACTCAAGACACATAAACCAAGTGTCTTTGGCCATCAATAACCCCAAACTCAAGCCATCATTTTAAAGGTATTGAATGAGCAACTTTTTACATCAGATGAGATCAATGAGTACCCTGAATTTAATAACTGCTACAGTTTTCCTAACACAACTTTGTTTTGCTGTTGTAGTAATACTTTTTTTCATCATTGGTGGAAACCAATACCCAACCCAACCAGTTCCAGCAGATAATGTCAGATGAAAATAGCTAGCAACTTTCATCAATGCACCAGCCCATCCCAACTTAAATAGCTAGAAGTTTATTAAGCTTACAGGTTTGAAATTAATATACAAAATGTTGTAACAATGACACTAAGGTATACCCAAAATCCAAAGAACCTAGACAACTACGGAATTCCTAAGGCACGGTTGGAAACAATATATATCAAACTTTTTTCAACAACTACATTGTCTCCAGATAGATAGAACTAAATAAATAGAAAAAATAAATAAATAAATGAGCAGCCCAAGCATCTAAATTCTCATTAGATGCTCCCCTATCATCTGCAAAAACCCCATGCAATACTTCTGAAACAAACATCAATGAAGGAAAAAACCAGTCTTACATTGCTAGTTGATCAGTAATCTAGCATAAACCTTGAGCGTACCAATTCCTGAAGAAGTTGCTGCATCTGCCTGCACAATCGGAGCTCCCTGTCCCGTCGCCACTGCAACGAAGCTTGAGGCACAACATGAGGCGCAGGCAAAGTAAAATGAGCTGCAGCAGGTGGAGGAACGGAAGGTACCTGCTGATGGGTACATTTGCTGCTGCATAGGAGCAGGTTGTCCAGGGTCAGAATCAGTAGGAAACAACGGGGTCAAAGTAGCTGCCGGACCAACACTGGATTGAAATCGCGTGAGTGTCGAGGACGTTGATGACCACGAAGAATCCTCAAAACAATGAATCTAGACAAACAATCGTTCATAAGTTATGCAATGACGTCGAAGCAGACAACACAGAAATTAAATTGTAACGACCTCCATAGTTCGCCGATTAGGCTACGAGGGAAAGCGTGGCGCGGCTCAATGGAGAAGAGAGATCTTTCATGCCAGATTGGAGAGGGTGGGTAATTAGGGTTTTTAAAAATAGTTTTTAATTAAACGGGTCGTCGGATCCAGATTAATTGGCTTGTTCTTTTCGCAATATGGGCCGCGTTGAGGTTCGGTTCGGCCCAAATTATTCACCCACCTTGCGAAACAAAGAACATAGACACATCCACCTACCTACCTCCACAGAAGTAAGTTTAATAATTAACGGTCTTGTATTGGGAACTTGTTAAATTAGCACTAGTCAGGTGTGCATTTGAAAAGCAGCGCCAAATTTTTAAAGTCCAGATTTTTGTGTCCAAATTCAGTTATTTTACTTTAATACCTTTTAAGTAATTTTAGGAAGCAAATTTCTTTTCTTTCTTTTTTTTTTTCCGTCCAATGTTATAGCCTATCAAAAAATTCGAAACCTCTAAAATGGTATCCGAGACAAATATTTGTTAGGAAGCAATACTTCATCCGTGTCAAATAATTGAAATCTTAGCCATCAATTGAGAACATCTAGTCAATAACAGCTTTTATTACGATGGATTTGAGCCAGAGTGTTTGAGTCAATTCAGAAGGATATATATAGAGTGAAATGTCACAAATAAAGTTCCTTTTTCCATTATCAATTGTCAATCAACTTTTAGCCCCAAAAAAAAATGGAAATTGCTGATTGTGATAATATTGAAGAGATTTTCAATTGTGATAGAATAAAGGATGGAGCAACTCATCCAATCTCTTTGAAAACATTGCACAGATTAACTCTACGTAGGCTACCAAGATTACAAAGATTTTGCTCTAAAGTGGAGACATATGTTGCATCAGCATCGAAGAATGCATATTAACATGATTCTCAGTCACTACATAGAGAAAAGGTACAAATACATTAGAAACTCATCGCTATTTAAAATTAAATTTAACTAATGTCATTCACATATTTGCAGATTGTATTTTCCAAACTGATCTCACTGCATATGAGCGGTACTAATATGAGATCCAGTCAATTGGCTTGTTTAGGTTAGAATTTAAGGGAGATGAAAATTTACGAATGCAATAATTTGAATCATTTATTTTCATCTTCTACTCTTCCAAGATTCAAAGATCTTCGGTGACTTGAGATATTCATGCAAAGCTTTAGAAGTATTGGTAAGAATTGATGAGGACAGTACTCGGTATACTGAATTTCCATGTTTAGAAACTATGAAGATAAGTGGATGTAAGGAAGTGAGAGAAGTAATTGGAAGGAGAAGTAGAGTGGAAGAGATTGTGGAGGGAGGAGTAGTGAGTTATCCTTCCGATATAGGATAACAATAACAATAAGCTTAAATATAACATATAATAAAAAATATATTTTAAATGACAAAATGACCTAATGAATTAATTAATATTCATGTGTTATTATGTAATTTAATATAAAAATGCTTACGTATTATTTTATTATAACGCCTCTTATAATCACGTGGTTAATTCCTTTTATTAGGTTTCTCATTTTATTATAATAGATATATTATAATATTGATTTTGAATTTTAAAATTAAATCCAAATTATTAAATATTTTAATTTTATATTAAAATCTACAGCGGCAAGTACCTTTTGGTTGTACAAATGGCAGCAATACTTTAAAGGTTGATATGAAAATAATTCAATAATAATGTCATTTATATAGTAGTAGCGAAAATAATTACTGAGTTACGTTTCCGATATGAGATAATAATTAGTTGAAATATTACCTACAGTAGACTATATATATATATTATAAATTAAAAAATAACCTAATGAATTAATTAATACTTAAGTGTTAATATGTAATTTAGTAAGCAAATTTCTTTTCTTTCCTCTTCTCTTTTTTATTATTTATTATTTTTTATTTTTTTTAATTTATTTGTTAAGTGTTTACTCTCTATCAGTGGTGGATCCAAAAATAAATATAAATGGATTCATTTTAAAAATAATATGGTATCATCATGTTTTATATTATATTAATTAATTTTTTTATATACAAATTTTACATATAAGAAGTACTAGTAAACACTATTCAAACTACTATTCTGAAATTATCAAAATAAATAATATGGGTTAACCCGCCGGGAAGAATTGTACATGAGTGGTGATGGTTCTCAAAGTTGAAGAATTGAATGCTTTGTGCCGTCTGTTTGTTTTACATGGGCGTGTCGCTGAAGGTCTTTCGAAACCTCTAAAAGTACAACATAGTCATCGGAGATATAGACCGATGTTATAGCCTATTAGAAAATTGGAAACCTATAAAGGACAACATAGCCTATTAGTGTGATGTGATGATACATATTGTACAAGACTCTGTTATAGGACTTGAGGTGGAAGATAAAGAAATCACTTACAAAAAACTTAAGAAATTGGAATAAAAGAATTTAATTTCTTTAAGAAGTTTTTTCTTTGAAATTTACATCTTGAATCTTCCAAGTTAGATATAGTAAATACTGAAAATTGTCCATTTTCGGAGATTTTTTTCTTCAGAAAAATCTGAAATAAAACTCTTGAGACAAATAAGTCAAGATGGACAACTTTTCAATTGCAATATTCGTATGGACATTTTCAGGGTGCACTTGTAACTCGGCATTAGACACTGAACACCCGTCATAAGTACGAACAGTGTGCTCAGCTCCACCACATTTACAACAGTGCATGACTCGATGTTTTGGCTGAGAAGCATCATCATGCGGTTCCTAACCAGCGGTATTGCTGGCGACATATGAAGGTCCTTATTGGACTTGACAGTTTCAAGCTGAATGACCACTCCTACTACACTACCAACACTTCTTGATTCCCCGGAACTGACCTGTGGATGAAATCCATTTTTTATTTGGGACATCCTGACTGTGGGGTTGGAATCATAGGCCGAATCACTCTCCTAGCAACACCGCTCGATGTAAACCATGAACCTTTATCTAGAACCGGAATTATCGGATACTGATATGCACCTTGTAAGAACTCTTTGCTATAAATTGGGTGACATAGATGAATCACACTAACTCCCGCAAACCTAACATGCACAATTAAACAAAGACCTTTATTAGTATGATGTGAACATTATAAATAAAAATTGTAATAATGTAAGTTTTAAGAAATCTAACCTTGCATAGGCAAGTGTATGAATACAAGGAAGCCCGTCGATATCCCACATACCGCATGTGCAATTCCTATCATCAATATTGATGATTCCATCCCCTTTGGACTCATGTATGACTTGATACCTAATGCTATCCTGAATGGGATACACCTTACATTTGTCCACGTCCATTTCCATATTTCTAATGCGCACCACAGATGAATGAGAAATTGCAGTTTTTAATTTGTTGGCTGCCTCTAACCTCGCACAAAACCATTTTTGAGTCAAATGTCTAAAAAAAACTCATGGGTTATTGTAATGGGTAACCGACGAGCCGAAAGATTGTGTTATTTATTGACTTGACAATACCAGTAGTCATTATGTTTCATCTCTTCTTATGAGAAAATGCACAAGTCCATTTATCTGTCCCAATTCTAATTAACTCCCTGTACAGGTTCAGACATAATGTCGCAAGATTGTCCAACAGTTCTTGACATTATACCTTGAGTATGTGTAGGCCGATTTGTGAAACAACTCATTCACTAATGTTTTCCCTTTGCATTACTTTAGCATATTATTTTTAAGATGAAAGTTACATCCAAAATGAGTCGTTGAAGGGAATACAGAGGTAATGGAAGATGGTATACTCTTTCCTTGATCGGTAACAAAAACCGGATCTTCAGGAGCACTTATTGCTTCATGAAGCCTTAAGAGAAACCAAATCCATGCATTTGAGTCAACCAAAAGCGATAGGGTGTATCATATTCGATGCATCCTTACTAATTATTTTAAAATATAACACCTGATAACCTCTTTTCAAGTGTGTGGCATTCATCGCAATCACAGGTCGAATATACACTTTGAAACCATCAATACATTGTCCTAATGCGAAAAAATGAGTACAAAAAGTGACTACTCTCATCTGTTTTCAATGCGGTGATGGTACCGGGATCAGAAATCTTCAACATGTGGAGGTACAAAGGCAAATGCAGCCATGAATCATCGTAACTACTGTAGGCCAATTTCCGAGCATACTTAAGAGCTCTCCAGGACTTGCTATATAATAAATGCATTGCCCATCGACCTCGGACCTTGTTTTGTATACTCTTGGGTACAAATTTCACATTCGGAATCCTAGTGCCAAAATAAGAACTGATTGGTTTAGAACTCATCGTTCTTCTCTTTGCCATATCGGGATCACAAAGACAAGTACATTCTGTATCTAATTATGTATCATGCCATATTTTCACATCTTTGTTTGGCCTTCTAACCCGAAATGCAAAACCACAACCTTTATTGAACTTCGTGCAAACCACTTCATAACAAACTTTAATATACCTAAATGTATAGAGGGATAATTTGTTCTCAAGAGTATATCTTTCAATAGCAAGTTTGATTGACTCCTTAACTTTAAAAAGGGTTCCTTTACTCAAACCGGTAAGGACATATGGTGTGCACAAAACGTAATGTTGAGTCTCGGGAAAACCGTATTTCTCCATGCATGTTAGCTCCTAAATACGATGAGAATCACCTAAATTACAATTTCTCTCATTGTCGCCTTCATCAACATCATCCTCACTTTCGTCAGAACTCATATCATTACCCAAAATAAATTCCTCCTTCATGCCTTCTAAAATGTCGGTTCTATTCATCTCGTGTAAATCATCATCACAAAAGTCTGGATACATTGTTAAGGAATGAGAGATTCCGTAACATCAATGTTGGTTACCGGTTCATTCCGAATTTCAAGCGTCGCATTATTAAAAGGAACCAAAACTTTAGAGATGAGAGAATTAGATGAATTTCTATGCACAACCTCCACATAAATATAAACCATTTCTTTATTTAACATGAATATAATATCAGCATTGTCTACAACCTCAACCTTACCGGAACACCTTGGCGATTTGGGAGAATTTGATACAACTTCTCATCACATTCTTGATTTATCAACTTCTTCATCTTATTATATACCCTTTCCATAATTTTGGTCAAAACTCACATTCTTATGAAAGCTTCGCAATCCGGACTTCCTCCAATATAATCACTGTCATCCCATACGACATCATAGGTAATATTTGCTCTAAAAGTACCCATTAATAATTATAAACATCAAATACCAATAACAATTTATCCACCAAAATTCAGACCTAATACATAAATTGTAAACTCTACCAAAATTACTTATCAACCAAACTTTTTCCACTTCCCTAGTAATATACCAAACTAACAAGTAACCCAAATAATACCAAACCCTGACTACCAAACTATAGCTCAAAACAAACCATCACCATAAATTTTAAGCAAATACATGCACCCTAAAAGAAATACTAACTACCATATTACAACTAAAAACAAATCTAAAACCACATGTTTCAATTTATTGGATGATCAACAAACAAGCTCAAACAAGCAATATAACCAAATCACATATTCTACCATAAAACCATAGAAGCCAAACCATTTTTTAATCTAATTAAATTGTAGAGACTAACCTTTAACAATCAACAAATCTTTTGGAGAGTAAGCTTTTAGCATTATGAGTCTTTTATGTTAGAGAGGAGTGTGTGTTGGGTTTGAGAGGAGGATGAATAACGTTTTTTGGGTTTTTTGGAATAGGGAGATAAGTGATGATATGGATGAGAATAATGGGGAGAGATCTTGTCCATATAAACTCATATATCGTGTCAATTATAGGTTATTGACTTCAGTAATAATTCCAAATTATATAGCTCCTAACATACCTCCAAATCAGACAATTTGTTATGAGGCTTCCTCTCAAGTTAATTAATGTTCATGTTCCGAGACCATTAGAATAGGACCAAATAGAATTACCAGAAGAATGGATAAAACCAAAACAATGTATTCCTACAATGAAGCCTCCAAATCGACAATTAAGTACATTTAAGGAGTACGTAGATGGATCATTAGGAATATCTTTTAGCCATAGGCATTCCTTTAGTTCTTCCATGACGAGTAATTCTAAGTCTACTGATTTCCAAACATCCAGACAAGCACCCAGAAAAAGTAGTTCCAAAACCCCATCAACAGTTGGAGAAACCTCTTCAGGAACATTTAGAATATTCATAACAAAATACCAGATTGCTAGGCCAGTCCATGAATCTGAACAAGAAGAATTTTCACTGACCCAATCACAAATTCAACCAGACACACCTCAATTTGAGGAAGCCAGTGTAATCTGTAACGACAAACCCCCATCCTGGTAGAACTATGATTAGGAGTTTGACGCCACACAACAAGTATAGAAAACATAACAGTTGAAAAGTCCAAAAAATAATAATTCCAACGTTTATTCCAAAATCTTCAATAAACCATAAAACAGTCATACAGTCCAAAATCCCTAGAATAAAATAAAGCCAAAGTCCAGCAAGTGTAAAAAAAAATAAAAATCAACAGTACAGTCCCAAAACAGTCCAGTACAAATGTCGGTGATAAAATAAATGAAAAATATATAAACGTACTGATGATGTATGTCGTGATCCAAGTATGAGACTGTGCCTAAACAATCAGGGTACCTACACTCAACCTGGGATTTTATTCCCAGATTACAAAATATGAAGAAATAAAGGAGACGTTAGACTATGAATTAGTCTAAGTTAGCGCTCACATTCCAACATACACATACAAAGTGACCTAGACTCGGCTCTAATCATGGGAGCACACAATGCAAGGCTCTACAGACCCCCTAGGAGTCCACTATAACAGTCAACACACCAATCATCTTATCAATCAGTAGTTTATTGATTATCTTCCTTTAGTCGAAACTTAATTATCCGTTATCTATATATTCATTCAAGTTCAATTATCAACCTAAAAATAGACTCCTAAAGTTCACGGTCTAAGGTCCTAATATATTTATAGGGCGTTAGGATTACGTCTTCGGAGGGTTCCGCTATATTGGTTGCCCCTTTCCCCCTAATAATAAGATAAGGTAAGCATTCAAGCCCAGCAAGAAAAGGCCCCTTACTTATAGTTAGGACTTTGACCTAGAATGTCATTCTTGGAACCTCATTTTTAGAATTGATAACCCCTTTTAAGGTTACTACAGAAGGCATAATCACAGAATATGCAGAAAAAGAAATAATATTTAGGTTCTCTCTCCCTTCGCAGACAACAGATTTAAATATTTTGAAAAATAAATCTATTTCCATGGACTAGATAATACAATGCCTAAAGAGAAAGGAAAATGCATCTTAATTTTGTTAAGGATGATATTAAGTATCTTAGACAAAAAATAACAGTTAGAAAGTGCACCAGTCCAAAAACAAGTACAAGAATTTAAGAGCCTTTTAAAAAAGGAAGTTTGTGCCTTATTCCGTAATGCTTTTTGAGAAAGAAAGAAACATATAGTTGAGCTCGCATACCATAAAGATAATGAAAAACAAATTCCTACTAAGGCTAGACCAATTCAGATGCCTCCAAATTTAGTAGAATATTGCAAGAAAGAAATAGAAGAATTACTTAGCAAAGGCCTAATTAGAAAATCTAAATCACTATGGAGTTGTTATGTCTTTTATGTCTAGAAACATACTGAAATAGAAAGAGGAGCACCTAGATTAGTGATCAATTATAAACCTTTGAATGATGCTCTTCAACAGATTAGATACGCTATACCTAACAAGGTAGATTTACTTAAGAAACTTTATGATTTGAAAATTATGTCCAAGTTCGATATGACATCAAGATTTTGGAAAATTCAGATAGTTGAAAAAGATAAATATAAGACAACTTTCACAGTCCCATTTGGCCAATATGAATGGAATGTCATGCCTTTTAGCTTGAAAAATGCCCCATCAGAATTTCAGAATATCAAGAATGACATCTTTAATCTGTATACAACCTTTATTATTATTTATATAGATGATGTTCTAGTATTCTCTAAGGCCATTGAACAACATTAGAAACATCTCCTACATTCTTAAGAATAACCAAGCATAATGGTTTAGCAGTTTCTGCCCCTAAGATGGTACTTTTCTAGAAAAAAATTTAGATTTTTAGGGCACAATATTGAAAATGGCATTATCATTCCAATCCAGAGAAGTTTAGATTTTGTAGAAAAGTTTCCAGATGAGATTAAAGACAAGAACCAATTACAAAGTTTTTTAGGTTGTCTTAATTATATAGCTGATTTTTATCAGAATCTTCGCCTTACTTGCAAACCTCTATTTGATAGACTTAAGAAAAATCCACCAACATGGTCAGTTGAACATACTAGAGCAGTTAAGACAATCAAACATAGTGTAAAGTGACTTCCATGTCTTACCATCTGTCATCCATCTTCTCCTAAGATAGTCCAAACTAATGCTTCAGAATTAGGATATGGAGGAATTCTTAAACAAGTAATTAATGACAAAGAATGTTTAGTTACATATGTTTCAGGAGCTTGGAATGATACTCAAAAGAAATATTCTACAGTTAAGAAAGAAATTTTGGCAATTGTTTTGAGAATATAAAAATTTCAAGATGATTTGGTGAATCAAAAATATGTTTTAAACGTCAATTATCAATCAGCAAAATTTATTATACAGAAAGATGTTAAAAATCTGGCATCAAAATAAATTTTTGCAGAATGGTAAACTTTACTTTCTATTTTTGATTTTGACATTAAGCATATAAAGGGGAGTCAAAATTTTTTACCAGAATTTTTAACAAGAAAATTTTTTCAGGGGAAAAATGAGCAAGTCTCTGGATTTACTCCTTCAAGGCAGGCAAGAAGTACAAGTCAAGATATGGACGAGGACAAGGATAAGAAGCAAGTTGTATCCAGCTCTCAACAAGACCAAAAATTAGATTTACCAGGAAATGACAATTGATAATCAAAAGCAAAATACTAGATGGAAGTCAAGAAAGAGCCTGATAATAGAATGGTACCATTAGGAATAATAAGAGGTCCACAACCTTTGAGTCTGTTGGCTTTAGCAAATAGGTTTATCCCAATGAAAGCTGAAGCACACACTCAAACCTTTATGACAATTACTTCTGGACCTAACTCTAGCTAGATTGTTCCAAAGACCAGTTTTCCCCAGATCAATAATCAACCCAATTACCCTTATGTAGACAAGCCCTTCTTCAAAAAGATTTTCGCCTTATAATTTGTAATGCTTTAAAACATGTATTTCAAGCAGCTTAAGAAACTAGCAGATCTTTTAATTTCAAACAATCATTTTACGCTATTTGAAGACCAGTTGAAAACACAATAATTTTATGAATTCATACGAATTCAAGAAATTCCAAACAAGAGATATCCATCAAAGTTAGCTTTCTGTAAGGTCAAGATACAAAGATTGTGTCACGTTTGTAAGTTGAGAATATTTGTTTTCATATTTTATAATTTTATTTGTAGTTATTTTTATTTTGTTTGTTTGGATCATGGGTAAAATGGGTATTTGTAGAAATATTTGACTTTTCGGTTTGACCGAATATATTGATCAATTTGACTTTAGGGGCAATTTTGCAAACAAGAAGGAATCTAAAATATTTTGTAATTATTTTTCAATTTAGGCCAAAATAAAACCAAATAGAAATTGTTGGGTTTATGGGGATATTTGCCATCAATATATAAGTGAAAAAAATTAGGTAAGAAATCACTTTCTTCAATATAAGAAAACCCATCAAAAGTGTTCTCTCTTTTTCTCTCTCAACTAAAACCCTACCGCAGATTTCTAGACTTTATATTTCGAGAATCGGAAACTTGTTTTTCATTGATTTCTCTTGCTCCAGGTAATGATTTTTGATTCCCTTTTTGATTAAATCGTTTTAATTTTTGTTTTGGGATTTCAAGAGTAAATTAGAATTTTCGGAATTAGGGTTTTGATTTTAATAGATTTGGGTTTTGAAACCCTTGATATTTAAATTATTGTTTATGGGTTAAATTAGATTGAATTCGAATTCTTTTCGCTTCTTAAATTAAAACCCTATCTTTAAGAACTAGGTATTTATTTACTTATTTTTTATTTGGTTTAGATCAAATTAGGGATCGTCAGCGGAGTGATTCAATTTTGGGATTGACGTTGAAAAGTTAGTAGCCATGTTTAAAGCCTAACGTTTGTATATTATTGCTTGATTCTCTATGATTGTACGATCAATTTATTATACTCTACATATCTGAAAATCTGAAATTGCATTATTATGTTGAGCTGTATTTAGACATTATTTGTTAATTTGGACTCTCTAAACTTTGAATTGTGATTCTGTCTATATGATTATATTCCGTTTGTGACTATCAATTCTCTATGCTGTTATTTTGATTTAAGATTTGGGAATTAATAGCTGCCCATGTGATAATATGAGATCATAAACTTTGAAATCTATATTAAAGTCTTGTCCTAGGTTAATATGATAAGATCAACATGCTGTAGAGAAATTAGATGTATACATCGATGCATGAAAGTGTATAAGGCCTTGATTGCAGACTTATTTCTGGATGCGATGGCATCATTCTAGGATCTCTAATCCATTCTAGAGCTTTACTCATTTTGGATGCGACGACATCATTCTGGGATCTTTGATCCAACTCTGAGGGTTTACTCTATTTCTATTTTCTGTTTCTGATTTCGATTATTAAGTTAAGGACAGGCCTGGTAGGCTAAACAGTTTATCATAATATTTTGAACTAAACTCTATTACGATATGAATTGATTCTGATATCGCTTTTGTATGTTTGTTATAAATTGTTTTGGATTCTTTGCATTGTTTTGACAATTGGGTTTTAACTTATGGGTAGTATGGATTATGATTACTAACTTGTCATATGTGATAGGAATAGACCCAACTAGATACTTACATGTTTAATTAGCAAAAAACATAACTTGAATAGGCAGAAAACATAGAAATTAGTCTTTGGCCGAGCTTTTCACCGAGCTAGGTACTGAACTACAATTCGGTAAGCCTCAAGACCTATGGTAATACTTCTTTTCTGAATTGAATACTAAGTTAGCTACTGAACTATAGTTCAGAATAACGTTAGGAGATAGATTTGGCTCTCTATCCAAACTCGTCACCGAGCTACATACCGAACTACAATTCGATGGGACTTTGAGACCAGAAATCACCTTCTGTCCGAATTAGCAACCGAATTAGCTATCGAATTACAATACAGTATAACTATAGGATTTCATGATAATTGTTCTGTCCGAGTTCACTATCGAGCTCGCTACCAAACTACAATCCGGTAAAGTTTGAAGTGCTCTCTGCCCGAATTTCTTACCGGAATCCATATCGAATTTACAGTTCGGTGTTGAACCCTGCTTTGGAAAAACTTGTCGACTTATAAAGTTAATTTTAGACAGTAATTGCAATAATCTATAATCACTTATCCTAGATAAGTTTAAGGGGATTAAATACAGATAATTTAGATTAAAAATCAATTTGTTTGCCCATGTTTTGGGAACTATGTTTGCTAGGAAAGTAGCTTACATTGCATGCCATTTTGAATTGTTAATATAAGACGCATCCTATGTGTGCTTGTTGGGCATTGGCTTACTAACCAGTCATCAATAGTCCGCCCTTTGTGGCTTTTATATTTTTTTTATGTTTCAAACCCTTTTTGGGATGGAATCGCTGAGTTCGCACAATTAGGTGGAGTAACAATGACATGTACACGCATGTCAGCATTAGTCATCATCTGGCATCTATTTTTACAGTTTTTATTTCATATTGTCATTCAGACTTTGGAATTGTAACCGCTGCATTATATTTTGGGATTTGATTTCGGACTAGTCAATTTGAATATTTCAGTTTTGGATTTAATATGCTGAACTTGTATTTGAATTTCTAGATTTGATATACTTACAATAGACAATATCTTTCGAGTATTGTTTCATATTTACCTACTCTGTATATGCTATGTTGTGTCCGTTTGTCTATTTTGTGTGCAGCATCCGTTCTTCGCGTCCTTTCTGTCGGGGTGGGAGTTTAGTTGTTACAGATTGCTGACACTAGAACAATGGGGAACCCCACACATGAGAAAGAGATTCTCTCAACCCTATTTCCCTAAAGACTTCTCATATTGGGATTATAGGGATGCATGGTTCAAGATATTTTATAGGCAGAATAAGACCCATTCCTTATCATGGTTTCTTTACTTTGACAAGAATTTCAAGCTTCAGAATATTCCACATTGGTTAATGAATGGTGGGATAAGTTTAGACCAACTGCAGTAAATGAAGGATATTAGTATTGGTTGCAACATTTTCAGGTTCCTCATGACCAGAATCATTTTCCAGAATTGTTCATATTTTATAAATATTTCAATTTCACATGGATTTTGATGTTAGATTACCATATTCAGGATTGACAAATTAGCAAGAGTTAATTGCACTTACACCCCCTGAACGATGACAAATTACACATATATGAATATTTTGGTATTAATACACACTCACACCCTTCTATCCATAAAAATAAGTGAAAATATAAGGTAAAATTAACTTTAAATGAACATTAGATTATACAAATGTATTTAGAATTGCAAATTTTATTATTATATGGATGAAGTTATTAATTAAACAATGTTTTATTATTGGGTAAGGGGGTGTGAGTGTGTATTAATACTAAAATATTCATTTGTGTGTAATTTACCATCGTTCAGGGGGTGTGGGTGCAATTAACTCAATTAGCAATGTCACAGTTCCATATTTTCAAAGAAAATATAAAATTAAGTGGTGGAATGGGATGTCCTAGACAAGAACAGAAAAACTGTGGTCTCTAAATGGCTTGCCCAAAACCTACAGTATTACAAGGTGAAAGACAAGGAACAATAACAATATCTTTTGACAAAATCTCAACTTCAGGCGAAACTTGCACTGGCAAAAAATGAAGAAGAAATGGCTCAGATCATGAGAGAATATCTACTAGCACTTTCAAGTAAGGACAGTAGTTCCATTCATTCGAACTAAGACCGTGGAGGGAGTAACTATCAAGACAGTGACTTATTTGGTTGTGACTTGGCAGAATATCAAAAGGTTTAGTCAAATATGTCATCTAGTGACAAGTTGTAGTAGATATGACAATTAAGCAATAATGAGGTAATATTACATGTAAGACAAAATATATAAATGACAAGTTAATAAGATAAGTAAAAGTAGCATGTGTTATCTTACTAGGACATATGTGTGACAAGTAATGTATATGTGTAAGTAAAAGAATAAAAGTGAACATGTGATGGAATCAATCATGTGAAGGAAGAAAAAAAAACAAAGTAAAAGTTAACATGTGAAGGAATCTTTCTACCTACCGAGGAAACGTGTCCAATCCAAAATAAAGCTAACAAGGAAGCAGGTTGTAAGTGATCCACCTATTCAATGACGTGCCAAGTCTATGAAGACCCATAAAAAATCATTCAATTAATAACGTGACGTGTATATAGGAAGAAGATCCAGAATAATTTCATGAATGCTCCTTGTGTCAAATCAAGGAAAACGTGGTAATCGATCTTTATGTATTCCCAGCTATAATTACAAGAATCAAAATAGAATAATGGGTTGAAAGTACATTGACTAAATACACCACCAGTAAAGACAACAACATTTCCTTTTCTCTCTGTAAACAGTACCGGTGTAAACACTTTTAACATAAATAAAAGCCAAGCACTTTAGACAATTTCCTCTTCTCATATCACTTATACTTCTAGTACTATCCTCAATTTCAATAATAATTCCAGAATAATCTCTGATGTCATCATCAAGCACAGTTTCAGTTTCATTAACATGTTGACCAGATCCAACCAATTATCCAACAAGGATTTTGGTATAACCTTATTTTACCCGTAGCTTATGTTGTTGCTTTAAATTATTATTATCATATATCTAATATTATTTCTATGTTTGTTATATTTATTTAATATTGTTATTTATTTATATCTCTGTTATTTCTGTTATATTTGTTTTTGTTTATTGATTTGTTCTAGACCGGTCATGCGATAGAATGGTATCAAATAGAATTACCAGAATACTAAAATAACATGTTACTATTTAGCGAACACATCAATCAACACATGAAGAAATTATATTCATAGCTATTATACTACCACAATTAACATCCAAAAAGTGCACATAATAAAGCAACCAAATGCATATAAATATCTTATACTTAAGGGAATCACTTATACTGGTCTATAAAAAATTATATCCAACTTTAAAAATTCAATAATGTAAAAACTTAAGCCAAATGACAAAACCTGCACATTTGGACAACGTAAATGGCAGAGTTAAAGAACATAAAACACAAAAATAACATCAGTTCATCACATATCCATAGAAAAACCTTTAAAACTTTCTCCACAACAAAAGTCATACCAATCATCGCACTCCATCCTACATTTATTACATTTCAGAAAGATAATTGCAACACAACCTAATCAACTACTTATATAGTCTAACATTCATAAATCCTAAAAAAATAAATAAATAATAAAAAGCGTTTGGTTTGTTCAAAAAATTGTAAACCTAGTAACTTAAATAAAGTACTTATGGCAATCCACAACAACTAGTGTGGCCAAAAAAATAAGACATGCGTCAAAATAAAGAAAGCCATCACAGTTGACAATAGTTATTCAACAACAACCAATAGTTCCAAACCAGATAAAGTTACACTACTTCTCATAGAAAATGGGAAATATGAGGTGAACCGTTAAGACCAAGTGATCGTCATCGACGACAAGAAAATAAGATAAAAGAAAAAATAACGTGAATAGTTGACGGGAAAAAATAGAGAGAAGAAAAATAAATTAAAAGATAACTCACCTCAACCGATGTACATGTTTGTGAAAGCACGAGTCCCTCCTGCCAAGTATTAGAATGATGTACATGTCACCAAAAACACTATTTCATTATTTTCTTTTTGTTCTCTCGAAATTCTGCAAACCAAACCCTAGCCGACACTCAGATTTAAATCAAGCATTTTCATTTTCAATCTGTTCCAAGGGAGTTTTCTTAAACATTTAGGTTAAGCTCTCCTCATGTCCGCCTTATTCATTGCAAGGTGAGTTGTGGTTTGTTCTCTATTTGAGTTAGGGTTTATTGAATAGAGGTTTTTCAAACGTAATAGAGTTGTTTCTTGAGGCATTTGTCTGACTATGCCTTTGGAAACCCTAACTGTCTATTTTCAGGTGTTTGTTTGAGTTTAGTTTTTATTGTGCTTTATTCGTTTGTTAGGCGACGGAGTTGGTGACCAGCTAGTCGGAGTAGTCCTGTTGTTGGATTAGCATATTACGATAGTAGTCATGTTTAAGTCCTCACTCATGTATGTTATTATCTATTCTGTGTTGCATTAATTTGGACATAATCTAAAGTATAATGAAATCTGAATCTGAAATCAGTGACATGTTTTAATGCTTCTGATTCTGCCATTTGTATTCTTATTAAGTTGTTGCTTTATAAACTGCTATAAATATCTATTAAATATTGATAACTATAATCTGTATAATTTGAAACTAAAGTCCTGTTTGAAGTATAATAGCAATAAGATTAGCATGTCGTAGGGATAGATGTGTACATCGATACGTTAGAACATACAAGCCTTGATTGCCTTCTAGATATGACAACATCAAGCTTATTGCCTTCTGGATGTAACGACATCAATTCGTCCGGAGCTCTGCTTAATCTTTCTGGGGTCTCTGACCTGTTCTTGCTGGAGCTATGCTCACCCTCTATTTCTATTTTTTTTCCGGATTGATTATTGAACTAAGGATGGGAATAATGATAATAATCATATATATTGCATAAATTGATGCACTCTAAAATCTAATGCATTCTGAAATCTAGCATGATTTGTTATACTCTGTAATCTGTATGACAATCTTAAATACTCTATAATTTTGATGCATTTAGAGCATAATAAACTGCTTACTTTGAAATCTGATACATTCTGGAGAAATAATATATAGTATTTGAACCTGATGTACTCTGAACTAACTCTTTTATATTGTATTTATTATTCGGAAATGAAATGCTTGCTATTATTGGGTTATTCTACTGCTTTTAAACTAGCTTGTTGTCTATCTGGTTAGTTTTGTAGATGAATTATTGGGTTTATCATAATAGACTTAGAGTAATAAACCAATTGTCGCCTAAGTTCATCACCAAGTTAAGTAGAAGTTAGGTGAAACCTACTTGGAATTTAGCACCATCAACAAAGTTCATCGCCAAGTTAAGCAGAAGTTGGCAACACTACCTTGGAAGTTAAGTCCATCACCAAGTAGCTTCGCCAAAGTCAGGCAATACCCCCTTCAGTAACTAAACTTCCGCCAAGTTTGTTTCGCCAACTATCCGGTGATGTAACGTCCGACCCCCACCCTGTAAGGATAAGGTGCGAGATCGAGACGCCACATTATCGTTTAACCTTTTCTTTTACTTTTACATATATAGCCTTTAGTCTCTTGTACCTTGAGTCATTTACTTTTTAGTTAGATGACCACACTTCATACATATATATAGACAATCATACACTTATACATATAAACCTTAATCATCTAATAAGTGAAAAGTAATTCATTTGAGGAGTGATAGAAATTAAACTTCAAAAATACGAGTAGACATAATAAGGTAAGTCTTTAAATTACATAACATTTATGATCCAAACTCGACTATGCATAAGTATATCAAGTTTGTGTCTCAACTCCTAAATTAACACATTAAGGAGTTGACAAAAAATTAGCATTTAAAATATATTGAATACATATAAATCGTTTCATGAAATATAAGAGTGTTTTAAAACAAAAGGTGATGCTGAAGATGATGATGCCATGCCAATAGACCTTGCTATGCTCGATCGACTTGAACAAAATTACCCATCCGAGATTTTTGTAGAAAAGAAAACAAAGAACAATAAAGGAAAAACATTAGGCTATCGAATGCCTAGTTAGTAATCTCGTGCTCCCATAACCATACAAACAATGCATCTTTATAATTACTCATGAAATATACACATATACAATCTCTAAGAGTCATTCAAGACTCTATCTAACAATCATCACACATTCATTTAATCATATCGTCAACACATAATAGGAACATTTATCAAATCAAATCTTTTCTTTTTCATTTACCCACCTTTATTCATATCCTTATAATTTAGGCCATTAGAAGCTAAAACATAATCACATCACAAGAAAACATGGTGTGCAATTACTGATGCCAAGAAAAATTAACACACTTATCTTATCATATCATTTACCTTTCATAACATTTATCCTTCATGACATATATAATCATTTTAAGCCTTTAGGAAGTTACTAGAAATGCAAGTAACGTCCATTCATCAACTAAGGTTCATTCATATATGTGCATTTATTCATAACAAGATATAAATCAAGGTGGAACATAAAAAGTAACCATTTACAAGTCATACCACTAAAACCAATTCATTATCATGTCATTTGTACACTATAAAGGTCACCTGCATCACAATTAATGTCCACAAGTCATTTCCCATCCATTTGAGCCTTACAAAAGGCTACCAAATCATTTGAGTAAATTTAACTATTCCTTTATAGATGAGAGAAAGTAAGATAAAGCATGTTTAAATCATTGGAAAAGAAAATTACCTTTTATACAAAAGCTGAATTTTTGTATCTACTTGAAAGATTTTCAAATAGTGAGGGAAAAATGATCTTATTTTTAAAATATAAAGATATGTTTGAAAACTAGACTTAAAGAAAAATCTGTAGCCATAAACGGCACCTCAATCGGAGTCCGGATGAGGGAGAACGGAGGCCGAGAAGTTGACTGTTCAGGCCTGAGCGTCTTGGTAAGCCTGACCTGGGCACAGACCAGGGCGCAAACCAGGGCGCCCCGAGTGCAAAAACAGCATCAGTACCACTTTTAGCATTTGGGTTTGCATCTTGGTCACTTACCAGGGCATGGGGTCTTCCAAAGGTCCAAAAATCATTGTTTCTTCAACCTTTTCACACCTAAACATTTCTTTGAGTTTTTAAACCATTCCAAAAATATTTTATGGACTTATTAGACATCTAAACACCTAGAAACACCCTAGGATCAAAGCCTTAAAACATCTTTATTTTATGATTCTTTTTATTCCAAAACATTTCATAAGTAACTTCTATACATCAAAAGGTTTCTCAATTCATTTTCAAAACTCTTAGTCCAGGATTGTGAATCTAATTTGAAAACTAAAAGTGACAAATACAACATTATGGACACTATAAGCACACATTTATTCAACAATAAGAGTTGGTTGCCCAAAAGTATCCAAACAACACATATCTCACCCAATCTCATACAATCAAACTTTTGCAACATTAAACTACAAGATTCAAAGGCAAAACATTCAAGACATCAGTAATTCATTCTTCACTAGTTTCTCATTTGAAACTAAATTTACCCAATATCATTAGTATTCACCAAGTTAGTTTAATTAAACCACATTTAATCATATATCAACATAGTGAACATCATTTAACCATCTTTAGACAACTTTTGGATTTCATTTACATTTATAGCCCAATCCTTTAACATATAAGGTAGAAAGGAGACTTTTTGAGCCGAAGCTCCATTTAGATCCGAAGATCGAGATTCGTGGGTCCGGTTGTACCCTCATATGGGCCAAAACACCACATTTTAGATCATTTCTTTCTTTTAGACAATAAGGCCGAACTTTTTCTTTTTTTTGAGACCGTCGTCTCCATTTGAGGACCGTCGCCCTAATTATCATTTGATGGCTTGGTTGTCGCCATGAAACACACTTTCTTGTGGAGAAGTATACTTCTAGAGTTTATCCCTAAGGAATGCCTTTACTCCTACCTCTATTGTTAAACAATAAGGGCTTTTATTACTCATTGCCTTATCATTACATTTCATTTCCATTTTCATTCATTTCATTCCTTTTAGGCATGAACCATTGCACAATAACAATTGTTACACTCATGCCCCTTATGAAATAACAATTGTATCATTTCCATAAAAATCACATCTAGACAATCATATAGTCATTTCCACATTATTTATCACCATAACCATTCCAAGCAACATGTAAGGGTAATAAAACCATTTATAAGCATATCAAAGCAACATGATCACAATACATATTATCCTTCACTACAACTTTACATATGCACATTTTTCATTCATTTATCTTCTCATAGCATTATTAGCCCCATCAGTGAAATAACCACACAATTATAAGAATCAACCAAGCTATGAAGCATAAAATGAGATTACTAACCATTCTTCTGAAGAAAGCTACTAAACCGCTTCAGTTTGGTGCTCTCCTTGCCCTTGGTTGCCTTTATAAACCATTAAAGCAACCAATAATCAATATCAAACCACTTTCATGTAAAATCATTTTCTAGAAAGTTAGGGTTTCATTCAAATGGTAACTAGAGACACTAATGACTACAATTAATGAACCGAAACTACAAACCATCATCATTTAACTCTAAAACACTCATTTATTGCAATAAAAAGCTTGAAACACCATTAATCACATTAATAAAGGTTGTTGGAAACTTACCAAGTATAGTGAGTAAAGAAGAAGCTTTGAAAACCCTTTTTGAAGCTTTGTAATGACTTATCTTTCTTGAAAAAGCAAATATAAGAGATTGATTTGGTGTATTTAATTTTAGGGTTTGAAAATGGTGGAGAGGGGAGGAGAAGAGGCTTATACGGTTTTGGAAGTGAAATGAGGGAGAGAGTGTGTGTAGAGATTGTTTTTATCATGAAAGAGTAAGGTTTGGTTTGGTTAGAAACCAACTAAGCTAGTTTGATTTGAATGAGAGGGGGAAATGGATGGTAATAAAAGAATAGTGAGCCCCACTTGTCATGAAGTTCATTTGGGCCTACTTGAGTTTAATCCAAGCCCATTCTTAATCAAGTCCAAACCCACTAATCCATTTCGGTTCCATTTCCGCTTACCTTTCAAAAATTCCGAAAATCATTTCATTTATAAACTTGTCTCCCCATTTCGAAATCTGCTTTTAAAATACAAGTTCACATTTCCACCAAAAATCACCAAATCATGATTTAAAACTCAATTTCAAAAATAGTCTTTAAATTCACATTTATTCGATTAAAATCGACTCTTTAATTTCGGCTCTAACTAATGTCTCTAATTTTACCATTTTAACCCTCTAACAAATTTTTAATTCATTCTATTGATGAATTTTGAAAATTCACTCTTTAAACTATTTTTAAGATGCAAAAAAAATATCGAAAAATTCTAGACCCTATTTTCGGACGTCACAGGTGATGCCTTTGAACTGTACCTACTATCGCCGCCTATGCTTTGCCTTGGGTGTGGTATTTCTGGTGATAGCCATCGCAAACACTATCTCCCGTCTCCAAATTTAAAACAATATGTCTTGTTGTTGATATGCTATCACCAATTAGCATCGCCAGCTATCAAGCACTACCTTGTAAACAACCCCTATCACCAAGACAAGATTCGCTAACCACTTCCTAGTCTCAACTTTTCAAGTTGTTTGTCTCATAATTCTCTTTCCGAAAAGGTATAATAAGCCTAATTCGGATTTAAAACGAGTAAGTTAGAGCCATTTTAAGTTTTAGAGCCTTTTAGGGTATAATCAACCTGTATAGCCATTTTAAGTGGTAGAGGACTTATATATTACTAAATAATGAATCTGGATAAATTTAGATCATTTTGGAGTTATTGGACTTTATTTTATACGTCTTTGTTTATATAGCGTCGAACCCCCACCCCGGCCGAGACTAAAGCGAGATATCTGAACCACCACATTAACAATACAATTTTCAATAAACCAATTGAGTGAACGATAAGTGCGGAAGACTTTTTAACATAATATTTTCTCAAAATGCAATTTTTGGATTAGAAATCAAATAAATAATGCGTATCTACACTTAAACAAATTAAAATGTTCATTTACAATCATTTAGCAAAATAAATCATGAGTTTATTTTACAAACATGATGAGCTTTTAAATACATATAAGTCTAAGTACAAAATTAAATCTTTCACCATGAGAACCTTACGACCAGATGCCTTACCTAATCCAACCTGTAATAAAAGTTTCGGAGGAAAAGAAAAAGAAGAAAAAAAGGGCCAGGTACACGCCTAGTTCGCATTCCTTATCCCAAACAATCACACACATATGATCCAATCTTTATGTCGAAATGCAATACACACACGTCATGCATTTCTATTGTGAGCATCTCTAAGCTCACCTTATCACATCAAAGTCAATCATAAGAAATTCCTAGCAATCATTGATGCTAGTGCAATATATATAATATATTATGTCTCAATTTCAAGTTCATCTCATAATTTACCAATCATTACATTAATCACATTGCGTCATGCTTATTTAGCAATTGAGTTCTAGCCATGAATCAAGATATTTAATAAATTTATCCATTACTCAATCAAACGACATTCAATCAGGACAATAAATTAATCAATCCATCAAGCCAAATGAGGCAATCATTTAAGATAATCAATCAAGAGCCAAACCCACTTAGTCTAAATAACTCGACAGTAAAGAGACCTTGACATGATGTAATACTTTCGATACTTAGGAAAAGACATAAAACATTTCTCTAACAAGAGCAATAAATCAATTAGCACCATTATAATGTTTACCAAGTCACAAAACTCAAGTGTGATCAAATGCATTTTGAAAAAATATTCAACAAAACAAGATTCATTATCCATTTAACCTTTGGAAGAATCAAAATAAATTGGTACGAAACAATCCAAATGAATGATTCAAACAAGAAATCTTTAAGAGCATCCTCAAGAATGTAGGACTTCTCATGAGTCCTTTAACTTACTATAGAAGTGTTTTGGTTTATCAAAACCCTATTCTTGAGGAAAATCGATCAATTGAGGAGAAAATAACACTGATAAGTATATTCAGTAAAATTTTTAAAGACAATTCAAGAAGGAATTCTTAAATTATGATAGTTTGGTTTCCAAAAATAATTGAATGTTTTCGTAGGTCGAAAACCTTACAATGTTGCATGCATAGTTGAATAAGCATATGCAATTATTGAACCATACAAAGTCCACTAAAAACAAAAGATCATACAATCAAACAATCCTATCAACCAATCATGCAATTCATAAATGAGGTCACATTATCCTAGGCAAGTAATCTCTAAACTTAAAATACTTAGATAAAAAAGGTTTGGAAGGATTAACATCCCAATAGGAGTTTTCGGAATTTAAAGATGAAAAATAGCCCATTAAAACATTTGAAAATCATGATAAAAAATAAATAAAAATTAGTCATCAAAACAAATAAAAAAGTCAAATAAAAGTAACAGCATGCAACATGGTCTGACCATGTATATCCACACGGTCCGTGTGAATATCTCCCATTAATATTAAAAGTAACAGCTCACACGGTCTGACTGTGTAGATTTACAAGGAATATGTGAAGCATTGATTTTTTTAACAAAAACTATATGATTGAATGATGAGGATTTTTCGTACTAGTATATAAAACAACACAAAGAAACCAGTATTCCTATCAACGTCTGTTGTAATTTTAAAGATATCGTCTCCACAGGGATTGTTTGTTGGAAAGAAAGAATGAGATCAAGATTTAATTCAAATTGTCAAAGAATTCATTAGTAACAGAATTGAAAAGCTCATAGAATCTGATTAAAGTTTTTAGACACTTCTGATATCTATCATTGAAGTAAGATTTATACTCAATACTTCAGAGATCTCAAATAAACACACTGAATTGCTATATCCTATTGTTAAATGTCCTTTAATCTGTCAATTCAACTCTAGATTCAGATTCACAATCTAGATCATCATCTTTGATCTGCTAAAAGATCTCTCGATTCAATATAACAGAATTAAGTCACAAAATTGCTTATATCTCTATACTACAACTCATGTAACTAATAAGCACATTCTGTAGAAAATAAGATCTAGAGTACAATGATCCTCTTGTTATTAGATCTGAAACTCAATTGCCATCTCTGATCTAAATTGAGCAACAGAATAACAACATCACTTAACTCTCGTTCTTGTAATTCAATAAGCACATGAAAACTCAGCAAATCTGACTATAATTTGAATTAGAATTTCAATTAGAATCACAATCAACAATAGATCACAACAACACATAGAGCTATTAGCTATCATATCCAGTTCAACATATTACTTCTACACAAATTCATCATTGATATGATATAAGATCTAAATCTTACCAAAGAAGATAGAAGTTGGACGCTGTCATAGTCTTCACTTCACTATCTCAAGCTAAATCTCGATGATCACAAAGAAAAAAAAGTATAAAAATTCTTCAAGAAACTTCAATAAAATTGACTCTTAATAACGAACAAGGAATTCTAGAATTTTAGCTCTGATTAATGAAAATGTAAAATGGTCAAAATTGCTTCAACTGAGTTGTTATTTATAGAGTTGTGCTCAGTGGCAATTTTGAAATAAAACTCATAAAGAAACACAATTTGACAGAGTAACAATTTTCTCCTTTATGTCGCCTATTTCTTTGCCCGAACACAAACGACTTCCACAATTATCGCTAAACTTGTTCGCCAAGAAACAAGTCTCTTTAGGAGAAATATCTTGAGTATCACTTTTTATGTCGCAAACCACTTAGATGATTAAGTTCCTTCTCGCCTATTCTATATTTCCTATATAAGAACCTGGGGGTGAGATAGCACAAATGTCGCCTTAATGTTTCTTCTTCTTTGGCGACATTTCATATATCAGCCTCTACTTATCACCTGTATTTAGACGAAACTGATTTTTGGTTGCCTGAGGATTTCGCCATGCGAGGCAAATTTCTAATGGCAAGAAATATTTATGTTGCTCTTCTTAAATTTCCTCTTAAAACGATTGCTCACTCAAGTCGACTATATCTTTGTTTTCCTTGGGCGAAGTTTGAACTTTCAGCCTTCTTATGTCGCCCATTTCTTTGAGCAGATAGGCGAAGTAGCCAGGTGACATAATCTCTCTGTACAAAATATTTTGCCATTCTTTAAGACTTTGGATGAAACTCTTTGTTCCGATTTTTGCTTGTTTTAGCTTCTTTTCCAAATTTTTTCATCCAAGTCCCTGTCTCAATAGAATAGTCTAAAATTACTAGAAATCAATTCAATATCTCAACTTTTAAGCTTAATTTGTATGCATTTAAATCCATAAAATATACTAGAATATAGGTAAATTCTAGACTTATCTATTACCCCTAACTTAGCCTTTTTCTTGTCCTCAAGCAAACTGACTAGGTATCAATTGAGACAGTAATTAGTGCAAACTTGTAATCATAATTCAAAGCAACTTATTAGGTATATTTTGAAAATTTTCCAAACAGTGACTAGCTCTTTTTCAAAATTTCAGATCAACTAACTCCAACCTGGTCATTTTCTTCATGCTGCAAAGTATCTAAGAAGATCCAAGCGTTAGAGTTCTGAAACTACTTCCTCACTGTAGTCTCTCATAAAGTGTTTGATCACTCCGAATCCTAAAGTTTACTCACACAATACACTAGTCACTTTTAAGAATTAGAGTTATGTACCAAGGCAAATGTGATTCTAGTGTTTCACAAGCAAGTATGAAGAAAATTTAAGAACCTCACGATCATTGAATTTCAAACATACACTGTATAAAATTTAGAGGTTCCTAAGTTTGGAACTACCTGTCTTTCTGCCTCAGAATCTCTGATTTGCAAATATAGGGAAAATGGGGCCAAATTAGCTTATGAAAGAAAGGGGATTATGCAAAGGATTCAAAATTTGAACATACCAATAAATTCCTCTCAATCCCTCTATTTTTCACTCTCTAGTTTTCCCCACTTTATAATACTTTATTTGCAATTCTCCTTTATTTATATACAACTGTCCACTATTTATTTATAGTGGCTCTCTTTTTTTCACAACTCTTTTCATATATATATATATATGTATTCTTTTTCTCTGCCTTTTGCAACCACTTTTTTTTTCCAGAAACACTATTTAGTATATCCGCACTTCCCATCCTTTCATCCCCAATTTATTGGTAAGTCCAAAGGGTAGGATTGAGATCATATCTCTTTTTTTATGGTTTGGACTCAATTAGGAACCGAAGAAAAGGTTTTAATGAAAATGGAAACAAAATAGTTTACCTCGCAAGATATCAAGGTCAAGTTATATCAAGCAGGCAAAGGTTTTTTAGTAGTTTCACTCACTCTCTCAAATCAGATCATGTTCCTTGGCAGAGTTTAGACAGATCCTCACCCGACCAATGCCCTATACACTTGAAGAATGTATGAGAAATTCAAAGCAAGCCTATGAAGGTTCTGATTCTACTAGAAGAAAACTTATTAGAAAATGTGTTTACTAAGGAAGAGAATAAAAATAACCTCTCTAATGAAGAAAAAGGCACAAAATACAGCTCTAACCTCACGTACCACCCAAGGTTTTCTCCATTCTTTCCTTATCAAAACTCATCAACTTATTCACAATTCAAAATTTGACCAAAATCTTCATCAGTGTTCGAAGAAAGTTTTCAAAATTGCCTATCAAACTGCTTGTTTTGAACACTGATTTTTCTGTTTGAAATTCCAATTTTATGAAAAATTAAATCAGTTTGAATTATGGACAATGTAAGCTCAATCATGCACTCAGACCAATAATACCCTAAAAATAAAATCAAACAAATTCCTAAAATATAAGCATAAAACTACACAAACTACTAACAGATAAACAACAATGTGATTGCTATCCCCAACTTGAAAGAAAGCAGTATTCTCGATGCAAAAGAGAACAATAGGAAAAAAATGAGGGAGAAGATGGAAAAAGAAAATACCGATTCAAAGAAGAAGAAATGTACCTTGATGTCGCCATAAAGCAAGATATGATTTCGTAAGAAGTAAAAATAACAGGACAAAATAGGTGAAATGAAACATGTATAGCAGGCGACAATATGTAACTCGCCATCCTTTAACGACATAAGCAGGCGAAAAAAATCTATCACTATATCAGAGTGATAATATGAGGCGATATGTCATGGCGAGATAATTCCCTGTAGGCAATATAATTAGGTGACAAAGGAGTATCGCCACAACTAGAATCAAAGCATTAGGCGAAATAAAAGAGATGTTGCCAAAGATGTTGCCTTTACCAATTTCAATAGGAGTACCATTTAGATGACACAAAAGACAGTCGCCTGGGTCAAGGCGGAATGGTAAGCAAGGTGAATTATATATCGCCATAATGTCTTTAATCCAAATTTGAAAACCTTAAGCTTCATCCAACCTGCAAAACAACACTTGATCCTGACCTACAAGGTAACATATGAATTTATATGAAATGATAGACCTTGCTGGAGATACATTCCAGACTTGGGGAAAGAAAAACCCCCAACTTAAAACCTGAAAAATCCTCTGAACAAAGTATATAAAACAATCACATTACTCCTTTAACAAACTAACAAATAAAAGACATAAAAATAAAAAGACTATAAAGATCATACACATTGCTCTTTAAAACAAAATAAAATGACTCAAAGTATTCACATTACTCTTTAACCAAAAGGAGAAACAAAATCAAAGCAAACTAAGTTCTGGGAAATGAAAATGAACAAAATAGATTCAAAAAAACTATTTAGAAATCCTCCAAAGATCTATTTGGAGAGTGCTTCTTCTGAGGAGATGTCAAGATCAATCTCCTTCTCTTAACTGGAGGACTAGATAAAGGGGCTGCCACAGGTACTGGTTGACGTTTAAGCTTCAACTCTCTTGCTAGCATCCTCCTAATTTCCAGATCAGTTTCAACTGGGAGAGAGAGAGATTGCAACTGGTTTTCTGCTGGACTGAATTGAGCTCTGAACCACATCTTCACTTTTCTTCTTATGTGCCCCCATCTTGATATGTTTCTTCATTTTAGGGGAACTCTCTGTATAGCCAAATTAACCAGGAAATTCCCGAATCTTTGAATCTGTTGAAATATCCCAGTGATGTATTTGTTAGGAGAGAGCAGAGCTGACTTCTTATCCCATGAACAAGGATTGAGATTGTGATCAAGGATAATCATTCCAGCTAATTCTTCCAAGGTGATAGTAGGAGAAACATACTCTGAGCTTATAGAGGATGATGAGCTTGTAGAGGATGATGCCTCTGAACTGGTAGAGTCTTATTCCAAATTGTCTTCTGACTTATCACCTCCCAAATAGATCCCTCATTCATTAACCCCAAGAACATCATCTGCTTCTTCATACAAGGGTACCGGATTTAAAGGGATAGGCTGCAGAATTGGTACCAAAGCTAGATATGGAGATGAACTGAGCATTTCTCCGGAACTGATAGTCTCATCGAAAAACTGACCCATCTTTTCCATATTCACCAACATTTGAACCTCAGGATGCAAAACATACAGGTGTGGAATGAATGTCTCAGAGAATTATGGTAGAGGTGCAGTAGTACATTTGACAAGTCTAAAATTCTCAGGAACTTGACAAGTGTAGATGCATGGCTCTTGGACTACTGCTTCTAAATCTTGCTTTGGCAGCTCATCTTCAACTTGTTGTACTTCTGCTCTCAATTGAGAACCGGACCTTTCACATTTTTCTTGAACTGACACAGGTTTGCCAGCTGATTCAGCATAAAATGCTAATAATCTACTCTGCTCTTCAATCACAGCAATGTCTATTTCTTCTTAAATTGAAGAGTCAGAGTCATTAGACTCTACACATGCTTTTCTGCTACTGCTTTTCCTTTCTAATTTAATTTGATATCTTTGTCCATAATTTGACTTATAGCTACATAAGCATGAATGTCGATAGAATTGAGGATGATTGTTGATGGTTTAGGGTTGATTAGGTATTGGATTGCTTAGGGTTTTGTTAGAAACCCTAGGATTTGGGAAAGGTGGAAATTGAATGATCGACTTTGTAATCGGATTGGGTTTCGAGTAGGAATCGTTCGTATTATCGTTTCGTAGTCGTTAGATTGTTCTCTCTCATGATTGGACAAAGTTTTCGCTTTTCGCGCGTCACATGTTCGACCTATTGTCTAAACCAATATTGTTCATTCTTGTTGTTAGGCGAAGCGGACGGTGCCGAGGATCGTATCGGCGATGCTTAGCTTAGCTTATCGTCGGAAGAAAGGTTAGCAACGTCGTTTTAAACTCTACATTGGTTGTTATGTGTTTTATGATTGTGCATTAATACGGTTAAACAAGATAACCACATGAATGGTAATTGGTAAAGTTAGATAGTGATTGATAGGGTGGATATTGATTATTGTTATTGTTGACATATTGCTGCTTAGATCAAATGATAATCTATTGCATGTTAGACTTAGGCTTTGGTTAGTTAGAGTTGGAAATAATTGGATAAGGCACTAATAAAGTACCTGTTACATGTTGTTTGAAAGCCAATGAATTGCTATAACGAAATGACTGATTGTTAAATGGAAACTTGTATGTTTGATCACTTAACTCATTGATACGATTGCCCTAGTCATGGTTGAAATAGTGATAGAATGACATGTCATTAGGGGTACCCGAGATATCTCAACCTATTGAGCAAAATAGGACCTTTGGTTTAGCTAACCACATTGAAAAATTGAGTGACGACTCCTATTTGGTATGACGGCACCACTGCCTGCGGGCATATTGTTATTGGTGGTATTCAGACCTAATTGATGGGATTCTAAGGTAGTAGTCCGTCCCGAGGGGGAATAAACGGCTCTACGGATCTCGGTCTTCGGACCATATTGGTGGCTTCGGCCTAATTGGCCCCGTTTCATTATTGATCCTAGATTAGTGGTAGTCAAATAAAACTGGAATAAATAACTTGATT
Organism: Cardiospermum halicacabum; assembly: GCA_031304145.1. Classification (NCBI taxonomy): domain Eukaryota; kingdom Viridiplantae; phylum Streptophyta; class Magnoliopsida; order Sapindales; family Sapindaceae; genus Cardiospermum; species Cardiospermum halicacabum. The sequence continues at coordinate 4,096,704 of CM062395.1, read as the reverse complement.
GATATTGTGTGATGATTGCTAGTGATTAGTTGATTGTTTGGGGGATTCTTAAACGAAATTTGACATCATAATTGGATATTTGATAATATAGAACACGTATAATGAATGTAATTAGTTCTAGTGGACTATCTCACTTTACTGAACCAAAATGACTTTAGACTTGAGTGGGATTGTATTCTCTTCCATTGATTGCTAGATTAAGGTTCATATGTGTGCCTCCTCATCATTGTATGTTTAAAAGAAGCATTGTGTGTGTTTGTTAGAGTATGACTTGCTAACCAGACATCGATAGTCTGACGTTGTTTTTCTTCCATTTTTTGTCTATCTATTGAAATGTGAAACAGGTGATCGAGCAGATAGAAGGTCTCATTGCATTTTCCTTTAATGATTTTTGGAACAATATTGAGAGCTGTTTTTTTTTCTTGTGTTTGATTAGTTTTGAAAGACATGTAAAACTTTTCCTTTAGTAATTCAGTTTGTAATGTTTAAAGACAACTGTTATGGATTTGTAAGTCTTTTTAAAGTACCTGAGTATTTAATATTTTCGGATAATTATTTGGAGATTATGAACTACTATTTGAATATCGATATATTTGCGAACAGGTTTATTTTCAATTGAATTATCTGGATTATGTAATTGATTTTGAAACAGGGTAAAGATGATTACTTTGTAATCTACTATTTTAATATTAATGATTATAATTCCGCATCTTAAAGAATGGATGTATTGATTGTTAATGTGGCGCTCCGGCTTCCGTTCGCAGCTCCGCCGTGGCCGGGAGTTGGATGTTACATTTGTTGGTATCAGAGCACCGGTTCTCGGTTGCTTCTTGTCTGTGTGCTTATATGCATTAGTGTATAGGAATTGTTTTGTAATATATATATATATTTTTGAAAACTCATGACATTGCATTCATACCATAAACTCATGAAAACTCATGACAATTTGGCGAAGTAACAATTTTCTCCTTTATGTCGTCTGTTTCTTCGCTCGAACACAAACGACTTCCATAATTACCGGTAAACTTATTTTCCAAGCAACAAGTCTCTTTAGGCGAAATATCTTGAGTATCGTTTTTTATGTCGCCAACAGCTTTGACGATTAAGTTCCTTCTCGCCTACTCTATATTTCCTATATAAGAACCTGGGGATTAGATAGCCTAAATGTTGCCTTAATGTTTCTTATTCTTTGGCGACATTTCATACGTCAGCCTCTGCTTATTGCCTGTATTTAGGTGAAACTGATTTTTGGTTGCCTGAGGATTTCGCCAAGCATGGCGAATTTTTGAAGGCGAGAAATATTTATGTTGCCTTTCTTAAATTTTCTCTTAAAGCGATTGCTTACTCAAATCGCCTATATCTTTGTTTTCTTAGGGCGAAGTTTGAACTTTCACCCTTCTTATGTCGCCCCTTTCTTTAAGCAGATAGGCGAAGTAGCCAGGCGACATAATCTCTCTGTACAAAACATTTCGCCATTCTTTTAGACTTTGGATAAAACTCTATTTGATCCCTCTTTGTCCCGATATTTTCTTGTTTTAACATCTTTTCCAAATTTTTTCATCCAAGTCCCTGTCTCAATAGAATAGTCTAAAATTACTAGAAATCAATTCAATATCTCAACTTTTAAGCTTAATTTCTATGCATTTAAACTCTTAAAATATACTAGAATATAGGTAAATTCTAGACTAATCATTGAAACTAAGACTCAATGAAGAATTTGTGGCCATAAACGGCGCCAGATTTGGAGTTCAAACGAAGGAGAACGGAGGTTTTGAAGTTCAATGTAAAAACTAGAAAATTTCAGGCGAGATGCTATATTTTCAGAAAATTCAACTCCACTCACCCAGGCTGGTTTTTGAGCTAATTGCTTAGCTCCAAAACATATCCGAATGACATCGGAATGCTGCCAAATTTTAAACATATAATCTATGCATACCAAACAACAGATACAATAAATTTATCTGTCAAGCGACCCAACCATTTCGGCAAACGAAACTGAACAAGTTGCCTACTTGGTCAATTTGTTGCAGCAAGAGAAGTTAACAATTTCAATTTCTAAGTTCTTACCTATTCTATTAATTCAAAACCAATTCAAGAAAAACCAAAACTTATCAACCAAGTTAATAACAAGTTGATTATCAAACATTCAATATGATTTCCATAATCCTAATCTATCGAATTAAGCCAACAAAGACACATTAACTTGACAAAAAAACATCAAGATCACACCAGTAGAGAAGGGTATTTGACTAAGGGATTGGCTCACTAAACAAATATTCTGAACATCAAGATCATGCAGAAGACAAGTCATGATCTCTTATTTAGTAAGAATGTATTGCGGAAAATAAGTCTCTATCCTAAATTCGTCAAATCACAAACAACGTGGACTTAGTCCATTCAATCTTCAATTCTTAATGGCAGCACTTAGCATGATTCCACATGCACCGCAAGTATGTTCTAATGCCCTAGCATGACAATAATGCTCATCACTTCAAATTTTAGATGGTTATCTTATTTATCTAATTTTATGGCATAATTACAAGTAGACATGTATTTAATGCACCAATAAATAACAAATAAATGTATAGGGCTAAAAACGAAAATAGGAACCTCGCATTGGTCGATCTAAAAGCTAGAAAGTCGGCTCATTGTGGGTTCTCACTTGTGATTAGCCAATACCAAGACACACTTTACATACTACAATCAATAATATCATAACCAACATCATCATAAGACTCCATTAAAACTTAATCATCACATACCATAGCTATTAAGGGCATTAACACACTAGATGAGATTAGGGTTCTACAAATGGGTTGGAATAAATCTAAAATCATTTACCAACATCCTAGGATCATTATTTAACAAAAAATTTTCATAAAAAATATTTCAAAAGTTACACAACGCCATTTCTATCAAGCTAGGCATAACAATAATGATGAAAATTAGGGCTTTTAATATCTAAACTCTATGGGAAGTTAAGACACTTGATTAACATTTGAAATCAACTTAAAACAATTTAAAAGCATTCAAGAATCAAAATCAAGCATCATTTTAGAAATCTCAAAAGTGTAGAGAGAGCGCTTTTCACCTTGGTGAATAGAGTTGAAAACCACCTTAAAAGCAAAAGGTGACCTCCTTGAATGTTGTTGAGACAATCAATTTGATGGTTTATGGTGGTTGAGAGGAGTAAATAAAGGATTTGTGAAAGTTAGGGTTTGGTTATGGAGGAAGAAGAAAATGTAATAAGAGATGAAAAGAAGAGAAGAGGGAAAAATGCGAGTGTGGTGTCTTATAACATACACATGTGGGTTTGGTTTTTGATTGGGCCAAATTAAGGTCCAATCTAATTCCGATTCTGTTGTCCACCAAAACTCTTTTGTCACTTTCATAATTCTCTAAAAATTTATTTTTCATGTATTAAGTAAAAAATCACCACCATTTTTTAAAATCTGAATTTTCCTGCTAAGAGGGGCAAAATGGTAAAATTTTAACGTTTTGACTCAAAATCCATATCCTTTCGAGTCTTAGAATAATTTTGACTTTATGCTTCTAATTCAATCAAGTTTTGACCTGAAAGCCCAATTTTGGTTTGAAAGTCCCTTCTTAAATATTTTATTTCAAGTTAAATAATGGTTTTTGATCCTAGTATTTTTCATTTCAAAATAGTTTTCCTAATCTCATCATTGCCCTTAAGGATACGTTTGGCAACCAGGATAGGACTGGGATTGCTTAAAATTAGTCCTAATCCTTTTTTTTTTGCTGCAATTACAGATTGGATTATTAAATCTCCTGTTTCTAATTTAGTCCCAATTACGCTTCACTATAAAATCCCAAAAAAATAGTGGGACAAAGAGGGAAAGGATTAAATTATGACACTGTTCACCCATTTATGCAATCAATGCTATTGATCTTTCACGTTTTTTATCTATTGGTCTGGGAAGATTTCTCCTCCATTTCTACATATCTTTGAGGTTAGTCTTCAAATAATATTTAGTTTGGATATTATCTGCATCCTCTCCACCTATTTATATTTGTTTTTTAGGGTTCCATTTGGGAGATTGTCAATTGGAGATTTTTAGGGTTAATTTTGGTGATTATGATTTGGGGTTTTGAATATAGTTTCTATTATTACAATGATAAGTGTAAGATTGATTTGAAAGGATTGAGAATATAGTATAGATGAAGATTACAAACTCTATTTCTATAATAATATGCTTGTTATACTTATTTCTGTAATTGCACTGGTCGAACTAAAATCAAAGGGTTCTTTTCTTCAACCGACATAATCCATCTCTATCAGAAGAGGTACTGATTCACTTGATTGTTGAAATAAAATCAATATGTTTTATTGCTTTTTTCATGTCATGTTTATGTAGTGAACAGTTAGGATTGTATGTTTGTTTTTAAACTAATATGTTATATTTCTCATAGAATGCTATTAAAACATTGCTTTGTTATATTATTGGTTTTTGAACCTATTTTGTTAATTTATTTCGGTATGTTGGAAGGATTGAAATTTGTTTTGGACATATAATTGTTAATTTGTTTCAACTTGTACTCAATTAGTTTGAAAAGAAAACTTTACCACTTCATATTTATTAGAACACTACATACTTAGATAAATATTTATCGATTGAATATTTAAAGTTGATCCATTAAAGCGTTTATCCTTGTTTGTAATACATGTTTTGATTTTTTTCTTTAAATAGTTATGGATGACATGGACCAAGAAGATTTGATATTTGTCTTAATCGTCAAAATATTACATTTACAAAGATTGTTTCTAATGATGATGGGTGCAATATGCATTATATGTCAGAATACCAAAGACGACTACCAAATAATCGTACATATGATAGACATGCATCTCGTCTTGATTATATTAATAGTATGATAAGAGACAATGATGTAACATGTATTAATGAATTAAGAATGGATAGGTAGACATTTGGTATTTTATGCGAACTAATTCGTAGTACAGGCAGAGTAAAAGTAGATGACTTGGTTTCTATTGAGGAACAAGTCTGCATGTTTGTACACATACTAGCTCACCATGTAAAAAATAGAACCATTCAAAGTAGATTTGGTCGGTCTCGAGAAACAATCAGTAGGTACTTCGATTCAGTTTTAAGGGCTTTTTTGCAACCGCATGACAGCTTACTAGGTACACCGGAACCTATTCCTAAAAATTGCACAATAGATGGAAGTTTTTTATGGTATGCAATAAATATAATCTTAACTTCTTCTTGTAGTCTTTGTATATATACATATATAGGAAGTCTTATATATTGATTTCTTTGTAGAATTGTTTAGGGGTTTTGGATAGGACTTATATTAGAGTGTATGTGTGATGTTAATAAGCCACGATATAGAATAATGAAGGGTGAAATAGCAACAAATGTACTAGGTGCTTGTTCTAGAGATATGATGTTCACATTTGTATTTCCGAGATGAGAAGGATCAGCTTCAGATTCTAGGATACTTCGAGATGCCTTATCTAAACCAACCGGGTTAAAAGTTCCTAATGGTAAGCTTTAATAAAAATATATAATAGGTTAGAATTAGGGGTGTTTGTAATAAAATAATTTGTATATTTCTTTATTTTTTAATTTCTAGGACGTTATTATCTTATGGATAGTGGATATACAAATGAGGAGGGATTTCTTGCACCATATAGAGGAATACGATATCATTTGTCTGAATGGAGAGATGGATGTGCACCGGTTAACCATCAGGAATACTTTAACATGAAGCATGCATCGGCTCGAAATGTTATTGAATGTTGTTTTGTATTATTAAAAATGTGTTGGGCAATTTTATGGAGTATATCTTTTTACCCAATAAAGATTACTTTCTTATTGTCTTTTATATAATCTTATTCGAAGGGAGATGACAATAGATCCACTTGAGATTGTTTAAGTTCAAGCTAATGATTATGAGCTTGAAAACAAATTCATCGCTCAAACTGTATCATTTCAGTAGTGGACTACATGGAGAGATAACTTGGCAATACAAATGTTTAATGAATCAAGAAGAAATTGATCTATTTGATTAATAATTTGTAACCTTTTTTTTTTCATTTTCAATTTAATATGTTTGTAATGACTACACATTGTTTGCTATTACTGTGAATTTTTTAACATGTTATATTTTTTACATATTGAATATTGAATGTCTGATTTGTATTATTAACTATAAAATTGATATTTCATTGCTTTGAATAAATTATGGTGGTATGTTATATTGTAAATGTTTAATGTTTTAAAGTTTTGCAAAGATGGATTCTGTAGGTGGTAGCAATATGAATGAGGTACGAGAAAAAGAAATTAGGCATGAGTGGACAAAACAAGAAGAAAAGGCTTTATTGTCCATTCTTGATGATATTGTAGCTGCAGGTGGTCGTGGAGATGCGGGTTCTTTCAAGTCTGGGGCACTAAAGACCATGGAAACATGGCTAGCTGATGCTATACCGAATTGTGGTCTAAGATCTACTCCTCATATTGGATCCAAGCTCAAAATTTGGAAAAAACAATATGGAATAATATTTGATATGATTAGTACGAGTGGTTTTGGATGGAACGATGTTAGAAAGTGTGTAGAAGTTGATAGTAATGAAGCATGGCATGCTTATGTTCAAGTAAAGTTTTATTTAAATTAACTTTTACATTAACCACATAAAAATATAATATTAACTTTACTGTTATTTGTCTTTGAGGAGGATTATTCTAACACATAAAATCACATTAACTAGCAGAACTCCTGTCAACGTCTAATGTAGTATTTAAGATATCGTCTCCACAAAGATTGTCAGCTAAGAAGTAAGATTGAGACTAGGATTTAAACTGAATTTCTAAAAGAATCTATTTACAGATTATATCATACGAATCATAGAATTTTCGTGAATTATAGACACTAATGACATTTTTTCGATTAAAACATAAGTCAGCTGATGAGGAGTTTTCTGACATATAAATTCGTAATAACTAGCAGAAATCCTATCAACGTCTAATGTAGTATTTAGGATATCGTCTCCACAGGGATTGTTAGCTAAGAAGCATAATTGAGATTAAGATTCAAACTGAATTGTCAAAAGAATCTATTTACAAATAGAATCACAAGAATCATAATATGAAGTGAATTATAGACACTAACGACATTCTTTCATTGAAAGCATAGATCAGTATTCTATTCTACAATGATCTTAACAATGATTGTGTTGATCATTGTGGTCTCTCATAAGTGTTTGATCACTCAGAATCCTAAAGGTTACTCACACAATACACTAGTCACTTTAAGAATCAGAATTATGTACCAAGACAAATGTGATACTAGTGTTTCACAAGCACATATGAAGACAATTTTAAGAACCTCACGATCATTGAACTTCATTCATACACTGCACAGCACTTAGAGGTTCCTAAGTTCAAAACTGTCTATTACTCTGCCTCAGAATCTCTGATTTGCTTATACAGGGAAAATGAGGCTAAGTGAGCTTATGAAAGAAAGAGAATTTCTTGAGGGATTCCAAGATTGGACTTACCATTAAATTCCTCCCATTTCCCTATTCTTTTTACTCACTAGTGTTTCCCAATCGCTGACAATTATTTATAATACTTTTGCCATTTTTTTTCTTTCTCTCTTTTTTTTTTCTATAAGCAACTTGCTTTTTGCTTTGCTTTTTTTATTTATTTTAGAAACACTCTTTTAGCAGATCCTCACTTCCCAATCTTTTCATCCCTAACTTAATGGTAAGTCCAAAGGGTAGGATTGAGACTATATCTCCATCTTTATGGTTTGGACTGGATTAGGGACCAAAGAAATGGTTTTTAAAAGAGAATGGAAACAAAATAGTTTACCTTACAAGATATCAAGGTCTGGTTATATCAAGCAGGCAAAAGCTTTTTAGTAGTTTCACTATCTCTCGCAAATCAGATCATTTTCTTTGGCAGATTCAAGACAGAACTTTACCCGACCAATGCCCTGTGCACTTGAGGAATGTATGAGAAATTAAAAGCAAACCTATGAAGGTTCTGATTCTAATAGAACAAAAAGGGATCAGATAAGAGAAAAATATAACCCCTCTCATAAAGAAAATGTGTGAAATAAAGCTCAAACCTCACATACCACCCAAGGTTTTCTCCACTCTTTCCTTATCAAAACTCATTAACTTATTCACAATTCAAATCTGGCCAAAATTTATATCAGTGCTCAAAGAAATTTATCAAAAATTTCTCATAAAAAATTGCTTGTTTTGAACACTGATTTTTCTGTTTGAAACTCAATTTTATGAAAAATTGAATCGCTTTGAATTATAAACAATGTAAGCTCAAACATGCATTCAGACCTATAATGTCTTTAAAAAATTCAAATAAAATATGCAATTAAAACTATAACTAAAAAAAATCTAACAAATAAAAATAATATTCCTAATAAGTAATGTGATTGCTACCCCACCCCCAACTTAAAAGAAAGCATTGTCCTCAATGGTCAAGAGAACATAAAAGAATATAAGGAGAAAAATGGATACTGAAAATAGAAAATCAGAGAGTTAAAAAGTGTACCTGGATGTCGCCACTACCAGTTATTATCTCGCCCAAAGTAAAGCAAAAGCAAACAAGCGAAGTGAGAAGACTAAGAATATCAAACGAAAATTGACAAAGAGCCAACTGATGGCGAAATAACCAGGCGACAAAATAAAGGCAAAATGAAAGGACATCATCAAAGACATCGCCTCTTACCAATATAACCCAATGATCATTTAGGCAATATGAAGAATACTTTGCCTACGGAAACAAGATATAGAAGAGGAGAGACAAAATTCGCCTTAAAAATCGCCTTAAGCATTTGAAAAGCCCTAATCATCTTGCAAAACAACTTGTAGACTCATTATACAAGATATCATAAAAACCCAACATGAATGATCTGCCTTGTCTAAATAACAGTGTCGGGAAAAACAACCCCTATCTTAGGACTTTGAAAACTCTGCACAGGTTACACAAAACAATCACATTACCCTTGTAACAATGAAAAACAAATAGGCATATAAGCCATTCACACGACTCTAAAAAATTTCAAAGAAAAGAGAATAAAGACTCAAATATTCACATTACTCTTTACCAAAACATCCAAAAGATCACATTACTCTTATAATGACAATACTAGAAAAAATTAAAATATAAGTAACTTTCTAAAAAGTACAAAAATACAATATTAAACCAAGTAATCAAAAATATTCTAAACTGAGATCTGGAAAATGCTCATTATCAGTAGAAGATGAGATTAATCGTCTTCTCTTCGAAAGTGCTGGCCTGAGCTTTAATTTCCTAATCACCAGCCGCCTGATTTCCAGATCAATTTCAGCAGGCGACTTAGTACTTACTGAAGAACTCTGAGGATATTCAACATTCTTGACAGGTTGCTTAGGACCATTTCTTGAATCTTCATCTTCAGAATCACTCGGGTAAACCAAAGTAAGAGCCTTCTTCCTCTTGTAAGGTTTAGGATTAGCCAACTGCTTTAAGTAGTTGCTATATCTCCAAATTTGTCTGAAGATCTTCGAGTAATACCCATCTGGGATGTCTAAGGCATACGTTGAATCCCATGAGCAAGGAGTTTTGTTATGATCCAGAATGATCATCTCCTCTAAATCTGCAAGTGTCACTGTAGGATCAATATAAATGGATTTACTGGAATTGAGAGAAGGTGAACCTTGATGATGCTTTCCCTTCCTTGGACTAATCCTTTCTTCCTCAGAGGAGCTGGTAGAAGAAAACTCCATGTCATTGAAAAACTTGTATGGAGGCATTCTATTGAAATTACTAAAGAAATCCCCCAGCATTGTTACTACATCTTCTGTATCATAATTGCAAACATTTTCTTGATAAAGGGGCACTTGGTTGAGAGGTTCTGGCTGTAAAAAGGGAACTTATGCTAAATTTTGAGAAGAATTATCATGATCCATAAAAGTATTGTCTTCATTGATGAATTGACCCATTCTAGCCAGGTTTATTAGTCTCTGAATTTCAAGATGGATGATATGAAGTCTGGGAATAAAATCTTCAGAGGTAGAATGAGGCATAAAAGTACACTTGGCCAATCTAAAATGTTGAGGGACTTGACAAGTATAAACTAGATGTTCTTGGATAGATATCTCAGGAACTGATGGTCAAGACTCATTTTCTTCAGGAGGAGCTGGACTAGAACCTTCACCTTATTCCTGTATTGACATAGGTTTACCAGCTGCTTCAATAAATGATGCTAACAACGCCCTCTGTCTCTCAATAACAGCAGTATCTATTTCTTCACAGTCTGTAGAATCAGCATCAGCCTCAGGCTCTACTGCTTTTCCTTTAGCTTTACTTATCACCCTTTCATCTTCTTCTAAAACCAAGTTTGTAGCTATTTCAGTTACCAAATCGAATTGTTCACTCAAACTTCTCTTTAGGTGGTTATTTTCCAGAGTAGAAACAACCATGGATTCCATCTGCTCATTTAGCTCAAGTTGGTTGCCCATTAAATCTTCTTGTGCAGAATGAAAAAGCTGATAATTGTCCTCATTCCTTTCCTGATTATCTGGTTCTCTGATATTCACTCCCCTTGAAAATCTTGCAAAACCTACTGATGATGCATCAACTATTGTTCTTTCAAATTTCTACATCTGCAAAAAGTATTGAGGGTCTGATATATTGTTAAAGAACTCAGCAACCTGTTCTTCAAACTTATTGTTAACTAATTCATTGACCAAGTTCTCTAATTATTCTTGCGAAGGTTCAGCTACCCTCTCATTTTTTGTTTTGAGAACTAGGAATAGTAATTGGGACTAACTCTTGCACTGGTCTTGCAGCTGAGGTAGAAGAAGAGAATTTATTCTTCTTGGTATGTTTCTTTTTAGTATCCCTCAATGCTTTCAATTCTAACACTCTGGCAACTGCCTCAGGACAAGGATTGTCCTTTCCTCCTCTTACTCTCCCAAATCCGTCGCTCAAGCTCTCCAGTGTGTGGTTTTGAGTCAGCTGGCCACACATCCTTTTTCTTATGCTTGACTCCACATCTCTCCAGCAAACCAGTGATGAGAGATGGAAAATAGAGAGTGTGCTGCCTTGACTTTGCTTTTCTCATGTTGTTCACCCGTTTCTGAAGCTCTGAATATATCAGTTGGCCTAGATGAATGAACTTGGCCTTGTTGAAATCTCTCAAGAACCTCTTTTCATCGGCTGTAAACCGATTGCCCTTGCACCTTGGCATCACATTATCCCTTAGCCAGTTTAGACAAATGACTGAGTGGATATCCAACTCACTAGCCAGAACATCATCTTCTGCCTCATTAACAGGATTGGGGAATCTCCTAAGACTTCTCAGATCATTCGAAGTCAGTTCATCAGCTTTCATGCCTCTGTCTCCTTGAGGCTCAACTTCCATCAATCTGTAATAACTACAGATACTCTCTACAGATAGGTCCACTTGTACACCTCTAACGCCAAAGGGTGTATCCAGTTCCTCTAGAGCTTCATTGTAGAATTCCTCTACCAATGTTGCATTGGCCCTCATAGGCTGTTCCACCAACTGCTTCATGTCCCAACTCTAAAGATAATGCCCAAAACGTTTATCCTCTAGATCATCTAATAAGACAACTCTCTCATGCCAAAATTGCAGGTTGTTCTTTTGCAATGGGACTTTAGCTTGTGATTGTCCCTTGATGTTCTCGAGTGAACAGACCTTCATCTTCTTATTCTTCTTACTGACTCCAAAAATTTCTGCTGCTTGTTTCTGAGTCACTAAAACTTTTTCAATCAACATTTCCCCTTTTCAGCATTTGATGTAGAAGAGGTCTTGGATGATTCAGCTATACTTTTCTTCTTTGAAACAGGAGAGTTGATTTGGACTCACTTTGGTTTAGCTTTCTCAACTATCTTCCGAACATGCTTCTTCTCCTTGTCAGCTGCTGAAGTAGAAGGAGTTTAAGTCTTAGCCTTTGGTGAAGATGGAAGTCTAACTCTCACAGTATAATTCCTCTCATCATAAACCCTTGGACTGGCCAAAGTCCTTGCTCTCTTGCCCTTCTTAGATGGGCTAGGAGTATTGTCACTCTTCCTTTTCGCCATTAGTCTGCAAAACGAAAATTAACCTCAACAACCATAACCAATATCAATTTGCAATCAGCATAATGACCTAACATGCAGCAACAATATCAATTCTAATCAAATGACAGTGCATTATATTACATTTCTCAAAATAGAGTACTCTGCAACCATTAGATAGTTTCATCATGCCTATCTCACCATCGTTACTGTCAAACCTTGCTTAACCTATACCCTAATAATCGCAATTCTCAAAATCACACAGACTAACTATAAACAGGCATCAATTCAATAAGAAATAAAGAGAACATACCTGATTAAGTTCTGTATAGATTAAAGCTTGAAAGCACAATCGAAGATTTTCGCAATTTAGAATTTTCGTGAGATGAAAACTCAGAGTGCAAGTATAGTAACGGTAAAAATGAAATGAGTGTTTAAAAGGGTAATGGAATAGGCACAATGATGAGAGATGTAGGTGGAAGGCGAAAAGAACTAACCTAGCCTCGTGTCACAACGGCACCTTTGAGACTGCTTATGTATCGCTAAATTAAATTTCTAATTCAAAATTTTGGCGACATAAGGTGGGCAACATTACAGCTGTTTCGCCTAAAAACAGATATTAGAGGCGAGTGACAAGTAACTTTCGCCTAAACAAAGAATTGAGGCGAAATAAAGGATTTCGCCATAGACATCTGTAAACTGGCCATTCTTCAGCCGAGAATAAACACACTTCGCCCAATATAATGTCATCTCAGGCGAAATAATGTTGGCGAAATAAAGCTAAATCGCCAAAAAAATACCTGATTGGCGAGACATAAAAGCGATGTTTGGAGGTTCGCCTCACTTTTCCTTACTCAAGGCGGGACATAAAAGCGACAATTCACATATTTTGCCATTTCGGAAGTTTGACATGCGACTTAATGCAGCGATGTTAAAAAATTCCTCCATCTTTCTCATGTCCAATGGCGAAATAAAACTGCTTCTCGCCTGTTTGAAAATATTCTAGGCGAGAGATGTGGCACTAAGAGAGATATCTCGCCTCTTACTTCAAACTTCAAGTTTAATCTGAATACGTCAATTCTTTTTCACAACCTGAACTTATTTATCAAGAATTTACATAATTAAGTAATTATAACATAATCCCAATACAAATATTTCATTGTGTAAGAAGTATGCTTTGTTTAAGGTCGTTAGCATCGACAATGGTAAGTCTGTTATGGATGTTCCATCATTTCTATAGGATCTGAGTTATAGAGAATATCTCTTGTCCTGTAGATGTCTCCCCCCAAGTAGTGTTTAAGTCTCTGTCCATTCACAACAAAAGAATCAGTAGACTTATTGTCAAACAATTCCACAGCTCCATATGGGTAAACACTATTCACTCTAAATGGACCAGACCATCTAGATTTCAGTTTTCCTGGAAATAAGCTAAGTTTAGTGTTGTAAAGCAGCACATATTGTCCAGGTTTAAACTCCCGCTTGACAATCTTCTTATCATGAAAGTTTTTTATTTTCTGTTTATACATTTCATGATTCTCATAGGCTTCCAAACGCCATTTATCCATTTCGTCAAGTTGTAGAAGCCTTTGTTTTCCTGCTTTGATATAGTCCATATTCAACAGTTTCACTGCCCAATAAGATTTGTGCTCCAATTCTACTGGCAAATGGCATCCCTTGCCATAAACCATTCGAAATGGGGACATTCCAATAGGAGTCTTGAAAGCTGTCCTATAAGCCCACAAAGCATCATCTAGCTTATGGCTCCAATCAGTTCTGGACTCATTCACTGTCTTTTGCAAGATCCTTTTCAATTCTCTGTTGGAAACCTCCACTTGACCATTTGCTTGTGGATGATAAGCTGTAGTAACTTTATGGATTACTCCATACTTTTTAAGCACTTTTTCCAACAACTTGTTGTAGAAATTAGATCCCCTATCACTAATGAGTACCCAGGGTATGCCAAAATGAGTAAAGATGTTCTTTTGAAGAAATCTCTCCACTACTTTACCATCATTTGTAGTACAAGCAACAGCCTCTACCTATTTGGATACATAATCCACTACTACAAGTATATATTAATACTTGTTTGATGGAGGAAATGGTCCCCTGAAGTCTATCCCCCATACATCAAACAATTCAACTTCTAGGATAAAATTCTGGGTCATTTCTTGCCTTTTTGAAATATTCCCCATTCTTTGGCATCCATCACAATTTGCCACAAATGCATGAACATCCTTTAAAATTGATGGCCAATAAAAGCCACATTCCAAAATTTTTGCTACTATTCTTATTCCAGCAAAATGCCCTGCATATTCTGAGGAATGACAGTGCTTGAGAATATCAAAAGTTTCTTCATATGGGATGCATCTTCTAAACACTTAATCTGCACATCTTCTGAACAGAAAAGGCTCATCCCATATATATCTCTTGACCTCATGAAGAAATCTTTTCTTCTGATGACTATTTAGCCTTTCAGGTAACACTTTACATGATAGATAATTTGCATAATCAGCATACCGTGGATAGAATGTTACCTCACATAAGAATAGCTGCTTATCTAGAAAATGTTCATTTATATCCATTTGAGCTTCCATATCCTTGATGTGCAATCTTGAAAGGTGATCAGCTACCACATTTTCAGATCCTTTCTTGTCTTTGATTTCAATGTCAAACTCCTGCAACAAAAGTACCCATCTTATCAATCTCGGTTTAGATTCTTTCTTAGCAAATAAGTATCTTAATGCTAACTTTAGATCCTAATATGTATGATCTAAATTTATCCAATGCAAAGACAACTGCTAGTAATTCTTTTTCTGTGGTGGTATAATTTCTCTGAGCTTCCAACAAGGTTTTACTAGCATAGTAAATGACTCTGAACAACCTTTCTCTCCTTTGTCCCAACTCTGCTCCTATAGCAAAATCAGAAGCATCACACATAATTTTAAAATCAAAATTCCAATCAGGTGGAGTTATGATTGGTGCTGAAACAAGCTTTTCCTTCAACTGTGCAAATGCTTTCAAACAATCATCAGTAAAATCAAATTTCTTTTTTTTTTTCTAGTAAAACACAGGGGTCTAGAAATTTTTGAAAAGTCTTTTATGAACCTCCTATAGAACCCAGCATGTCCTAAGAAACTTCTAATACCTTTAACATTGGCAGAAGGAGGTAAGTTGGCTATCACATCTATTTTAGCATTGTCTACTTCTAATCGCTCAACAGACACCTTATGGCCTAGAACTATACTCTCTCTCTCCATAAAATGGCATTTTTCGCAATTGAGGACTAAATTAGTTTCCTCACAACTCTTAAGCACTTTTTCTAGATTATTCAAGCAATCATCAAAACTATCTCCAATGATGGAAAAATCGTCCATGAAAACCTTTAAGAACATACCAATAAAATTTGTGAAAATAGCTAACATACACCTTTGAAAAGTGCCTGGTGCATTACAGAGTCCAAATGGCATTCTGTTGTAAGCAAAACTTCCAAAAGGACAAGTAAAAGTTGTTTTATGCTGATCACCAGGTGCTATAGAAATTTGGTTATATCCAAAATAACCATCCAAAAAGCAAAAATAGGGGTGTCCTGCTAACCTATCTAACATTTCATCAATGAAGGGAAGGGGAAAATGATCCTTTCTAGTGGCTTCATTCAAAATCCTGTAATCTATACAAATGTGCCAGCCTGTAACAGTTCTAGTAGGGATCAATTCATTCTTTTCATTTTTAATAATAGTAATCCCTCCCTTCTTTGTCACACACTGCACTGGACTAACCCATTCACTATCTGAAATTGGAAAAATAATACCTACATCAAGGAGTTTCAATACCTCTTTCTTCACAACCTCCTTCATAGTTGGGTTCAATCTTCTCTGAGGTTGGATCTTGGGTTATGCTTATCCTCCAAAATTACTTAGTGAGTACAGAAAGTGGGGTTAATTCCTTTAATGTCTGCAATAGTCCATGCAATGGCTTTCTTGTGTTTCCTCACCACTTGTAGAAGGCTTTCCTCTTGCTCATCTGTCAAGTCATTTGATACCATAATAGGTAAACTAGAATCATCAGGGTTTAGGAATGCATACCAGAGATGACTTAGAAGCACCTTCAGCTCTAGTTGTGGTGGTTTTTCTATGGAAGGAAGCATTAGTTCAGCAGATGGTTGTATGTCCCTGATGTTTAGTACAAAGTGTGATGTCATGGACTCTAATTCTCCACTATAAGCGCTTTCTTCAGGCACATCCATATCCACATCATTTATTAAAACATTATTTACTGGATCTTCACTTCTTAGTGACAAAATTTTGTCCATCAACTCTTCTTCAGCAGCTTGTTGCACACTTTTTACCTCATTGAAATCATAGGGAAATTTCAATGACTCCAATAAGCTGAATTTGCCTTCTTCTCCATTCACTCTTAATGTGAGCTCGCCATTAACTACATCAATTAAGACTTTTTCCAGTTCTCAAAAATGGTCGCCCGAGTAACAATGGCACATCCTTATCTACTTCCATGTCAAGCACTACAAAGTCTACAGTAAACATGAACTTATTTACTATGACTATCATATCTTCCACCACTCCCTTGACATGAGTAAAGGATCTGTCAGCAAGCTGTAACAAGACATTGTCAGGTCTGAAGTGTCCTATCCCCAACCTTTCATAAACAGCCAAAGGCCTCAAGTTTATACTAGCTCCTAAATCACATAGAGCCTTGCCTTTAAACTTGTCGCCTATGGTTAAAGGTATGGTGAGCTTGCCAAGATCTTTCTCCTTCCTTGGAATCTGGTACTTGACAAGTTGACTCACGCTTTCATTTACATTAATACATCCCGCATCAGCTAAATTCCTTCTATTTGATAATAATTCCTTCAGGAATTTAGCATAGACGGGCATTTGCTTTAATGCCTCTAAGAATGCGATGTTAACATGGATTTATTTCATCATGTCAAAAAATCTTTCAAGCTGCTTATCCAACTTTTTCCTATTTTGTCTCTGAGGAAAAGGTAAAGCAATCTTGACAGCCTCCTGTGACTTATTAGCAGAGTTGCTAATTTCTTCATTTTCTTTATCTTGTGCAGGAGGAACAAAACTCTTCTTTTCCTTAGAGTTTTCCAGGTGTTTCCCACTTCTTAATGTGATTGCATGCACTTGCGCTTCCTCCTTGGATTTTTCCTTCCCTTTAGGATTTGGCACAGTGTAACTTGGAAGTCATCCTTGGGGTCTTTGATTCAAAACTTGCATAAGCTGCCCCATTTGAGTTTCCAAGTTCTTAATTGAAGTGGTATGATTAGTTAGAAAAGAATTAGTTTTCTCCATGTACGCGATGAGAAGATCCTCCATATTAGGCTTCTTCTGCCCTATTGGCTGATACTAAGACTGTCCTTGTTGTTGGTAACCAGGTTGAGGATTCCTTTAGTAATAACCCTGATTTTGATAAGGTTGATTCCTCTGTTGATAGTATGGCCTCTGCTGGCTTCCATAATTATTGTTTACATAACTTTCTTGTTCCAACTCTTCAAACTCTTCTTCATCATCAGCAAATGTTGCCTCTTGTGCATAGTCCGCTAGAGTTGGTTTCTATTTTTCAACAGAATTAATTGAAGTCTTCTTTGGATGGCCCTTATTTGCTGCCATATTGCCCATCTTTTTATTCAGAAGTGCTATCTGTGCGGATAACGCATTAAAAGACTCCAGCTCATATACTCCTGACTGCTTCTTAGTTGCAACCTTGTCCCTCTCATTCCAACCAAAATCATTATTTGCCAGCAATTCGATGAAATCATGAGCATCTTCAGGTTCCTTATCCATGATTGATCCTCCAGTTGAGGAATCAATGTGCATTTTGATCTGATGAGGCATAACACTATAAAAAGTCATCACAATGCTCCAAGATGCTATTCCATAATGCGGACATCTCCTAATAAACTCTTTAAACCTCTTCCAGCTCTCATACAATGATTCTCTATCCAAATATTGGAAAGAAGAAATCATGTTTCTCAGTTTCACCATCTTCATGGGGAGAAAATAACGAGCTAAAAACATCTTGACTAAGTCTTCCCAACTATTGATACAACCTGGTGGCAAATAATATAACTAGGCGTGAGCTTTGTTACTTAGGGAAAAAGGAAATAGTCGAAGCTTTACTACATCCTTAGAAACTCCATTGTGCCTGAATATACTGCACAGATGCAGGAAAGTGTTGAGATGTTGATTGGGGTCCTCATTGGGTCCTCCTCCAAATTTGTTCTGTTGAACCATCTGGATAAGTCCTGATCTAAGCTCGAAATTATCAGTTGTTATTGTTGGAAGGTTGATGGCTTGTGGCATGCCATCAACTGGTGGTATGGAATGTTGACGTAGAGTCATCCTTTCAGGATCTAGTCTTCCATTATTTTCATTATTTTGGTTGTAGCATTCTCCAGACATTGTAACTCTCAACTCAATTCTAGCTGTTGATCTCGTCTGTGATCTGGATTGCCTAATAATCCTTTCTGGCCCAGGATCAAACTGCAAGTCTTGAGTCCCTTTAGCTCTTGTCTGTATACATTACACACTTGAACAAACAATTTTAAAGTTGAAAAAGAACTAAATAAATCAAGTTAGCACAATTCAATGTAAATCTAAATCTAAATCTTTAAAATCAATCCCCAGCAACGGTGCCAAGAAATTGATAAGGAGTTTTCTGACATATAAATTTGCAATAACTAGCAGAAATCTTATCAACGTCTAATGTAGTATTTAAGATATCGTCTCCACAGGGATTGTTAGCTAAGAAGCATAATTGAGATTAAGATTCAAACTGAATTGTCAAAAGAATCTATTTACAAATAGAATCACAAGAATCATAATATGAAGTGAATTATAGACTCTAAAGGCATTCTTTCATTGAAAGCTTAGATCAGTATTCTATTCTGCAATGATCTTAACAATTATTGTGTTGATCTACTAAACTCTGCTATCAATCAACTTCTTATGTACGCTTCAACTTATGATCACAGTTTTACCTTCTAGATCATCATCAGTGATCTGTCAAAAGATCTCTCAATTCAATTTAACAGATCTCAGTTATACAGTTGCATATATCTCTATACTTAAACAACTATAACTGTTAAGCATAATCTGTAAAGATTAGATCTATAGACTATCTCTAGATGTATGATCACCTATTCTTAGATCTGGAGTTGGATTGCCATCTCTGGTCTAAATCAAACCTCAAATCAAAAAGATTACGTAACTCTTGTTCTTGTAATTCAATTAGCTCATGAAATTCAAGAAAAACTTTCTTAGATTAAACAAGAAACATATATCTAGAACAATGATCATCAACAAAAGTTAGCATATCAGAAGAGCTTTTAGCTTAGCATATTGATTTCAACATATTCAATCAAGGCACAAATCATCATCAATATACTTCTAAGATCTAAATCTTACCAAAGAGGATAGAAGCTAGACTCTGTCACAGTTGTTGCTTCGCTATCTTCAAGCTAAATCTCAATGATCGCAAGAACAGAATATGAATCTTCTTCAAGAAACTTCTCTGAAAATATTGAATAAAGCGTATAGAAAAATCTAGAATTTTTCTCTAAAAGTATTTGAATGTCAAAAGGTTCAACAATGATGATCACAAGAGATCTCCAAAGTTTTTCAGAAGATTGATCAAAAGATTTTTTATCACTACATCTGAGCTACAATTTATAAAGTTTCGCTCAGTGGAAATTTTGAAATAAAAGAAATCAAAGAAACACAAATTGGCGAAGTAGCAGTTTTCTCCTCTTATGTTGCCTGTTCCCTCGCCTGAACTTAACGACTTTAATAAATCTCGCTTGTTTTGATCGCCAAGCCATAATTCTTCAGAGGCAAAATGTTCTTTATGTAGCCATTTTATGTCGCCTAAAGCTTAGGCGAGAACATCTTCTTCCGCCATATCATTCTTCTATTTCAGAGAAATCTAGGCGTCATAACGTAAATGTTGCCTCCCTTCATTTTCACTTTGGCAACATATTCATATACCGCCTCAGATATCGCCTCAATATGGCGAGATTCTACCTTCAGCGCCTAATAAAATATCCAAAAGTGGCGATGATGTAGGACAAGGACTCCTACTCCTATTTGCTATAGTTTTTATTTCCTTATTTGGTTTAGGCTATATTTCCTATTTTATTTTTACTTGTTTTCCTAGTTTGTTTTCTAGTTGCTTTTAGTTTTCCTAAGTTATTAGATTTCTTAATTGTTTAGGATTAGACTTCTTAATTGTTTAGGATTAGTTCAACTCTATATAAAGAGTTGTCATTCTCAATTGTTATTCAGTTCAGTTATCAATCAATTTTATTCAATCAAGAATATTCGGGTTTTATACCTAGTTATCTTTAGTTTTTCTATCTTTCGCCTTAGCTGAAAACTATCTTCGCCTTAGTTGCGAACTATTTCCGCTGTGCTTCATCAATTGGTATCAGAGCAAGGTCTTCCCTTATCCGATGGCTAAAGATGGTTCAAGTGGTTCCAACACTTCCGGCAACGAACGGAAGTTTGCACAAATCGATGAGCGGTTCACCGACATCGACAAGAGACTTAATTCCATGGAAATCAATTTTGACAAGAGGTTCGAGCGCATAGAGACGAGCATTCAAACCATGGAGCGATCAATCGCCTTACTAACTCTCAAATTACCATCCATCGCCCAACAAGGTACGTCTGTAACCGAGACAAATCCAAACTCTACTTCCTTACCAGACTCTACCTCTTTACCGCCTCATCATAACCCACAAATTCATATCTCTACACAACTACCCCATGATAACACTTTCTCCGGTCCATATCAAACCCCACAAATCGCACGTACCACTACATCTAGCCACCACCAAAGTGGGCAAAATTCAAGGTTTAACACTCCTCAAAACCCTCGACTATCTCAATGAGCATATAGTGATAGTAGAGATCTGGACGTCAATATTGGAGGTCGCCGAAATCTGAATGATAGTAATCGTGTCCGATTTGACGATTTTACAGAACCTTTTATCTCTAGATATCCCCAAACTTATCAACCAACTCCAGAACTAGTGTATGAAAGAGGAAATCGACGAGTTTTTGGTCAGTACGGCTCCGACGAGTCTTTAGATGATGAAGACATGATTAACCTGGTCAATACAACCCCTCAGCGTCATGCACACTACCAAGCCCACATCCCCGAACGCTATCCTCCACGCCAAGATCGACCCGACTTTAAGCTCAAGATGGATCTACCCACTTTTGATGGTCGAGTACACATCGAAGACTTTCTTTACTGGCTCTCGAATGTAGAAAACTTTTTTGACTACTTGGAAATTCCAAAGAATCGAAAGGTTAAATATGTAGCCTATAAGATAAAATGAGGAGCATTAGCATGGTGGGATCAATTGCAATTAAACAGACAAAGAAGAGGGAAACAACCAGTCAAAACTTGGGTAAAGATGAAACGATTACTGAAACAACGTTTCCTTCCTCCGGAATGGACAAATATTGTTTCAGCAATTACAAAGGTGTTACCAACTCGACCGAAAGGTAGCAGATTATACAGAGGAATTCTACCGACTGCTTGCTAGATGTGATTTGACGGAAACAGATGATCAACAAGTTTCCCGGTATACCGGCGGGTTAAGAGAAGAAATTCAAGAAAAGACGGTTTACCAAACCGTATGGACATTGAGAGATGCAGTAAACCTAGCAATGAAGATAGAATCACAATTAGATCGACCCCAGCAACAAAATTCAACTAATTATAGGAGGTCGAACACTCCAGCTCTTTAGCAACCAACCAGTGACGCAACACCCACTCCACAAGAAAAGACCCCAAATTCATCTTCAACTACTCCCAAACCGCAAAGGCGAACCAACTCTAACCCTTATGCTAGACCAAATTTGGGTAAGTGTTTCCATTGTAATCAGCCAGGACACCTCTCAAGTAGCTGTCCCAACCGAAAAACAATAAACCTAGTGGAAGAAGGAACGGAGGGATATGGGGCAGAAGATCAACATCATGACAATGAAGCCTTCTATGAAGGTGCTGAATTTGTAGAAGCAGATGAAGGAGAGCCTATTAATTGTGTCGTTCAACGCATCTTGCTTGCGCCAAAAAAGCTTGATGACTCGCAACAACATAAGATCTTCAAGACCAAGTGCACGATCAAGAATAAGGTTTGTAATGTTATTATTGATGGTGGAAGTAGTGAGAAAATGGTATCCAAGGCACTAGTTAAGATGTTAAACTTGAAGACGGATCAACATCCTAGTCCTTATAAGATATCATGGATCAAGAAGGGACCCGAAGTGCAAGTAACCGAGGCGTGTAAGGTACCTTTATCTATAGGTAAGTATTACAAAGATGAGATCAAATGCGACGTAGTCGAGATAGATGCATGTCATGTACTTCTTGGACGACCATGGATGTAGTGATGTAGATGTCAATCACAAGGGACGTGACAACACCTACATGTTTTGGTGGTATGGGAAGAAAATTATTTTGACTCCACCGAAGGCAATAGAGTCATATGGGAAAGACCAGAAAAGTTTGATTATGTAAGTACTTCCCTCCGGATGACTCTTCACCATAAACAAAACTCGAGGACAAGTTTCCTTCAAGTAGAGGAGATTGATGTAGGACAAGGACTCCTACTCCTATTTGCTATAGGTTTTATTTCCTTATTTGGTTTAGGCTATATTTCCTATTTTATTTTTACTTGTTTTCCTAGTTTGTTTTCTAGTTGCTTTTAGTTTTCCTAAGTTATTAGATTTCTTAATTGTTTAGGATTAGACTTCTTAATTGTTTAGGATTAGTTCAACTCTATATAAAGAGTTGTCATTCTCAATTGTTATTCAGTTCAGTTATCAATCAATTTTATTCAGTCAAGAATATTCGGGTTTTATACCTAGTTATCTTTAGTTTTTCTATCTTTCGCCTTAGCTGAAAACTATCTTCGCCTTAGTTGCGAACTATTTCCGCTGTGCTTCATCAGGCGACATATGAAGATAACTCGCCTCAGTTCTGATCTTCAGGGCGACATTATCCAGACTTCGCCTCTCACGTCGCCTTCTCTTTTCAGCTAATGGCGACGTATACAGGCGATGTTTATTTTTCAACAACAAATATTTCGCCTCAACTGTTGACTTTGGATGAAATTCCAGACGTTCCCTCTTTCTTCCAAATTTTGCAACTTTAAGCTTCTTTTCCACTTCTTTTCATCCAAGTCCCTGTCTCAGAATTAATAGTCTAGAATCACTAGAAATGTACTCAACTTTTCATCTTTTAAACTTATTTCCTTTACATTTAAGCTCATAAAACATGCTAAAATGTAGGTAAATTCTAGACTTATCATCAGCACTCTATTCTGCAAATGATCTCAACAATGAATAAGCTGATCTGCTAATCTTAGCTATCAATTATCTTCTTATGCACGCTTCAACTCTAAATCACAATTTACTTTCTAGATCATCATCAGTGATCTACTAAAAGATCTCTCAATTCAATTTATTAGATCTCAATTATATAGTTGTATATATCTCTATACTACAAACTATATAACTGATAAGCACTATATGTAGAAAACTGGATAGTCTATCTCTAGAACTATAATTCTCTGTTCTTAGATCTGAAACTTAATCGCCATCTCTAGTCTAAATCAAGCTTCAATCAACAAGATTAGGTAACTCTCATTCTTGTAATTCAATCAGCTCATGAAAATCAAGTAAATCTGACTATAATTGAACAAGAATCATACAATTAGAATGATAATCAACAATAGAATTTAGCAAATCAAAAGAGCTTTTAGCTTAGCATATCTACTTCAACATATTCAATCAATGCACAAAATCATCATCAATATGCATCTAAGATCTAAATCTTACCAAAGAAGATAGAAGCTAGACTCTGTCACAGTTGTTGCTTCGCTATCTTCAAGCTAAATCTCAATGATCACAAGAAACAGAGTACAAAACTTCTTCAAGAAACTTCTCTGAAAATATTGAATAAAGCGTATAGAAGAATCTAGAATATTTTCTATAAAAATAACAGAATGTCAAAAGGTTCTTATTGATTCATCTGAGCTCCTATTTATAGAGTTTTGCTCAGTGGCAATTTTGAAATAAAAATATCAAAGAAACACAAATTGGCGAAGTAACAAATTTCTTCATTTATGTCGCCTGTTTCTTCGCCTGAACTCAACGACTTTCATAAATCTCGCTTGTCTTGTTCGCCAAGTTATAACTCTTCAGAGGCGAAATATTCTAAATATAGCCATTATATGTCGCCTGATGCTTAGGCGAGTTAAGCTTTCCTTGCCGTATCATTCTTCCATTTGTGAACATTCTAGGCGATATAACGTAAATGTCGTCTTTCATTATTTTTATCTTAGCGACTTACTCATGTGTTGCCTCAGATGTCGCCGCTAAACATGGCGAGATTCTTCCTTTAGCACCTAAGGATTCTGCCAAGAGTGGCGACGTATGAAAGTAACTCACCTCATGAGCTTTAGTCTTCAAGGCGAGATCGTTATTACTTCGCCCTTTTTCATCTCCTTTTCCTTTCAACTACTGGCGATGTATGCATGCAATCACCAGTCATTTCGCCACATTTGCTGACTTTGGATGAAATTCTGAATGGTCCTTCTTTCTTCTGAAATTCGCAATTGTTAGCTCCTTTCCAAATCTTTTCATCCAAGTCCCTTTATTAGAAATAATAGTCTAGAATCACTAGAAATGTATTCAACTTTTTCATCTTTTAAACTCAATTCCTTTACATTTAAGCTCATAAAACATAATAAAATATAGGTAAATTCTAGACTTATCAGTCTTGTAGACTAATAGACATGCTGAAGGTTGGAGAGACAAACCATTTTCTCTATTTGAAAGACTATCAAGCATTTTCGAGAAAGATAGAGCTACATGTAAAATTGCATTTACTCCTATAAACTTGCTAAAGATAATGATATGGATATTGGTGAAAGTTATATGAATAAAGATGATGTTGCTATATCGGTTAATGAAACTGATAATAATTCATCAATAAGTCATGTGTCATCTCAGCCGACTTCTAGGAAGAGGTCACATTCAGGAGAGCTTGTAGTTCGTGTCATGGAACATTTCACAGGTATGATGAAGAACGCTATTAATCCAACAAATTATACCATGCGTGAATTGTGTCAAGTATTATCAAAATCAATGGAGGATGGCAATTGATCCATGGTGGAAAGTTTGAAGAAATTGCAACTTCCTTTTTCTGATAGGATATGGGTAACACAAAAACTCATGAAAAAACCAAAACTTGCAGAGAATTTTAAAGTGGAGACCGATAAGGAAGCTCAACTTCAATTTGTTGCAGCAATTCTCAATGGAGAATTTGATGATTGATGATTTCTTAAATCTGTAATATACTGTTTTCGAGTTAATTTTTTAGGAGTACTTACCTAAAATATTCTATCTTGCTATAATGTTGGCTAACTATGCATTTAGGGGAGCAACTGAATGTATGTTCTACAATATCTTAATATTCTAGATCAGCATGCAATTCTTATAGTTGAAGTTAGTATATATATGCAAGCATGATTTTTTTGTAAGTATGTACACACTATGATGACATGTACAATTTAATTCGAATGTTAATTTATCTACTTCAGGTTATTCAGTGAATGCTTTCTTGTTTTTTTTTAAATTTGTTGCATGAATGTAGCATTCAGGTTATTAAGTTTATTCTCTTGTTTGAGGTTATAGGATGCAGCTATATTTGTTTGATGTGTTTGTCATCCCTTTTTTGTTTGAAGGTTTTTGCCTTGTGTAATATAGATGGAAAGTTTAATGAGTTAGAAGAAATTTCATATCTGTTGAAACCTAGTAAAGTATTAGTTAGCTTCTGTGTTGAATTTTGCTACTCTAAAAAAGCAGAGGAATCGGAAACTTAATTCTGTTTTTACTGTAAAAGCAAAGTTTTATTGACAGATGTTCTTCAATTTTGTCGTTTTCATTAGTGTAGTTCTTTATTTTTAGTGGTTGAAGCTTAATTGTGATCTATTTGATTTATTTTTATTTGATGTGATCTACTGGAAAATGAGAATTGTGCTGCCTTCTGTAGTAGATTTCTGAATTGATTCTTATTTGTTTTATTTTTATTTGATGTAATCACAGTGTTCTTACTGTGAATCTATTTTTGAAACTTGAGAGGCTTGGAGTTTGTATTTGCTTGGTTAATATGGAATATTTATGACCGACTTGGATTTTATAAGGTATGGCTACTGGGTTACTACATCTGCTAAACCACATAGTTTTTCAGGGTTGTTATGAAGTTGTTGCTATTATTTTTCTCCTTTATTGATGCTTTCTGAAATTTTAATTGTGTTTAACTTCTTTTGAAATTAAAGTTGTTGTTAAATGATCTTGGTAAGACCTTTGTCATCATTTCTCATCCACTCTTATACACGAATTCAAAGCAAGTGTCAAGAATTAAAAATATCCCAGAACTATGTATATTTTTTAAAAAAAAAAAGCATTTGACTTAGTTGAAAATACCTGAAATTTTAATCCCATTCCAAAAATATACCAAACACTACACAACATTATCTTCAATACTATCCTATGTGGTTCCAAACATAAGATAGGTTTATAAATAATCCAGTCCAATCCTATCCAGTTTTTTTTTTTTTAAAAAAAACAATCTAATCCTTTCTAATCCCATCCTATGAACCAAACGCACCATAATAGTATTTCGATTTATTCCGATGAGGAAACATCGAAAATCAAACTTTTAAAAAATTTTAAATTGGCCCAAATTTTAGGCCTAAATTGCAAACGTTATAGTTTGCTTTTGTTTCAGGCAACTGGTATGACAAGTAAGTTGTTGCATTTGTTATGTGTTCATGATTAATTGTAATCTAAGATGCATTCTCTGTGTGTGGATGTTGGCAATTGGCTTATTAACCAGACATTTGATAGTCTGACCCTGTTGTTTCCACCTCTTTGTTCTGTATACTAATTTTCCTAATCGGGATGGAAAATGCCGCATTTAGATAGTCAGGTAGTGTAGCAATGACACATACACAAATCATTCTCATGCATAAGCTCTGGCATTTAGACTCAGATTTGATAATTTCAGAATTTATATTGAATTTTGTAATCAGAGCTAAACTCGTGTTTTCAAAAACGCATTTAGTTAGAATGGTGTTTTATTTTCTATTAAGAGGGTTTAAATTCAGGATTTTGGTAATGATCAGATTAGCATTTCAGTCTTGGTTTTAAGTACACCTCTATATATATTATGTCTGCCCGCTATGGAGACTGTCTCCCTGCATCTGTCTGTACGGCGGGGTTTAGGCAATACAAACTTAACATCTCAACCATCATCACATAATTGACAACATCCAAAGAAGGTCACAAAACAAAAATTTGGAAGGCGAAGTAGGCCACTCACGCCCTGGAACGCGCCCTGTTCGCCTTGACCAGGCCGCTAGTTTTCTGACCAAGCCACTGAAATGGGTAACGTAGTCTCTCAATCGCCCTGGTCACTTTGACCAGGCCGCAAAAATTGGTACCGAGACCCTCGTGACGCCCTAGTCACTTTGTCAGGTCACCAACAAGGCCGCAAAAAGTGGTACCAAAAGGGATTTGGCGCCTTAGCCCGAATTAGTAGCTTATTTTCTAGGCCGCTGACCAGGACGCCCATGCCAGAAAACAGAATATATACAACAAACTTCCACTTTTCCAACTTCCTTAATGTTCCAGTTAGTTTCTTTAGTCCGTTTAATTACCGTTTAAGGTTTCTATGACGTATTTCATCCCTATCAACCAATCATTTTCCAACAATTAAGCATCAATATATCATTTCTAGCATTCAAATCACACAATTTGTCATATTTTAGTTTATTGCCCTTAAATTGGGAAAACGGGACAGAAATGGGCCGAAACCCCGATAAGATCAAAAGATCACGCATACAGAGAGTCTAAAGACTAAACACATAAATTCAAAAGGATCGGGGTGATGCCATCATATCCAGAGAGGACCATCGCCCTAATTTATAAGCGGCACTACATGCCAATTAACATTTACAAAAGTCATTTCAAAACTATTTTCAATAACCGAAATCTACTCTACACTTTCAAATTTGGTCTCTAATTATTATTTTATCCTTATAGGGGATTTTTGATCTATTTCGATATGAAAATTTTAAAAATTAATTTTTTTTAAAGGCAAACTATTAAAAAATAAATATTCGAAAATTTTTGGCCCTACTTGTGGACATTACAACTCTATCACCCTAAGGAAATTTCGTCTCTGAAATTACCTAGTTCAAACAGATGAGGATATTGCTTCTGCATTGCCTCTTCGGTTTCCCATGATGGTTCTTCTATCGCGTGTTTATGCCACAAAATCTTGACTAGGGGTACCATCTTATTTTTTAAGACCTTAACCTCTCTATCCAAAATTCGGATCAATTCCTCTTCATAACTCAAATCCGATCTAATCTTAATTCCTTCTTGAGTCAAAACATTAGATGGATCCAATCAGTATCTCCGAAGCATCAATACATGAAAAATATTCTGTATCTTCTCCAGCTCATGTGGCAATGCCAACCTATAGGCAACGGGACCAATATGCTCTATCACCTCGTATGGTCCGATAAAATGAGGAGTTAAATTCCCCTTCTTATTAAAATGGAGTACCTTCTTCCGTGGGGACATTTTGAGAAACACTTTATCACCCATGTTAAATTCAATCTCTTTTCGTTTCAAGTCAGTATACGACTTTTGGCAATCTAAAGCTTCCTTAAGTTTCTCTCTTATAATTCTCACTTTTTCCTCCGTTTCAAGTACCATATCCGGACCAACTATTCTGTTATCACTTAGTTCAGTCCAACACAAAGGAGTTCTACTTTGTCTCCCATACAATGCTTCGTAAGGGGCCATTTGGATACTCACTTGATAACTATCATTGTAAGAAAATTCAACCAAAAATGAGTATCGCTCCCAAGAACCTTTGAATTCAAGCACAAAACACCGTAGCATGTCCTTTAAGGTCTGAATTAACCTTTTGCATTGCTCATATATTTGTGGATGGAATTTCGTGCTAAAATTCAACTTAGCTCCCATGGCTTCCTAAAATTTCTTCCAATAACCTAAGATAAAACGTGGATCTCTATGAGATATAATCGATGATGGAATACTGTGTAACCTCACTATCTCTTTGATGTACAAATCTGCCAATTTCTCCAAGGAATAATCAACTCTGATGAGTAATAAATTAGCGGATTTAGTCAAACAGTCAACTATCACCTAAATAGCATCATATTTTTCCTTGGTAAGGGGTAAACTGACAACAAGATCCATAGTTACCCTATCTCACTTTCATTTCGGTATCGCTATAGATTGAAGCGAACCGGATCGAACTTGATCTTTTGCCTTGACTTGTTGGCAAATTAAACACTTCCCTACAAACTCAACTATACTCCTCTTCATACCCGGCCACCAAAATCTAGTTTTCAACTCCTGAAACATCTTTGTGGTACCGGTATGCATAGAAAGTGCTTAATTATGAGTCTCTTTCAAAATCTCATCCCGAATTCCACCGAGGCATGCATTGACTTCCTACTCAATGGATGCGCTATCACATTCACCTTTCCGGGGTGGTAATTAATCATCATATCATAATCTTTCAAAAATTCATCCCACAGCCGTTGCGTCGAATTCAACTCTTTTTGGGTAGAGAGGTATTAAAGGCTCTTGTGGTTCGTAAAGATGTGACACTTAGCACTATAGAAATAATGCCTCCAAAGTTTTAGAGCGAAAACTATAGCCACTAGCTCCAAATTATGAGTCGGATAATTGTACTCATACGACTAAGTTGAGAGAGACATAAGTTATCGCTTTGTTGTCTTACATAAGCATACACCCCAATCCATGCAAAGATGCATCATATAGATCACATAATCCAACCCTTCTACCGGTTGAACTAGGATTAGTACTTTTGTGAGCAACTTCTTTAACATATCAATACGTTCTAGGAATTTCCTAGTCAAGTCAAACTTAAATCTTTTATATTAAAGCTTAGACAATGGATCCGCAATTGATGAGAATCCTTTAACAATGGCGATAGTAGCCTTCTAGTCCCAGAAAACTCCTCACCTCCATGACATTTCAAGGTGGCTTTCATGCCAAAATTGCCTCTATCTTCGTCGGGTCTACACTTATACCTTCATTCGAAACCACAAGTGCGAGAAAAGAGACTTTCTCTATCCAGAACCCAAACTTAAACAATTTTCCATATAATTATTTTTCTCTCAACACTTGCAAAATTATCTAAAGGTGATTGTCATGCTCTTCCTTATCCTTTCACTAAAACTTTTTATAAAACATGTTTGGTTGAACTTCTTTTTTTTAAGAAGATGATAAGTAAAATTTAAGTTTAACCAAATATATATATATATATATATTTATTTATTGTGTGTGTGTTTATATATATTGTCAAAAAATATTCTATTATTGTTATATATAATAATATAGATTTTTGATTCATGTCAAATTAAAATTTTAAAATTGAATCCAAAACCTGAAATAATATAAACTCGTAATTAAATCTCGAGTTGCAAGTAGCTTTATTTAATGTACAAAGAGCACCAATGTCTTAAAGGTCAATGTGAAAACTAATTGAACAAAAATTTCTTTATATGGTGATGAAGAAAATAATTGGTGAGTTACATTTCCGATGTGGGATAACAATCAATTAAAATATAATATATATTTGGAAAACTATATATTTAAAATTGAATAATAGAATATTAGAATTTATTCAAAATCTGTGCAAAAATAGTGGGATTTTTTTTTCACTTGTTTATCGGGTGAATTAATTTGCCTATTAAAATCTCATCCATGGTGAGTTACGAATCCAAAATCTAAAATATTTTATACTTTTATTAAAAGCTATAGCAGCAAGTACATTTTCATTGTATAAAGGGCATCAATTTCTTCAAAGTTGATATGAAAACTAATTCAATGAAAATCTCATTTATATAGTAGTGGAGAAAATAATTAATGAGTTACGCTTCTCAAAGGGAATAACAATTAGGTGAAATAGTATATATAACTGAAAAAAATTAATACATTTTAAAATAGGAAAATAGATTATTATAATTTATCATAGGATTGGTGCAAAAAGAGCGGGAAAACAATAATTATCATAATAATTTGTCTATTAAAATGTGGAAATAACCAATTTATTTAATTAAAATTTAAGAATAAAAAATTAATTTAATAGAAAAATAAGACATGCTGCATTTTACGAAGGTACTTGTCATCGCGTGGTTAATTCACTTGGTTAGGTTTCTCCTTTTATTATAATAGAGATTAATGACTCACCTTAAAAGAAAAGTGATTTCATCGTTTAACCAACCATTTATGGAAATGGAATAAATTCATAATAAAAATAAATAAATTTTATAATTGCTTTGTATTTTAGTGATATGGTGTAAACTTACGTCAATGATATAGCATGTTTGTTGCAAGTATTTGTAACCGCAGTGTTGCTTCCCATATATATAAAAAAAGTACATATTATGCTCCAATTATTTAATAATATTTTTATTAAATTTCAAATTTTAAAAAACAAAATTGAAGAATGTTTTTTTCTTAATGAAAAATAATATATATATATATAGAGTAGTAACTCAAAGGATAGGTAGTTTACTTTACTAGAGAACTAGACACGTGGCAACCACTGTCATTTGTTGTCCACTTATAATATATCATGTGGTATATCAAAGAACATAATGTCATAAGAAATTTATGATTTATTTTTTCTTTTTTTACCTCTTCTCGATTTGCGGCTCTTACTCGTTTTCTTTATCTCTTCATCTTACTTTCTCTTTCTCTTTCTATTCTCCATCTAAGTTCTTTTTCTTTCTCATTCTTTTCGTATTTCTCTTTCTCTCATTAATCCGATTTTAAACTCACTACATCTACTCTAAATTTAGGGAAAAAAAATCAATCACTTCTTATAAAGGTGAAAAATCAATCAATCATCAATAATCAATTAATAAATCAATATAAGAAGAATCATTCGTATTTACATAGCTTTAAAATCAGACACGTGGCGTAGACGTGGTAAATATGGTCCAATTAAAATATTACAAGTGTCCTTCATTGGTGTTTTACAATCTTAGTCTTGTGATGCCAAATAAACCACAGCCAAATATTAGGTTAAGATTGCTTGAGAAAATAGAGATAATCACACAGAGTTTAGCTCTGATCAATAAAAATCGGATCATTTTATAATCATCCCTACCCCCTATTTATAGAAGGTATTTGGGTCCTATTTCTATTTGGATTAGGACTCCTTACTTTCCTTGAATTTGGTCTCCTTTTTGGGCTCAGTCTCTTCTTGGGCTTGATCTCCTTTTTGGGCTTGATCTGCTTCTAGGACTTGGTTTCTTTCTTGAACTTGATTTCCTTCTTGGATTTGGTTTCCTCTTTGGATTTGGGCTTGTTGGTACTATTCGGGCCTGTATCAGGTTTCTCCGGCCGCAGTGGTTATTTGGGTATGTTTGGTCTCCCTTCGGCCGCAGGTTTGATGAGTCCTCTTCGGCCAAAGGGGCGTTGGTCCTCTTCGGCCGAAAATGGTAGTTGGGCCTTTTGAGCCTGCTTCCGCCGAAGGCTTGTTGGGCCTGGTCTTGGTGGGCCTATTTCGGCCAAAATAGTTATGACTGAAGGTGTTTTCGGCCGGTATCGGGCTCTGTCCATTTTGCTTGTGGAACTCTGAAATCTTTTTGGGTTGCTACAACATTACCTTTGACCCTTAAAGGTCGTAGGTTATTTTCCCACTACAGTAATCCTCCATTGCCACTACTTGATTTTTCGAGTGTGGCAATGCAAGTTAGTCGAAGTTTCGATCGAAGGTTCGGAATCAATGGTATAGGCTTTTAGGATTACGACTGAGAGTTCGGCCAATCCCTAGTTGCACTTCTTTTTCGTTGTTTCCATATATTTGCATGAGTGATTTCGACCGAGATATTATTGTAGGTAGACAGGTTTGGGGATCAATCCCCAGTTTCTGTCTTCGGCCGAGGAGATCATTTCTTGTGCTTTAGGCTTTGGACCGGTTCCATCCTTCATTGTCTTTGGGAGTTCTCTTTGTTCTGGATTGATTTTTTAGGGTTTGTTGTGTTTGCTTCGACCGAGCGTGGCCCCATTGGGTTCTCTGACTGCTTCGGCCGAAGTACGTCTTGGCAAGTTTTGCTTGCTATACTTTGAAAATTCTCTCGCCCGCATCTGCAAGGGTTTTGATCGCGTTTTTGTCGTCTTTTGTCCGCAGTATGAATTTATCAGAGATATGCCTTTTGGCAGTTTTTGGGTTGCCGTTCGTCAATTTTGTTGGTTGCCCTTTGGCAATTCTTCTTTGCCCGAAACCTTCTGGATTTACCAGAGGTTTGCCCTTTGGCAATTTTTGGGTTGCCCTTTGGCAAAGCGTCTTCGCCCGAGACCTTCTGGATTTACCAGAGGCTTTCCCTTTGGAAATTTTTTCGGGTTGCCCTTTGGCAATATGTCTTCGCCCGAGACCTTCCGGATTTACCAGAGGCTTGCCCTTTGGCAATTTTTTCGGGTTGCCCTTTGGCAATATGTCTTCGCCCGAGACCTTCCGGATTTACCAGAGGCTTGCCCTTTGGCAATTTTTTCGGGTTGCCCTTTGGCAATTTTGTTGACTGTCCTTTGGCAGATGTTCTTCCCCCGAAACCCCCGAATTTATCGAAGGCTAGCCCATAAGCAATTATCGGGTTGCCCTTTGGCAATTTTGTTGACTGCCCTTTGGCAGATGTTATTCGCCCAAAACCCCCGAATTTATCGGAGGCTAGCCCTTTGGCAATTATCGGGTTGCCCTTTGGCAATTTTGTTGACTGCCCTGTGGCAGATGTTCTTCGCCCGAAACCCCTGAATTTCTCGGAGGCTAGCCCTTTGGCAATCATCGGGTTGCCCTTTGGCAATTTTGTTGACTGCCCTTTGGCAGACGTTCTTCGCCCGAAACCCCCGAATTTATCGGAGGCTAGCCCTTTGGCAATTATCGGGTTGCCCTTTGGCAATTTTGTTGACTGCCCTTTGGCAGATGTTCTTCGCCCGAAACCCCCGAATTTATCGGAGGCTAGCCCTTTGGCAATCATCGGGTTGCCCTTTGGCAATTTTGTTGGTGAACCACATTTAGAGGTTAATCGGAGAATCATAACATTTTATTGTATATTTATTGAGGCCTCGTTAGAAATCCATATAACATCACTTATATAGAGAGATATGTTAGAAGTGTTACCTTTTTGGGTGGAGTATGTTCCAACTGTGATGCGCCCCTTTTTCTTCCTTTATTTCCGGCTCGTGCACTCCTCAATCGATTGTCATCTTTATTTGGTAGGGTACCCTTTGTATTCAGGTAAACCAACAACAATCGACCCACTGACCAGACCAAAATTTAGTTTGCTTTTAATGTTGTCGGAGTCGTGAGATACAATTTCCTTCTCAGCTACCCATGATCTGATAGCTGGATGTAGATGCCGCCAAGAGTAAACTTGATCTTCCCTTCAAAGGTCTATTATTTGTTGGTGGCATAACTTTCACAAAAGGCACATGTAGGTTCACTTTTACCCTTGTGTTCATTTTCTTGGCATCTAGTAAGGTCTCGTGGACAAGCATAATTAATAACAGTTTGAACACCAATAATGTCAAGCCCACGAGCAGCCACATCTGTTGCAATTAAAAAATCAACTTCCTGCCTCCTATGGGCAGTCTGTTTTGTTCCACTGAAGATAATCACTTTAAAAGTGAATGTCTTTCAACATAATGAGAGGAGGACTGCCTCCTGGTTTACTTCACGCATTCGGCGTATTCTAACCACCTCTTCAATCAATCTGGCAGGCCGCTTGGCAGACCGATCAGTAGAGAGACGTACAGGTTTTATCAAAGAAAGCTTGATAAGCTCATCAACTTCTTCCGTCATTGTAGCAGAGAGCAACATTGTTTTTCTCCTTTTTGGACATAAGCGAACCACCTCTTGAATTTCGGCACTAAATCCTAGCTCCAGAAGACGATCTGCCTCATCAAGGATTAGAACTGCGAGATCGTCTAAATCCATAGACATTGAATTACGCAAGTGATCAATCATGCGTCCTGGAGTTGCAACAACAATATCTGGCATCGTTCTCAATGCTGTCTCTTGCACCTTTGTTGAAAGTCCACCAACAACCAGGCAACAGCGGATATCAGTGAATTGTGCCAATTTCTTTCTCAATCATACTGTGAACCTGAATGGCCAACTCTCTAGTTAGAGTAAGAATGAGAACACGAATAGCTGGAATTCATTTTGGACGGTATAAGAGCCGCTCAAGTGTAGGTAAGGAAAAAGAGGTCGTCTTTCCAGAACCCGTAATAGCAATCCCACATATATCACGCCCAGTCAATGCTAAAGGTATACATGCTGCCGAATTGGTGTAGGCTTTGAGTACCCCAATGCCTCGCAAGCTCGTAGTGAAGGACAAGACAAATTGAGCTCCATGAATGAATTCGCGTAAAACGAAGTGCCTTCAGATGGAGAAAAGAATGACTTGTTGTCACCAGCATTAGTTTCCTCATCACCATCCTCCTCCGGTCTATAATCCTCCTGTCTATCAGATTCAAAATCGGATTGTTCCTCAGCGTCTTCTTTGGCGGCAGTATGAACGACAGAAGGATGTTATTGGAGTAATTTGGAGATTTTGTGGTCGATGGAAGTTTTACTTCTACGAGCGTGTTCTTCAACGATGGACTCAGAATATGCAGCAAAGTCCCAAGGACATTGTTTTTTTTAGCTTTCGGTTTGTCTTCTACTTCGTCTTCGTCTTGTTCGTCGTGTTCTTGTTCTTCGACTTCGGATTGTGATTCGTCTATTTCCTCGTTGCTGGGAGCTTCAAACACGAATGCAGCCATGGTTTCAATTCACGAAAAAGAAATTTTGAGAAGAGGGTTTTGGTTTGGTGGTGATGGTGTTGTGATTGTGGCGATAAAGAATGGCTTGGAGACAGCGGATTGCGAATCCCCAGAGCCGACCATGACGAATTGGAGAAGAAGCGTTGTTGGTGAATGGGGTCTTCGTCATAGTTGACTTGGCTACAATTGTCCATGATACCGCTTGTTAATCACTATCTTCCTGCAATCGATTTGACATGGTCTCTACAATCCCAATTTGCTTTGATTCTCGCACCTAATGTTCCAGGCAAGACCCAATAGCAAAATCTTCCACCGAGGTATTCAACTTTGAATTCTTATAAACGTCTCCAGTAAATCTGTTGAAATCAGAGTCTCAAGAGATGCTAAACCAAAGCCTTGTCGGCGAAGAATTTGAAAGCTTTGATCTCAGGAGGTATTCAACTTTGAATTCTTCGCTAGAAGTCGTTGACTTTATAGGGTCGTAAGTTCAGGCTGGGTGATCTCGCACCTAAGTTGACAACCAAAAATGGAATCAAATCAAATAATTGACAAGAAGCAAGTCGATTCACATATTCCTGATCATCTACACACGGAGATTCTAAAATTTCTTCCCACAAAATCACTTGGGAGATTTAAGTCTGTGTGCAACAAGTGGCAATCTATCATCAAACAAATCAGCCCTGAAGAGCTACTTCTCTCCAGCAAGTCTTTTATCGAATGCTTTGATTTCACCAAGTCTAAGATCGAGGGCGTCACTCTCGTCGACCAGTCTACCTTCAAAGTCGATTTCGACGTTGTTGGTTGTGTTAATGGATTGATTTTGTGTAGTTGCAGGTCAAATAAATATTTGATTTTGCTCAATCCATTGACCAAAACGCACATGACAATACAAATCGATCATGGAACTCGACATTACCACATTCATGGACTCGGTTACGACAAAAGCAAAAACGAATACGTTATTGTAATAATCGACTGTGAAGACGACACTGGAAAGACTTGGATTCAGACTTGGTCATCGAAGAGGCAGATTTGGATTCCAATGGTCAAAATATTAGATCCTGGATTATGGGGTTTTTATTCCTATATTTCTGACAAGTCTCGTCACTCGCCGAACCTGAATGTGAATGTGGGTTTGTTCGCGAATGAAGCTCTGCATTGGATATTAGCGTGGTCAGCTTCACAGAATACAGCCGTTTTACGTTTTAAGTTGGAGACAAGAGATTTTAATGTGATTCCATCACCCAAAACTGAACACTTTGATCTTGAGAGCGAGTATGAATTTCTAGAACATGTCCAAGATTCCAAGATTCCTGTAAATAGTATTTGTTTTGCTTTCGTTGAATAGAGATATTGGTGAAGACAATCGGAGATGGAATTTGGTATTTCAAGAAACCTTAACTTTATGTATGAGGTTCGTAGCCCCACGGTGGGCGCCAAACTGTGGTGCCAAATAAACCACAGCCAAATATTAGGTTAAGATTGCTTGAGAAAATAGCTAAAAAGCTTACAGAGATAATCACACAGAGTTTAGCTCTGATCAATAAAAATCGGATCCTTTTACAATCATCCCTACCCCCAATTTATAGAAGGTATTTAGGTCCTATTTCTATTTGGATTAGGACTCCTTACTTTTCTTGAATTCGGTCTCCTTTTTGGGCTCACTCTCTTCTTGGGCTTGATCTCCTTTTTGGGCTTGATCTCCTTCTAGGACTTGGTTTCTTTCTTGGACTTGGTTTCCTTCTTGGATTTGGTTTCATCTTTGGATTTGGGCTTGTTGGTACTATTCGGGCCTGTATCAGGTTTCTCCGGCCGCAGTGGTTATTTGGATATGTTTGGTCTCCCTTCGGCCGCAGGTTTGATGAGTCCTCTTCGGCCGAAGGGGCGTTGGTCCTCTTCGGCCGAAAATGGTAGTTGGGCCTTTTGAGCCTGCTTCGGCCGAAGGCCTGTTGGGCCTCTTGGTGGGTCTGTTTCGGCCGAAATAGTTATGACCGAAGGTGTTTTCGGCTGGTATCGGGCTCTGTCCATTTTGCTTGTGGAACTCTGAAATCTTTTTGGGTTGCTACAACCTTACCTTTGACCCTTAAAGGTCGTAGGTTATTTTCCCACTACAAGTCTTCTCACTCCTATTTATCCTCTAAGACCCTTTATCTTCATTTTTCTCTAAGGTTTTGACAGTTCTCTTTCCTATATAAAAGTCAACTCATATCCCAAAATCATTCATTATCTAATTCGCATTCTCCTTCCTATTTTATATTAATTGATTTTCGTCTATCTACGCCATGAGTAACTAAGCCGAGTTGTGCAATTCGTAAGGTTCAGATCTCTTTTTACTTTTGTTTTCTCTGATATGATTTTGATTTTAATTTTTTATTTTTAAGTTATGATTTTTGTTTGTTTTGAGACTTTAGCATGACGATTCTGAAGCGCAAGGTCGATGAAGTTGTTAACGATGACAAACAACTCTAGCATTATCATTCGTCTTGATACCATGGAGAAGCTCCAGCTATTCTGCGAGATACCATTTTCTTCTAGAATTTTTTTTAAAAAAAAATATATATTAGTTTCTTTTTATTATTATGACTATGATAATCCAAACACCCCCCCTCCCCCAATTCTACATCATCTCATGTAATTTTCTTGAAGACTATAATATATATATATATTCCATTTGATTTTTCTTTAGTCTTATGTAATATAATTAATTAATTTCGTTTGAATTTTGTTCAAGATTCTTCACTTACAAAAATGTCAAGATATATTCATGTCATGTTTTATAGTTATTTTTATTTTAATAAATGAAAACATATCAATTTAATTTTTTCTTTTAATCTAATATTATTATGATAGAGATTCTTCCGTTTTCTTTTAATTATTTTTTTTCTTTAATTCACTAAATGATTTATTAAACTTTCTATTTCAAATTTTTATAATTTAAAGTAATTTGTTTCCTTAATAAATGTCATTATTGTTTTCTATAAAATTATATAATAAAAATAAAAAATTATTTAAAATTTCAAAACTAATCCAAAAAAGTTTGATTTATATTTTTTATCCATTTAAACTTTGATTTTCAAAAATAGCCCTTCACAGTTGTGAAGGATCCTTCTTCACACATGTGAAGGGCTTCCTTCACACATGTGAAAGACTATTTTTGAAAAGTGAAAGTTTGAAAGATTATTTTTGTGAAGTTTTTAAAATTAGACTATATAGTGTAAATAAAAATTATAAAAGGACAAATATGAAATTCTCCATAAAAAAATACTCTTTAAAATTTCATTTAAAGTAATTTCAATTAATTATTCCTTTTTTTGTTTTTCCTTTTTACGAAGTCTCCATGCTATATATAGAAAAAAATACATTTCTCTTCAAATATTTAATTTCTTTTAATACAATTGTTTAGTATCTTAATATCCTTTAACATAAGAAGTTGAAATTTTTAAGAAAATTATTTAGAATTATAACAACCTTTAAAATAAGAAATTAAAATTAAAATTAATATCGATTATTTAATTTTTTTAGTGTGCAACTTCATATTTCTTTTATAACTAAATCATAATGAGTTATATCATAATTAAACCATTTCCATATTTTATAACTTTTTGTGTCCTATATTAATTATTCATTGCCATTTGAATCATATTATTCTCAAATTTTAAAGATCACATTAAATTAGAATTTGTTACTCATTTTAATTTTGCCTATTATTTTTATTTATTCAATTATTTAATACAAGTTTTATTTTACGATTAATTATCCTTTTTCTTATTTGAAGTTTATTATTTTATTAACATATTATCTGTTGCATATATATAAGGATGAACTTTTTCAAAGTTAGTAGAAAAAAGAGATAAGTTGATTTCATGAGGTTTTTAGATTCTCTTGATATATGCAACAACAATTGCAGAGAATAGAATAATAAAAAGAACTTCTTCTTTTTTTCCGATTTTCATATGTATATATTTGTACTTGTATTTATTTTAAGTTTTATACACATTTTTTTTTCTAAAAACTAAAATAAAATTTTACAACAGTTGTAATATTTGTAAGTGGTTTTCTGAGTTTAATTTGATATAATCAATATTGACATATGTTATATTTTTATTTAACCATGAAAAATTTTATAAGATTAATTATATTATTATTAGTTATAATTTATTGATTTATTAATATTTGTATGGAAGTTATCAAATTAAAAATGTAAGAGATCGTTAATCTTTATATTTTATATATTTTTAATATTAATCATAATAACACTAATGATATATATGTATACAAGATACATGTAAATTTCTTTTTTTTTTTTATTTCTTAATAAAATTAATATAAATATAAAATGGCAAGAGAAAATATATTGTTAATATATTGAATGCTCTTTTGTTTGTCTTCTTAAACATAAATCTTTAAACCTTAAGAAAATTATTTTTAATAGTTTGATAATAGATTGTCACTGTAGAAAGAAAAAAAATGTTAATAAAACCGTACCTAAACATTTAGAAAGGGAAAGATAAAAGTTTTATTATTATTATTACTAGAATTTTGGACCTGTGTGGTACATACGAGTGTTAAAATACACATTAAACATGTACTTTTGAAAATTTTCGTAAACAACAAATAATCAAATGTAAAGTCTCTCGCGAAACAAATAATATATCATAGGATGTTCCGATCAACGGACAATAAAACTAGAAAATAAAAGCAAACAAAATTCAAGGGATGAAAAAAAGACTAAACGGATCTAGTTAGTTATAAATCTCTTTCCACTCTTAGTCATTTGTGTTGTTGAGATGAAATCCTGCAAAATTGAGTGAAATTATTATGAATTTCTCTTATTCTTAATTTTTTTGGTGCGACTCGCGGTGACGTACCTTTCATCAAAATCAATACATATATTAGTATTTTCAATTTTATTGCTCTAAGAAAAAAAATATGTAATTATTTAACTTATCAAATAAATTACATGAATTTTGTGTCCGACAACATTCAGTTTGTACCTTTATCAAATGTTTGAGAGAACTTCTTTGGATATAAATTTGGTTATGGTTTTTAGTACTACACCATGCTCGTCTAAACCAAGTATTTTTTTTTTAGATCTTTAAATTTAGTTGCTCGGGATACAGTGACATAAAATTGACTGTGCCTGAAAATAGGTCTTTTGAGATAGAGACCTACGTTATTTAGAAATTTTCCCTGACTCTTGTGTTATGGTTATTGCAAATGATAATGAGATAGGGAATTGTCTGCTCTTAAATTTTAACGGTAATATTGAATCCCATGGCGTCAATGTAAGTTACAGCATCAACATCTTCTGCCAAACAATTAGACCTTGAATCATCTTAATTTCCAAAACTCTTATTCCTAACCTGCAATGATCAACCTTGTACCATGGCATAATCCTGCCGAGGGATCAATATCTCATAATAGCATTGCCTGTATACCAACTTTGAGTTTAAGTTATTGAAGCGCTTAACCCGAGCACTTAATACTATTTAAAAATTTTAGAGTGTAGAGGCTAGTAAATATATATATCGGCATATCCGATTGGCGCACCGAATCCAAACTGTGGTTAAATCCTTTCATCACTAACATTCATCGATATCATGTAATTGTTTACCTCTTCCACCAAATCCAGCATCAGAGTTAGTATAGTGAAGTCATGCAAGTATGCAAGATCGTTAGCGTATCGACCGAACGAATGATATATTGCTTTTACTATAAAACCGAGCAGATTAGGAGATTCTTCTATCAATATATCTCTAAGCATATCAATTTCGGTGATTCTTTTTTTTCCTCCTATAATACCATCACCGATGCTTAAAACATGTAAAGTTTTTAAAAGTAGAAGAATCTATGGACAATGATATTGATTGGAGTCTTATATTCTTAGTCAGTATTAGAATCATGCTACTCTTAGAGAAATGAAGAATTTATCATTGCATTGACCACTTGGCTTCTACTACATTTCGTATGGCAGATAGAGTTTGCCTAAAATCTCCTCCTTAAACAACAGTATTACCACGAATAGTAGGTTCTCATTTTCGGGGTCAACTATTCTCATCAAGTCCTTCAATGTCCTGTCTAGTACCCCGAAGCAATGCTTGTGCATCGTTGGTGTATCATCCTATATGATTACTTTTGCTTGTGCACCATTGACGCCTCATCAAGTCCTTCAATGTCCTGTCTACTGCCCCGAAGCAATGCTTATGCACCATTGGCGCCTCATTCCATATGATTAGTTTTACCATTATAAGCAACTCAGCCTTGTGGCTTCCAAGATGAATGTTATATATTAAATCTACAGTAGGAGTTAGTGGGATGGAGAATGTCGAATGTGCAGTCTTTCAATGTCCTTAAATGTCTTGTCAATTGTCTCGAAGCAATGCTTGTGTACCAGTGGTACCTCATCCCATATGATTAGATTTACTTTTATAAGCAACTCGACCTCGTGGCATCAAAGAGGGACATTACACGTCGAATCTTTAATATGATGGAGAATATTAAATGTGCAGTCTTTCCTCCAGGTAGTAGAAATGAAACTATTCCACTTGGGTTTCAGTCAGTATAATTTAATTCTGCAGTTTTAGACCCGAAGTTAAACCTATCCACACAAAAATCTCTCGTGTACCTCTATAGCTGTATAGGAAAAACAAATCTCCTTTTAAATTGCTCACGTCATCCATTGACATGTTATACACAAGTTTTTGTTCATTTGTCATATTATTCACAAAATTATTATGGTCACTTTCAATTTTAAAAACTTAAAATTGAATCAAAAAACTAAATATTTTAAACTTTTATTAAAACCTATAGTGGCAAGTAACTTTTAATTGCAAAAAGGGCATCAATGCCTTAAAGGTTGATATGAAAACTAATTCAATAAAAATCTCATTTATATAGTAGTGGTGGAAATAATTAATGAGTAACGCTTTCAATGTAGAACAATAATTAGATTAAATATAACAAATAGTACAAAAAATAATAATAGTAAATTTTTAATAATTAAATAACCTAATGAATTAATTAATACTTATGTGTAAATATGTAATTTAATATAAAGATGCTTACATATTTTTTTCGATGCTTACATATTTTTTTCGAGCGCAACTTGCCATAACGTGGTCAATTTGCTTATTTAAGTTTCTACTTTTATAATAATAAATATATTAAAATATTGATTCTGGGTTTGTATCCATATCAAAAACTTAAAACTGAATCTAAAATTTAAAATATTTTAAACTTTTATTAAAACCTATAGCGGCAACTACATTTTAATTATATAAAAGGCACTAATGTCTTAAAAGTTAATATGAAAGCTAATTTAATAAAATAAAATAAAATAAAAACTCATTTATATAATAATGATGAAAATAATTATTGAGTTACGCTTCCGATGTGGGATAACAATTAGTTGAAATATAACATGTAGTAAAATAATAATAATAATATATATTAAATGACAAAATAACCTAATGAATTAATTAATACTTATTTGCAAAATGTAATTTAATATAAAATTACTTACGTGTTGTTTAAGAGTACCACATGTCAAGACGTGGTTAATTCATTTTATAAATTTTTTATACATATATAATAGAAATAGAGAAGCTTCTTATTTATTTTGTTTGTATTGACTTGATTCGATTTTTAAGAATAAATTAATTTGATTTTTGAAATGATATGATTGTGATTACAAAATAATTAATTTATTCACATTTTTAATTTAATAAAAAAAATTATCAAAAATATTTAGTTTAACTTCTCTTTTTAAGAAG
The DNA here is from genome assembly GCA_031304145.1 of Cardiospermum halicacabum. Lineage (NCBI taxonomy): Eukaryota > Viridiplantae > Streptophyta > Magnoliopsida > Sapindales > Sapindaceae > Cardiospermum > Cardiospermum halicacabum. The sequence goes on along the minus strand of CM062395.1, from coordinate 4,052,907 downwards.
ATGATAAGAAAATTTTAAGTTTAGCCAAACATATACTATTATAATATATATAATTTTAAAAAAACTATTATTTTATACATAATGTAATAATAATAATATAAATTTTGGATTTATGTCAATTTTAAAATTTTAAAATTGAATCCAAAATTTGAAGTAATATAAACTCATACTTAAACCTCTAGTGGCAAGTAACTCTATTTAATTTACAAATAGCACCAATGACTTAAAGGTCGATCTTAGAACTAATTGAACGAAAATCTCTTTATATAATGATGGAGAAAATAATCAGAGAGTTATATTTCCGATGTAGTATAATGTAATTATAATATATAGCTGGAAAATTTATATTTTTTATAATAGAAAATTTGAATACTATATAATTTGTTACAGAATCTGTACAAAAAGAGTGATTTTTTTTCCATCTATCAGGTGAATTATATTTGCCCACTAAAATATCAAAATAACTCATTTAGTTATTTAAAATTATAGACTAAAAAAGTAATTTAATAGAAAAGTGTTATTTTTTCTGAGTGTCTCTTGTCATCATGTGGTTAATTTACTTGGTTAGATTTCTCCTTTTATATAATAGAGATGTTTAGTTTTACTTCTTCTTTTAAGAAGCGATAACTAAATTTTAAGTTTAACCAAACATATACTATTATATATATATATATATATATATATATGTTATAGTAAAAAAACTATTATTTTATATAATATAATAATAATATAAAATTAGGATTTATGTCAATTTTAAAATTTTAAAATTAAATCCAAAATTTAAAATAATATAAACTAATATTTAAACATCTAGTAGCAAGTAGCTCTATTTAATTTACAAAGAGCACCAATGCCTTAAAGGCCGATCTTAGAATTAATTGAACGAAAATCTTTTTTTATAGTGGTGTAGAAAATAATCAGGGAGTTATATTTCCGATATTGTATAATGTCATTATAATATATAGTTGGAAAATTTATATTTTTTCAAATAGAAAAATTGGATATTACATAATTTGTTACAGAATCTGTGCAAAAAGAGTGATTTTTTCCAATCGTTCGGGTGAACTATACTTGCCTATTAAAATGTCCAAATAACCAATTTAGTTATTTAAAATTAAAGAATAAAAAGGTAATTTAATAGAAATATATGACATGTTTTTTTTAGAGTGTCACTTGTCATCACGTGGTTAATTTAGTTGGTTAAATTTTTCCTTTTATTATAAGAGAGATATTCAAAATAACATATCTATAAATCAATTCATATATAAATTAATATTTTTCAAAAAACAAAATAATTATAGTAGTTAATAGTTGTGGTGAGTTTTTATTAGAATACACCAGTTTTATAAGGTAAAAATGAGAAATAAAGAATTATTTGTGATCGGAACGAGATAACGGACTCATATTTTTACTGAAACGCCTTTCACCGACGAGATCGTGCTTGTGGACCTATCACTCAAGTTCATGACTCCAAGATTCAAGAATACGACAGAAAGACTGATCTAGATGACCACATAGCCCACTACCGCCAGGCCATGCTCAACACATCACTACCTAGAGACATACGAGAGGCCGGTTTATGCAAGTTGTTCGGTAACTCACTCTCAGGCCCCACCCTAGAGTGGTATGTCAACTTGCATGTTAGCACGATCAACTCATTCTCGCAGCTTACATATTCTTTCATCGAGAACTTCTCCTGCACCCGGAAGCTGGAAAAGCAGTCAGACGATCTCTATGCCATACGACAGAAGAACGGTGACACGCTAAGGGTATACATCGTGAGGTTTAATAAGGAAAAGATAACAATAGAACACTGCAACTAAGATACCGCAATACGAGCCTTCGCAAAGGCCTACTCCCTGGGTCCGACCTTTACGCGTATCTGATAGAGTATAAACCAAGAACAATTGAAGATACATTGTCCAGAGCCTTCGCTCAAGACAGATGGAAGGAAAACGATAGATAGGCGCCTCACAAACCAATAACCAACCAGCAACCAAATAAACTCAAAGGTTCGATCGCAAGAATGGCGATTGAAGCTGCCCACGATACGCGCCTTGTGATCGTGCCCCGTTGCCCAAGCACGATACTAAACAGACCAACGCAATGAGAGCGGAGTCACGGCTCGACCCCTCAAAGCATGACCTGATAATTTAAACAAAATAGCTCATACAAGAGCTTGGGAAATTAGGTCGCATAGTGCGGTGGCTAGGAAAATTGCGGTCAAATCCCAAGAAAATAAATGTGGCGAAACAGTGCGCTTCCATGATGGCTTTGGCCACAACACACCAGACTGCATAGCGCTGAAATACGAAGTTGATCGCCTACTCCAACAAGGCCATCTAAGGATATTCTTAGTACGCACAGGTGACCCAGCTAACGGCCAACCACAGTAGGAGCAACCTGGACCGCAGATGGTATGCACCATTCACGTCATCATGGGCAGCTCGTATGAAAGCGACTCTACTTATTCGACCGCAAAAAGAAGTATATAGAGAATCCACAATGTGTCGGGCAAAGCTAAGAAGACCTATATATTCGAAGATGAGCTAGAAGTCACGTTCAACTTTAAAGAAAGCATCGACGTCCTCAACTAGAGCTGGTAAACGGGCCAGTTTGGCCTGGCCCAATCCGTGACGGATTAAGGATTAAACGGATCAACTCGCACAGATTATTTTTGCTATGCGGCCTGATTTTACACCAATCCGAATCCGGCCTGAACGGATCACGGGTTAAAAGGGGTTAGCCCGTTAATCCGTTATCAAATAGAAAAATAAACATTTTAATTTATATAATTTTTTAAATAATAAGGATAAAAGATTTAAAGAAAAAATATAAGAAAATAATACATGATAAGAATGACTATTTATACAAGAAAAAAAACTTAAAAATTGTGGCATGAAAGAAAAATACTCACTCTTTAATATCCAAGATGAAAAGATTATTTGATAGCATTTAAAAGACCAAAATTTCTTGTAAAACGTGTAGAAAAAGTCAAAATAAAAACAAATTTATCAATAATTTTTTTTAATTTTGACTCTTACATTACCCAGATAATGTATTTGATTTATCTCATACACTTTTTGGAGTAGCAAAATTGAAACTGAAATCCTAAAGCAAAAGATTATAAAATTAAGATTAAAATATCGATAAGTTAACTATGATTTCACACAAAACAAAACGAGAAAGAAAATCTCACGTAATCAATCAAATAGAAAAGTAACCAGTAAATAAGAGATCACATTAACCTAAAATATAAAGTAATCGTTGAAGGTTAAGACTACTGAAGGTTGAGTGGATTGCACGAAATTAGGGTTAAAATAATTTAGATAATTGAAGTTGAAGACACTTATCACTAGTAATTAGTTTTTTCTTCTTTTTTTAAAAAAGTTCTATAGGACTGCGGGTTACCCCGCGGTTAATCCGGCCTAACCCATTTAAATCCGCACGCTAAACAGACCAAATTAAACGGATCCATTTATATGGTGGGCCAAATTTTGATTGATCCTAACCCGTCTAATTTGCGGGTTAAACGGGCCAACCCGCGGACCTTGGACCCATTTACCAGCTCTATCCTCAACCCAAACCACAACGCGCTAGTCATCTTGCTAAGCATAGCAAACTGTCAAATTAAGAGGATATTAGTAGGCAACAGTTTTTCTGTCAACATAATATACACCGACACACTAAGAGAGATGCAAATGAAAGCAACCAAGATAGCTAGGGAGTCGATGGTGCTGGTTGGCTTCAGCGGTGAGTCAAAGCACACTATCGGCGAGATCGAGTTCCCAGTGTGGCCCGAATGCATGAATAAATATAACAAGTTCTGCGTGCTGGAAGGGTCATCCAACTTTAACGCCATACTAGGCTGACCCTAGCTACACGAGATGAAAGCGGTGCCGTCCACATACCACCAGCTAATCAAGTTCCTGACCAAAATCGATGTCAAATAGATAAAAGACGACCAAGAATCTTCCAGGTCCTGTTACACAAGCGGAATAAGGCCCCATTCCGCGATTGCATAGCAATTACAAAGCGCTCCACCAACATAAAAAATGGAGCAAACATTGGATGAGGTACCCATCCGTCCATCTGACACCAGCATGAAAGTGCTCACCGCTTTGAGGTTAGACACAATGACCAGGGGCCATCTAATACAATTCCTATCAACAAAATGTCATTGCTTTGCTTGGAGTCATGAAGACATGATAGGTATAGACCCCAGCGTGATCCACACAAGTTAAACGTCGACCCAAAATTCAAACCTATCAAACAGAAGATATACAAGTTTGCACCAGACTATAATAGGATCATAAACGAAGAGGTCGAGAAACTGCTCAGCAATGGGTCCATCAAGGAAGTGCAATACCCTGACTGGTTGGCCAACATTGCGGTGGTTCGCAAAAATATCGAAAAATGAAGGGTATGCATAGACTTCACGGACCTAAATAAGGCTTGCCCAGAAGATTCCTTCCCCCTACAGCAAATCGACACTATCGTAGACGTGACGACGGGGCACGAGTTGTTAAGCTTCATGGACGCATTCAGCGGGTACAACCAAATACTAATGCACCTAGCAGAAGTAGAGAAAATGGTCTTCATAACGAAAAGAGGTACCTACTACTACAAAGTGATGCCTTTCGACCTAAAAAATGCAGGAGTGACGTACCAGCAGTTGGTCAACAGAATGTTTGCAAGCCTGATCGGGAGGACCATGAAAGTCTATATTGATGACATGCTGGTAAAATCACTAAAGGCAGACCAACACCTCGGTCACTTAGAACAAGCATTCTAGATCCTCAAGCGCTACAACATGAAGCTCAACCTATCCAAGTGTTCCTTTGGCGTAGCGGCTGGCAAGTTCCTCGGGTATCTGGTCACCAAAAAGGGCATCGAGGTCGACCCTGACCAGGTCCGGTCCTGTCCATAAACAACCTTGGCCAACCGTAAGATAAGAGAGACATTAAAAAGCTGACAGCTCGATTAGCTGCACTCAATAGATTCATCCTGATGTCCTCCGAGAAGTGTCGACCCTTCTTTTACCTACTCAATAAAGACGCCCCTTTCGAATGAGACCTATCGTGCCAAGAGGCACCGGAAGCAATCAAGCAGCATTTGATGGATAATCTCGTTCTGTCTAAGCCAGCAAATGGTGAAGAGCTACTGTTATTCCTGACAATAGAAGGTTCGGTAGTAAGCGTGGTGTTGACAAGAGTGGAAGGGACAAAACACGCACCAGTGTAATGCATCACTAAAGGTATGTTATTGGCAGAAGAGTGGTACTCGCCCATAGAAAAACTGGTTTTAGCCCTTGTAACAGCAGCAAGAAAACTCAAGTCGTATTTTCAGTCCATCCCATCGTTGTTATAATAGAGTATCCCTTTAGAGCAGTATTGCACTGACAAAAAATGTAGAGCCACAAAGTGAAATGGGTTGATCAATTATCCAAGTTCAACCATCAAAGCTCAAGAACTAGCTAACTTCATAGCTGAATTCACACCTGGTGCGGATAAACCGCTCACGGCTGAAACTCTCGTCGTCGCAAACCGACAGCTCTACCACTGGATGGAGCCGCAAACCAAAGGGGTAGCGGTTTGAGTATTATAGTTGTATCCCCCAAAGGAGATGTTTAAGAAAGAGCAGTCAAGTGTGAATGAAGGACGACGAATAACGAAGCCGAGTACGAATCGCTAGTAATCGGTCTGCAATCAGCTGTCTCACTAGGGGACAATAGCCTAAAAATGTGTAGCTACAATCAACTAGTTGTGAACCAAGTAAGTGGTCAGTACTAGGCGAAGGACGCCAAAATGATCTCTTTTTTTAGCATCATCGACAAGCTAATGGCCAAATTCACATATTTCGCCATTGAACAAGTGCAAAAGGATCGTAACCTCAGAGCGGACCTGTTGGCCAACCTAGGAGCGTCGACAGAGTCCTGCTGTGAGCATAAAATTCCAATCACTATACTAAAGCAATTGGTCCTGAACAATGTAGACCACCAATAGCAGGCAATGGCGATCGACGATAGAACACCCATTAGGTGTTACATGCAGAATTACGAACTACCAACTGACAGTCGAGACGCCCATAAGATTAAACCAAGGGCGACCTATTATAAGCTTATCGGCCTGCCCGGGGACCCAGATCGAATACTATACAGAAGATCCCTAATCGGACCACTACTCAGATATGTTCACGGGGCCGAAGTGTCCTACTTGCTTGAGGAGTGGCACCAAGGTAACGGAGGTGGCCACTGCGGCCCTGCTCATTAGCTTTGGTCGCACACAAGGCCAACTATTATTGGCCTACAATGAGGGCAGACGTGCTAGACTTTGTCAAAAACTGCCCTGAATGCCAAACGCATGCCAATGTCACGCACTTACCCGCCAAAGAGCTGCACCCTTATACGCCTAGCTGGCCATTTGCCTGATGGGAATGGACATCATCGAGAAGCTACTGAAAACAGCCAACAATTTTGAGTACGTGATAGTCGGTACGGAATACTTTATGAAGTGGGGTGATGCCGCCCCACTAGCTAACATTCACAACCATAAGGTAATTGTCTTCGTCTGGCAGCACATCATCTGTAGGTTCAGCATCCCGAAAGAGATCGTTGCTCTAAGAATTTTAGTTCATTTTGAGAAAGGTGGAACATCAAGTTACACTTCTCCACTCCTAGATACCCATAGTCCAACATACAAGTAGAGTCCACCAACAAGACACTTATAGGCATGCTGATGATGAAAGTGGGGTGTGTCAAAGCAACTTAGGAAAACTGACTTTTTGAGGTACTTTGAGCATACCGTTGCACACCCAATAGAGCAATTAGGGATACACCCCTTGCCCTGGTATATGGCACAGATGTTATACTCTCAACCGAGACACAAATTAGCACCACCAGGTTGATGATAGACACGCAATAGAGCAAAGAAGTGTTATCCCTTGACCGAGATAACATCAACGAAAGATGTGAAGCAGTCCTCATCCGCATCGAATCCTACCAACAGAGCCTGGCACGCCTACACACCTAAAAAGCCCGCGTTGAAAATTCAAACTAGGTGATAAGGTGATGAGGAAAGTCTTACAAAACACCAAGCTATGCGGCAACTACAAGTTATGTAACGTCCGGCCCCCGCCCCCGGATGACCTGAGGTGCGGTGGTATGGTGCCACAACATTACTAATCCGATTTAAAGGCTGAACACTAACCCCATAAGACACTATTACGCTTTCCAGTATGCTTTGTCCTCACTTGCATGCTTCCGGAAAAACTTTCCGAAAGGTCACCCATCCAAAGATTGCTTAAAGCCAAGCACACTTAACTTGGGAGTTCTCAAGTTCTGAGCTCTCGAAAAATAATATGCACATTACTGATATGGGTAGCAATTTAATTTCTTGTAATCTTGTCTTAATATGGGAATTTACAATCCACCCCCTTTAGGACATAACGTCCTCGTTGTGGTTGGCCCACATCATTCCCAGAATCTTTACCCCTGCAAAGCAATTGTCATGGACTTTACTGTCTAAAGGCGTAACTCGCGGTTATAGGGTTGCTTTGTACCATTTGTAACATCCGATCCCTGTTCCCGGATGAACTCGAGGTACGGTGGTAGAGCGCCACATCATTACAGTACCGGTCTTAAGGCTCACTACTAGCCCTATAAACTATCGTTACACTTTCTAGCATGCTTTGTCCTCACTCACATGCTTTCCAAAAAAACTTTCCAGAAGGTCACCTATCCCAAGATTATTCCAAGTCAAGCATGCTTAACTTTGGAGTTCTCAAGTTTCGGGCTCCCAAAAATAATATGCACATTTGTGATATGGGTAGCAATTCAATTCCTTTTAACCATTCTCAATATGGGACGTTACAAGTTAGCTCCAAACTAGGAAGACCCCTACACTATTTAGAAGCATTTGGTCGCAATGCTTATCTACTCGCCGATGTTATGAGGAAAAGAGTACCAAATCCGTGGAACACCATGCACCTGAGGCCCTTCCACTAGTAAAGTAAATATTCAACACTAACTGCGAACACTCACAATTTTGACCTCGATCAGGTCCATCACTTTTGCGACTCCATAAGCAACCACAAATTGGCCCCTTAGGCTTGACACATTTTTCTGTTTGAACGATGAATATGTCCCACGATCATTCCATAGACCACCTCTTCAGGCAATGGATGACACAAGTCTCATGGTCATTCAATAAACCACTTCTTCAGGTTGTTGATTCAACGAGAATCAACCTAAGTCGCTAACTGGTCCATTTTCACTATTAGTTAAAACTTCTGGCCAGCCATTTCGGCCACATCTTTACATTTAGTTAAAGTTTCCGGTCACCTATTTCAGCCACGGCTAACAAAACTCTTGTCCTTTTTTAGGACAACAGAATGAAGTCAATAGATTGCTCAAACTGGCCAAGCCATTCACAGATTTCTTAGGCTAGCAAACTCGTTGTGATTGTTTTGATTTAATATGAAGTACTTGATCTAGAGAGACCTTGGTCAATTGACTGTTTCCTTTTAGTTACGTTTTATCTACGTTTTCACCTTTTTTTACAACTAGAGTTATTCCAAATCAAACCATATGCAAAAAACGGTGTAAGCCAACATGCATTGCATATTTGCCAAAATAAATAACAATTTGTCAAAAGTAAACAACAAGCTTTAATAAGTTCTCAAACTTCGACCGTAAGAAAAAAAGGGAGAGAAAAAGTTATAGTGTTGATCGCCAACACAACGCAAAAATAAATTCGACATTCGACACAATCAAAAATAGATAAGTTAGAATAATTAACAGTCACTCGCTGCCATTCACGCCATCATCAGGATCGGCCGCTTCCTCTTCACCTTCTTCCTCATCCTCTCCTTTAACGCCTATGTCGTCATAGGCTATGAAAGACTCTCAAGTGTCATACACGACCTGTAGGTCCCATTCAGACCCCCATGCTATTCAAAGTCCTTAAAAAGGTCATTCTTGGTCTTAAGATAAACGGTCGCTTTTATGACCACATCATCTTCAAGCGTGCAGACGCGACTCTCCAACCCTGCCTTCTCTACTAGTAGGTTACTGTACTTGTCATTCAGGCTGGCAATTGTAGTACTTTGCATCTCCACCTTCGTAAGGGCGCCCTCAGTAGGTCTTGGCTTTGTTCTATCTTCGTCCGAGTAGTAACCAACTCGCCTTTGGTTATGTCAGCTTGGTGCCAGATTAACCTGAGTTATTGGCTGGTCTCAAATGCCACAAATGTCACTTGCAAATAATCAATAAATGGTCCACCGGTCAACTAAATACAATATTACTCAAATTAATAATTTTATCGTATACCTATTGAGCTTATGAAACGGCAAACTCTACTAGTCTATCGTTCCCCAGTTAGCTATGGCTTGACGATCGGGTTCAAGATGGTTTCCCATCAACATTTGTAAACCAGAATCGAGGTGGTTAATCAATGATAAAGACTCGACCTATTTCGCCAAACTTACCTCAACAGACCTCTTAGACCATTTGGGTGTGACTATGGGCGGTGGGCTAGAGGTCTCTTTGATTGGTGCCTTCTCTTTTTTGGTCGTAGTCTTTTTTTTCTTCCCTTATTCTTTTTCTCTTTGTTCCTGCGATCCCTTATAGTGTCTTCAAGGTCGCGGAACGAGATTTCTTGAGCTCTCATTCCTGCAGACTCTAATGATTCCCCACAACCATTCGCTCCAAGGGCATCATAAGGTCAAGAAAGCGATGCTTAAATAATTGAACGGTGGATACCCTCGCAAGGGTCCACCCGAAGACGGATCTGGGAAGGGGGTATGGCTTGCCTTTAATCCGAGACTTAGTGCCTGACCATAGAACTAAGAGATAAAGCCTGGTTGGTTCAAATAGTGGTTTCCAATGTCTATCTTTTTCTTTGACCGCAAGTAGACGAGCTATTCTCTGATGGACGTGGTCGAAGTCCCTTTTTCTACTCAAGTTGCTAGGATCTGCAAAATGAAATTGAAGTTCACGTGTTCATCTTTTCCTCTCAAATCAAAAACACAAGTCACGGATTTCTAAGCTCTTTTGGTCAAAGTTTTCAATTGGGATTTGCATTGCCTCGATTCTTCACATCTAGGTAATGATTTTCTTCTCTCTTTGATTTAAATTGATTTTATTTGATTTGGGGATTTTGATTGTAATTAGGGTTTGTTGATTTAAAGTTTGATTTCAAAATTGATTTGGATTTTCGTTTCTAATGATTTGGGTCTTTTGGGTTTCAATCGAGACTTTGATTGTTGATTATTGTAAACCCTAATTTTCTCTATTTGGGGATTTATGGATTTTATTCTTAATTTGGTGTAGACCAAGTTGGGGATCGTCGACCGGAGTAATTTTGGTGGATTTGGATTAGCGAATAAGGCTAGTAGCCATGTTTATGCCCTCACATTTGTTTGCTTCTATCTGTTTACTTGTGTGTAATTGATTAAATTTATACAAGCTGAAATCTGAATTGATTGGTGTAATCTGCTACATCTTAATATGAACTGTTTGGGTATAATTGTTGTCTTTATATCTTTACTCTATCTGGATAAAATTCAGCAAGTATCCGTTGAATTCTGCTGCTTATATGTGGACATGCAAATTAGTATCCGTATTTGTTTGTTAATCTGAATATTGAACTCTGTAATCTGTTAAAGTCTTGTCCTAAGATTAATACGATAAGACCAGCATGCTGTAGGGAAACTAGATGTATACATCGATGCGCGAAAGCGTATATGGTCTTGATTACCAACCTATTTCTGGATACGACGGCATCACTTCTGGAGTTTTGCTCATGTCTGGATGTGACGGCATCACTTCTGGGATCTTTGATCCACCTTTGAGGATTTTATCCTATCTGTCTGTTTTCTGTTCCCGATTTCCGTTATTAAACTAAGGACAGGTCTGGTAAGTTAAACACCATTAAATAATATGGTAATCTGGATTTTGTGATAATTTTGGACAGGCCTGGATATTTTATTGAAAATATATCTTTGAATCAGCCAATATATATTTTAAAGAGAGTTAACATTTTGTAGATGGTAAAATAATTACTTATGAGGTGGTGAAATTTTAAACATGTTCCTTCTTCCTTTTAAATTTACATATAAAATAATAATACGTAGATATAAATTTAGAATGGAAGGAGAGTATAATTGAAATTTCAATCACCTAATAAATTATTAATTCATAATAAATTATTAATTCATAATAAATTATTAATTCATAATCACTAACAGCCCCAACCGTATACTGTTAATGTCGACTGCTACCCTTCGGTACAAATGCTTTGGCTACACCTGACCTTTCAATGGTTAATAAATCTCCTAGTTACAAACAAGTTTAAACTAGCAGAACCAGGGTTCGAATCTCCTTGGTGCTCTATTTTAATGCTTCTACTACAAATTGTGTTCTTAAAGATAGAGAACAAGTTTAATTTCAAGCAATAGAAAATTTAGAGAACATCATTTGCGATCGTCCCTCCAACTGAGAAAGAGCATAGTAGTAGAATATAAATGTAACCAAACAAGTCAAATCCAACCTCTTTAAATGATTGTATTGAAATAGTAAGATCGATAGAGGCAATGTGCCCAATTTTTCATTCATGTTCGCTCTGCTCTGGCATGAGTTTGAGTATGTTTGGATGGATTAACTTTTAACTTTCGCTTTTTTAAAGTTGTTAAAAATGATGTTTGGATAACTCTCCGGAAAGTTTCTGAGCCAAAAATTCTTCTAAAATAAATCAGAAATATTAGTTCTACTAAAAGTAGAAGCAATTTCAAACAAGCTCTTCTTCACCATAAAGATAATGACAGATCCCAAACATAACACACACATGAAACCAACCAATGTGACAATAAAATGACCCACCAACCTGATGAAAGCTCAATATCGAAATAGTAAGCGAAAATAGTAGAGCATTCTGTGAAAATAACTACTTAGCTATTTGGCAAATGCTACTCATAAAGCTACCTACACTACTTTAAAATCTGATAGAAACTATCCTCTTGACTTCCCAGAGAGAATCTTATCTCATCTCCTCTCCTGTTCTTCAAATCACAAATCAGACAAAGAAACTATTTTGATCAAAACAACAACACTCACTTGACATAAGCATAATGTTAGTCATAAACATACATAATCAGTAATTACCAATAGACTTACATGCATATCATCGACAAAAACACAGACCAGAAAACAAACGATCCAATTGTTTGTTACAACTCTTCAATCTTTTCTCTCGTCTCTCCTATTATTATCGATATATCATATTCAATTTCTTCAACCCTTCGTTTCTTCTCCTTCATCTCCTCTTTTTTCCATCGTCCACACTTCTTTATTTTTTTTGCTATTCACTCCCAAAATATCACCGTCAGTTTCCTCATTCGAAAGTGCCATCCAATACCATTATTTCTCAATTCTTGAAACAAACCATAATTCGTTTGATGACCATTTCGACGATTCCTCATGACTATTATACATAGTTAGAGCACCCATCTTCATGTTCTCAAACCCTAACTCTGTGCTACTTGTCTTGTTATCTTGATTCTTCAAACTGCATTTGAGGACTATCTTTTCACCTTTGAACAATTCGGTATTGATTTCACCGTCACCATGATTGTGTTGTGAAATTGATTCTTCCATAGCAGTGCTTATTTGTTTTCATCTAGGTTTTTTCCTGGTTTGTTTAATTTATACAATATAGAGTTTTCATCATTTTAAGAAAGTTTTCCTAGTTCTACATGTACATTGCTTAGATTCCAAGCAACTAAAAAGAATTATTTTACCAACTTAAAACCCTCCAAGACTTGCACCATTTGTTGAAAAGTTTCCTTTCCAACCCATTTTTTATAAAGGATTATATACTTTAGAAAATATGTTTTTGATTTATTTTTAAAAATAATCTATTTTATCTATTTATCTCTTTTTTACTTTTAATCTTAAAATATTTTTAAAACTACCTTTGATTTAGCCGTCTACCTAATTTTGACGGAAAATGTCAATAGGTTTTAAGTTTAAATATCCTTAATTAATTATATTGTGAGATTATTAAATATTAAGTTTAAAAATATAATTAAAACAAAAAATTAAAAATAATAATTAAAAAAAACTACAGTCTATTAAACTACTTCCTTAACCTACTATACGTGGTGGGAAAACAAAATACAATGGAATTGTCGCCCCAAGACAAGTACACGTTCGAGAATTACCCTTTCGGTCGGAGGACATGTTCCAGCCGAAAAGTAGCAACCCCAAAAGGGTAGACATTTCACGAACAAAATAGGCCGAAGCCCCAGACCGAGTTGATTCAATCGAAGACACCTTCAGCCATAGCTATCTCGGCCGAAACAGACTCAACAGGCCCAAGAAGCCCCTTTCGGCCGAAGAAGGTATAACGAGCCCAAAGGCATCTCCGGTAATTGAAAGATCCAGGCCCACCAGGTCCAATCCACTATGGACATGATATTATTATTTTAATTCAAATGAGGGCTTCCAGAAACCTATCAAGAAGAGGAAGACTTTATCTACTACAACAAGGAGTCCCAATCCATATAGAAATAGGACCCAGATACCTCCTATAAATAAGAGGTAGGGATGATTGTAAAAGGATCCGATTCATATTTTTCTCAAGAATAGATTTTGTTCAATCACCATTGTAAGCTTTTAGCTATTGTTCTCAAGCAATCTCAGCCTTATAATTTGGCTGTGGTTTATTTGGCGTCCACCGTGGGGCTACGAACCTCACACACAAGGTTGAGATTTCCTGAAATAATCAAATTCCAGCTCCGATTGTTCTCACAATTTCTGCGTCTTATTCTCATCAATTATGACACCGATAAAATCCCAATACCGTTAACATAGAAGATCAAGTCCCAAAGACACCAGAAGAACAGCTAGTCATCTTGACTGAGATACTCAAAAAGGTGGTGCAGGAGGAGGAGCTATGGAAGAAAGAAGCAGAATCCAGAAAGGTCTTATCCAAGGGAGGAATCAGGCGACCAAGCCGGAAATACTCACCTCTACGGAAAAAGAGACTCCACTTTGGAGAAACCTCCTATATATATATATATATATATATATATATATATATATATATATTACTGAAAAAATTTCAATTACTATATATACGTAAATTATTATTATTATTATATAAATTTTGGATTTATGTCAATTTTAAAATTGAATCCAAAAATTTAAATATTATAAACTCATATTTCAAATTCATGTGCCAGGTTGATGTGAAAAGCAATTAGTAGAAATGTAATATACAGCCCCTATATATATATATATATCTATATATATATGGAAAAATAACGATTATTATATGTATAGATTATTATATAGATTTTGAATTCATATCAATTTCAAGATTTAACAAAACTTAAATATTATAAATTCACATTTAAATATTTTTATGGGAAATAAAAAGCACAACCTTTTATGGGAAATAAAAAGCACAATGCCTGAAAAGTTGATGGTGAAAACCATTTAAACGAATATCTAATTAATATATATATATATATATATCAAAGAAATAAAATAATATATTTTAAAGTAGAAAATCATATATTATAAAAAAGAGCGGGAAAAAGAATAGTAATAATTATTATAATAGATATATTACTGAATGTTTTTATTAATATGTATAGAATATTGTTATTATTATTATTATACAAATTTTGGATTTATGTTAAACTTAAAATTTTACAATTAAGTTAAAAAACTTAAATATTAAAAATTTATATCTCCACCTCCCGTGGCAAGTAATCGTTTTTAATTTACAAACGAACCAATGTGAGGAAAATTTCATTTTTTTTTTTTATAGTTGTGGAGATAATATTTAGTAAGTTAAACTTTCGACATGGGACAACAATTAGTTAGAATGTAATATTTAGTCAGAAAAATTAAAATAGCATATTTTATAATAGAGAAACAAAAATTTAAAATTTATCATAGAATCAGTTGGGAAAACTATGATTACAATATATTATTATAATAATAATATATTAATTTAGTTTTTTTTATTTATGTCAATTTCAAAATCTCAAAATTGAATACAAAATCTAAAATATTATAGTCTTATATTTATAGATGTAGGGGCAAGTACCTTTTTTAATGTATAAAAGGTGTCAAGCATTAAAGGTCGATGAAAATCTCATTTAAATATGAGTAGAGAAAATAATCAGTGAGTTACACTTCGAATGTGAGATAATAATTAGTTGAAATATTATATATATATATATATATTTACATATATCGTTTTAAAAAATAAAATAATATATTTTAAAATAATAAAATAGAATATTAAAATTTATTATAGGATCGATATAAAAAGAATGAGAAAACAATGATAATATATATATATATATATAATATTGGTTTTGGATTAATATCATTTTTAAAATCTTAAAATTGGATAAAAATTAAAAAAATATTAAATATTTTAATCTTTTATTAAAATCTATAACGTCAAGTACCTTTTAACTGCTCAGAGTGACCAATATCATAAAGCTTAATGTGAGAACAAATTTAATAAAATTTCATTTATATAGTAGTGGAGACAATAATTAATGAGTTTGCGCTTATTTGTGAGATAACAATTTTTTGAAATATAATATATGGATTCAAATAAGAAAATAGAATAATAGAATCCATCGTAGGGTGCAAAAAGAGTGGGGAAAGCAAATTTTTAAGAATCAAAATCAAATTAAACTTCTATATTTCTGATTAATTTAATTTTAATTCGAATTCGGTTTAAAATAAATTTATATATACATGTATATTCAAAATAAACTTCTATATTTCTCATTTGACAAAACATTTCAAATAACATTTATATTCAAAATTTGCTTTTGTCAAAAATATATATTTTTTAACGGTGGTTAACATAACATTTAAAGTTTAAATTAACTATTAAAATAGTGTCTGTGAGAGAACTTTCAACTCAAATACTAATGATAATTTATTTTATTAGTCTTTCATTTATAATTAATTACATAGGTTTTCAGTTTCATTTATATTTTTGATAAATTTTTAATAATCTTACGTCAAACTATAAGCTTAGTTAACAATTAGAAGTTAATCTAATGGCTAATTGTTATAACTATTCGAAATGTTAATCTAATATCTAACTGAAAATGAAATAATATTCTAACACTAATCTACTTAATTTTTAAAAATTAAATGTTTTAATTATAAATAAATTATTATTTATTACAACTAAATAAAAAGTTATAATATATATATTATTAAAATTACATCGTACTGTACCGGATTAAAATTAGTCCACCTTACCCTAAAGTCTTGGCTAAGTTCTTGAGTAGTGCATAGATAATAATGCATGAGTTAAACATTCCATGTGAGATATTATTTAGTTCAAAAATAATATATCGCTAAAAAAAATAAAATATTTTAAATATATATTATGTAATATAAAAAAAAGAACAAATTAAAGACAAAAAAACTTTTAAAAAAATAACATTTTACTATTTTTTTTAATTAAATAAATATATCACATTCTGTTTATGTAAATGCCAGGAAAAAAATTTTTTCATACCAATGTAAACTTCTATAGAATTATTAAATAAATTATATGTTCAAATTTATTTATTTATTTTTGAAATAATCAAATTATTCTTGAAATTACAAAACTTATTTATTCACAAAGTAACAAAATCATTTATTTGCTTTTAAATCTATCAAAATATAAATGAAAATCTTGAAATTATCAAAATTATTCTTGAAATTATAAAATTTATTTATTCATAAATTATCACAATTTCTTATAACTATAAAAATTATTATTTAAAATTGTTATAATCATTTTTTATGTATAAAAAAAATTCATTATATGTCACGTCCGTAATCTGGGGCTATTTTTCTACTTATTTTGAAAATTTTCATAATTTTTATTTATTTTCGTTATAAGGGTAAAAATATCATTTTTGAAAAATGTTGACTTTTTCGGTTTGACCAAAGGATTTGACTAAGTCTGACTTTTGGATTGATTTTGAAAACAATTTGATTTTTGAGTCAATTTGGTAATTATTTTTACAAATGGGGTTGTTTTTAAAACTACATGTAACATATGGGTTGGTGGTGATATTTGCCACTCATATAAATATGAAAATGATGGATTTAGATCATTTGTCACAAAACCCTAGAAACTTATTTTTACGTATTCTTCAAAACCTCTCAAACCAATAACACCTTCACGAACTTCTAAGCTTTATTGGTTGAGGATTTCACTTGGGAGTTGGTATTTGGTCTCGATTTCTTCATAACCTAGGTAACAACTTCTTTACTCTTTGATTTTGACTACTTTAATCGATTTGGGGTTTTTGTTTAGATTAGGGCTTTGATGATTTGAAGTTGATTTTAACAAATTGAATTGGGATTTATGTTCTCATGGTTTGGGTTTTGAAACCCTTGATATAATTTCATAGATGGGTTTTATTTGAGTACCAATTGATTTAAATTGTTCATTAGTATAAACCCTAGTTTTCTCAAATTAGGATTTATGGATTTTATGCTTGATTTGGTGTAGACCAAGTTGAGGATCGCCGATCGGAGTAGATTTGGTTGATTGGATTAGCGAATAAGGTTAGTAGCCGTGTTTACGCCCTCATGTTTGTCTATTTTTGTTTGTTTGCTTGTATGTAAATTGATAAATTTTATACAAGACGAATTCTGATTGGAATAGCTTAAACTGCTGCATTTTTGACATAAACTGTTTGGGTATATTGTTGTCATATTATCTGTTTATGATCGGACATGTGAACTAGTGTCCTTATTTGTCTGCTATTTGTCTGTAGTCTGTAATTGGAATTCTGTAATCTGTTAAAGTCTCGTCCTAAGATTAATACGATAAGACCAGCATGCTGTTAGGGAAAACTAGATGTATACATAGATGAGCGAAAGCGTATATGGCCTTGATTGCCAACCACTTTCTGGATGCGACGATATCATTTCTGGAGCTTGGCTCATTTCTGGATACGGCGACATCATTTTTGGGATCTTTGATCCATCTCTGAGGGTTTAACCCTATTTGTCTGTTTTTGTTCCCAATTTTGTTATTAAACTAAGGACAGGCCTGGTAAGTTAAACACCTAAATAATTGGATAATCTGAACTCTGTGATTATGAACTATTTCTGCTTCTGATTATGTATGTTTGGTATGTTTGGTTTGATTCTGTTGATGCTCGTTATTGTCTTTTGGGTTCTAACTTTGAGTAGTATGAATTGTGACTCCTAACTGGCTGTAGGTGTTAGGATTAGACCCATTTGATAGTTAGAACTGGTATAGCGAGCGACATAATCTGAACTAGGCCAAAAATGTGCCCAGTGTTCGTAACTGGACTGTATACCGGACTAGGTACCGGATTGTCACTTAAAAACTAGAAAACTGGACGTAGGATGGTCTCTGGCCGAGCTCCTTACCGAGCTGGTTACCAAAATATCGGTCAGGCTTGAGATCATTAGATTCACTCTCTAGACGAACTTCTTACCGAACTAGCTACCAATCTGTAGTTCAGTATGAGTCTCAGAAGATTGTTCAACCTCTCTGACCGAGCTCTTCACCGAGTTAGATATCGAATTACAATTCGGTGTGTGTCTGGGAGACTTGAAACTCTCTGATTGAACTTCATACCGGATTAGGAACCGAACTGTCACTTAAACCTTCCTTGGAATCGTATAATTGCTCTCTGACCGAGCTATCTACCGGATTACTTACCGAAATATTATTCAGTAACTCTGGTGATGCTCTCTGACCGAGCTACCTACCGGACTGTCTACCGAATTACAATTCGGTAAGTCTGGTAGTACTCTCTGATCGAATTACATGTCGGACTGCTTACTGAACTACTATTCGGTTTCGGTCTCTCCTTTGAAAATAATTTGAAAACTGTAAAGCCTTTTTCAGACGGTAAATGCAATAATCTATAATCACTTATCCTAGATCACTTAAAGGGGATTATATTTTGGATAATTTGATTTGATAATCAACTTGTTTACTTCTGTTTGTACCCTTTGGTTGTTAACTAACCTGTATGTGTGTGTGACATGTTATCTGTTTAATAAGACGCATCTATGTGTGTTTGTTGGGCATTGGCTTACTAACCAGACATCGATAGTTTGACCCTTCGTTGTTTTCATTTTTATTTTGTATATTTGAACCTTTTTAGGAATGGAAATTGCTGAGTTCAGACAGTCAGGTGGGATAACAGGATATCATTTGCAAATCAGCATTCACGCATCATCCGGCATACCTTCCAGACTTTATTTTCATTTATGTTTTTATTTAGTTGAACTTATATCAGACTTTTGTACCCGCTACATTATGTTTTTGGTTATGTTTCATAATAAGTACTTTTGAACATTAAGAGTTTATTCTCGAATTATGTTGGGTTTGTTTTGAATTAAATGATTTTGGAATATAAAAACTGTCTTTCAGATTTGATTTCCGCTTTATAAGTCTGCTATCGGTATATCTATTTATTTCTATATCTGTATGAATGTTATTTGTCTCAGCACCAGTAGCATCCAAACTCTGCGTTCCTTTTCCGTCGGGGGGGGGGGGTTTCGGGTGTTACATTTGTTGGTATCACGGCACCGGTTCTCGGTAGCTTCTTGTTGTGCATTAGAATAAATGTGTTTGTGCATTGTTTTCAAACTCATGACATTGCATTCAGGGAATTGAGTCTTAGTGAGTATATTCTTGCTAACACCTGCTTTTGAACATTTTCCACACCCGTACTCCTTTGATTTGCTGATTTTCATATTATGGCTGGTAGACGCCATAATATCCCCATTGGACATGACAGTAACTATGGTGGGAATCTGGTCTGGCTGATAAGGATCTTTATGTCACAAATTCGCTGGGTAATTGTGTTATATTTTTTCATTGGCTTCATTAGGTTATTTTGTCATTTAAAATATCTATTTTTCTCTTATCATATGTTATATTTAAACTAATTGTCATCCCACAACGAAAGCGTATCTCACTAATTATTTTCGTCACTCCTACATACTGAGATTTTTATTGAATTAGTTTTCATATCGACCTTTAAGACATTAATGACCTTTGTACAATTAAAAAGTAGTTGTCGTTATAGATTTTAATAAAAGTTTAAAATATTTTAGATTTTGGATTTAATTTTAAGTTTTTGAAATTAATACAAAGCCAAAATCAATATTATAATATCTTTATTGTAGTAAAAGGAGAAACTTAAATAAGCGAATTAACCACGTGATGACAAGTTGCGCTCTAAAAAAACATGTATGTACCTTTATGTTAAATTACATATTATTATTTACACATAAGTATTAATTAACTCATTAGGTTATTTACTCACTAAAAATATATAAAAAAATTTGCTCTATGTTATATTCCATCGTCTTACTATCCAACATCGAAAGCGTAACTACTAATTATTTTGGTCACTACTATATAAATGAAATTTTTATTGAATTAGTTTTCATATCAACCTTTAAAGCATTGGTGCCTTTTATAAAATTAAAGTTACTTGCCGCTATAGATTTTAATAAAAGTAAGATGTTTTAGATTTTTCGATTCAATTTTAAGTTATTAAATATGATACAAACCCAAAATCAAACTAATAATATATTTTCTCTATTATAATAAAATGAGAAACCTAACTAAGCGAATTAACCACGTGCTGACAAGTGGCGCTATAAAAAAAACAATACTTAGGCATTTTTATATTATATCTCTCTCTCTATATATATAAAGCTGAACTCTCTGGCGGCCCCACATAGCTGACGTGGCGCACTGAGAGTTCAGTTTTTGGTTGAAAAGCACCAAAAATTGAAGTTTTTGTATTTGTTTGATATTTATCCAATGAATAATTGACACGTGGAGATGAATATATTTATCTTTAAAAAAATTAATTGGTAGTTGAAAAGTTAACACATTGTTCTAACTTTCATACTTTTCGTCTTCTTGCTATTAATATTTAATATTCAATATTATTAAATGTTTTGTCTTTTCTTCCCTTATATATAATATCTTAGTCATTGATTTCATGAAACTTAATTGTATATAAATATTTTGTCTTCCTCATGTCTATTTTATCTGAGCATTTCTTAATTTCTCTGCTCCAATAGGGCGATTCTTTATTTTTCTACTCCAATCATGTCTTCAAGCATCTAAAGTAAGCTAATTTGTTTTTGTTGCAGGTCGAATCTTTATCTTTACCCTCTAGAAACTCAAAATTATTTTTTATTTTAATTATTCGAAATTAACTTTTTTATATTTCTAACAAACCATCTCTCTTTCTTCAATTCTTTGATGTTACTAACTATAATGCTAATTTCATTTGTGTTTTTATTATTGTTTTGTAGGAATTTTTTGATTATATCGTTCACTTTGACGTAATAATTTATTTATTTATTTTATTTCCACTCATGAGTTTTTTTTAGTGCATTCAATTCACTTTTTCAGGTTTTACTTTTTATTTTTTGTTTTATTATTATTATTTTATGTATTATTTTATTGGATTATTCCAAGTAATTAAGATTTTCAATTTGATTATTGTGGTATATATTGTTGTTTTGTTCGTATTTTATTACCTCTATTAACAGATGTTATCACTACATAACATGAGTGTCTAGCCACATTCTAAGGTATGATTTATTATTATTATTATTATTATTATTATTATTATTATTATTATTATTCTAACCTCTGGTGACTTTTTTTTAAAATAAATTTCCAATAAATTAATTTTTCAATTTTAGTTTTTCATTATACTCTTTAAACTAAGAATGTTCATGGTCACATATATTCGAATTTTGCCGAATCTAAACTTGAATCCATTAATAAATTTTATAGTCAAATATAAACTTTTTAAGTGTTTGAATTCATGTTTTTTTTTTTTTTAATATCCAAACTAAACAATTTCACTTATAAATTCGAAATCTACCCATAAACCTCTATAGGTGAAACCATAATAGATTTATGGACGGAAGTACACAAGTTTCCAAATTACGGAATAAAATGATCATTTTTATTGATCTACTTTTTTTTTTTTTAATTGGCTGCCTTTTTTAATTG
This sequence comes from Cardiospermum halicacabum, assembly GCA_031304145.1. NCBI lineage: Eukaryota > Viridiplantae > Streptophyta > Magnoliopsida > Sapindales > Sapindaceae > Cardiospermum > Cardiospermum halicacabum. Next base: position 4,030,822 of record CM062395.1, on the reverse strand, counting down.
GACAACATAAATTTCATATTCCATTATTACCCAAATTTTATTAGTCATATATGTTGTCAATTTAGTATTTTTATATAGAATTCCTGAAAAAAAAAAAACTAACATTATTTATCTTTATAATAATAAATCTAGTTATACTTTAAAATTATAATTATTGTAAATTAGTTAAATAAGATAAGTGTATTATTTGTAAAATTAATTTTAACAATTACCATATAACATTTGATAAAATTAATAAAATAAATTGTTATAATAATTGTAACAACTTTTTAAATAAATGAATATCTATTGTCTATATTCCAAGTTATTAACTCATGTAATAAATGATATATTCACCCATAATCTACCATATATTGATACGTTAGAAGTAGTTATATTTGTCATAAATGCACCACGGTGCTAACAGAAATAAACCTAAGGGTTTTCTCTTAAAGCCTTCTTTTTTAGAAAGAGTTATTTCAGTGTTACAAATCTTTTCAAATTCTCTATCTTTTAGTTCTTGTATTCTTATTAGTGTAGACTCTTCATGCAAATCTAAAGATTCAATCAAATCAAGGATAAACAATCTTTTCTCAAAAGAAAATTTATGATACCTTGAATTGAAGTAATCCACCACAAGTCTTTTTGCCTCTGCTGTTGGTCTTTGGGTTCTCCATGGCCACTGCCTTTTCGCCTTTCCAAAGTACTTTGACAAAATACTACTTATGAAGATCGACTTATGAATTCAAGAAATCACAAGAATTTCTTTACATAGAAAGGAAAGCTTTTATTTATGAAACTTAGGTTTCAACTAGTGTTACTTGGTTGCCCTTTAAGATACATAGATCAGGTCTTTATATAGGCCTGATGAAGGGTGAGTGGACAAACCCCAAACTACCCTCTTTACGTAAGCGAATGCATCACATGGCTCAATTATTACAGGACTCAATTATGTAAGCGCATGCATCACATGGCTCAATTATTACAAGACTCAATTATTCATTCACATGGCTTCATACAGACTCCTGTTTTTTTCATTTGTCTGCTAGTTATCAATGAATACCTCGTGGTCCCCTTCTGAGTCATCTGAATCATCTTTATCTTCAAAAGTAGATTCCACCTTATCTTCTTTGGCGCTTTTTTCCGACATATATCTTGAACTTTCGTAGGCTTCAAATTCACCTACTATTTCAAAATGACACATTTCACATGTGTGCACCTGGAAGGAGCGCATTGTGAAACATAGTCTAAGCTTTATTTATTCTGGTAGGGTCGTCATCCTACCTGTAAAGTTTTTGAATTCAAAATCAAAGTCGAGCACTTGTTCGAGCTCTCTATTTGTAATCTTTCTCTTATTCACTGACCAGAGTAAACATTCTGGCGACTTATATTGCAGTCTCATCAAAGATTGGTCATTAAAGGAAAAAGTATTCTTCCAAACTAATGTTAAAGAGTTAGTAACGTTCTTTGTGGAAAGAACATTGTCAACTTTCATATCTTCATCAATTGGTGGAAAATCATACTCATCAACCATCAGTTTTACACATGATAGTGATGGGAAAATGATTTCACCATCTTTTCCGAAGACTGGTAAAGATGATATAAAACGAAGAACCTGTCTTGGGCTCCTTGTAATTTTTCTGAAATTTGCCACTACCACTTTGAAATGGTGTGGAAACTTTTCCAAGCACTTAAAAGTCCCTGTAACATGGATCTGATGAAGCAAACCATATTTCCAAAGTTTGTAGACCGTTATAGGATTTGCATCCTCTATGGCCACAATTTTAGAGTACTCACTTCCCATGTCGTTGACTGGGTAATATGATCTTTCTAACTTGTTGTTCAAAGACCATGTTTTTAGGAATATAATTCCCTTCTCAAAATCTACTTCATTTAACTTTAACTGCTCCTGCACCTAGGTGCTTGTGGGAATTGAACCAATGAGGTACATTGACATATTTTTCTGGGTTATTAAAGGTGATGGACGAACCAACTTCTCCCTGAATGAGTTATCATTGTTATTAAACTCTTCAAAAGCATCCTTCGCTTGTTCCATCGTTGGATACTTTTTATGAATGACTTCATTCTAATTCAAGATGAATAATGAAGCTTTATGCCATGAGTCATAGATTCCTTTACCAGGGACGTAAAAGACGACGTAATAATCCTTCTTAGGAAGCTTGGACTTATTAATTATTTCATTGACTTTTTCCAAGTCTTCAATAACTTTGACTCTGTCTGAGGAGACTGCCAAGACTGATTCTTTCTTTTTCTCAAGAAATGGTTTTTCTTGAGGTGAAGATGATGACACTGTTGCTGATGATGTCGTTATTTTTTACGATGGTTCTTTAACTGCCGTTGTTGGCTCTGACTTTATTATTGACTTTAATGGTTCCACAACGCTGGCGTTTGGCGCATTATGATGCAATATATTCTAGCATGAGATTAAACGCATGAATAAGTCATATCACATCCATCTTATTGCAACATAGAGTTACGGATATCGTACCCAAAGGATTATATTCAAACATGCTCATGAGTAACAACAATCAATGTACTTCCAAGTAACAATTCAATGAGAATCAACTTAACAAAATTTATGAAGTTCAACTAACAAAAGTAATTAAATCAACTAATTCACTTAGAACACTAAGATATTGATAAAATATATGAGAAGAACATGGTTGAATATTTGATTGACTAAGTTTTCACTTGATCTTTTTCTCAAGCATTTCAACAAACACCCATCACACTAATATAACATGGATCAAAATATGCTACTATTAGGTTTCATCAAACACTAATAATAACTTGTTCTTTAAATCAATCATATGTCTACAACTTGAAATAAAGAATCATAAGCACAATCCATGGAGATGATTAAAACATCTATGTCTAGATCACTTCAATCATTCTCAAATTCTAGATCTAAACCTAAAATTGCTATGTCTAGCTTCAATCAAGTTTAGATTCATATTTCAACTAGTTTTCACCAATTGATTATAATCAATTAATGCTCATATTATGCTATATTAGGTAATCACCAATCAAGCACAAGAAAAACTCAAAAATCACAAGATCCAACTTAGATCCACAAATATTCAACCAAAACAAGTTTAGCCTAGCATAGCTACACTAAAATCAACACAATTCTTCAAAAGTTCCATATCAAGCTCTAGAGATGAAAATGAAAGTAAGGGATTAGAAAGAACTTGAGATGGAAATGATGATTCTAGAGCTAGAATCCTTGGGTCTTGAAGAATTGGTCACCCATTCAATCTTCTTCTCTTGAATCCACTTGAATATTAAGAGAGTTTTTAGATCTAAAAGTGAATTCTATTCTATTCTATTTCCAAGTGTCTAAGAGTCTTTTCTTTACAACCAATGAATCCTATAAATCCTCTCTCTCTATGAGTTAAGAATGGGTATTTATAATCCAATTCAAAAACACCACGAAACGACTTAAAGAATTACAAAATTACAAAATTTGACATTTCGGCACTGTTACCGAATTGTATCTCGGTACGCAATCCGGTAACAAGCTCGGTCAGAAAGGGTGTTTGCCTTTTCAAACAGTTACCGAATTGTAGTCTGGCAACGAATTCGGTTTCTAATTCGTCCAGAGAGCTTTACTCCAATGATCAGCCTAAACCAAGCTGTAGTTCGGTTTTCAATTTGGTATCAAGTTCGTCCAGAGAGGAGTGTCTTCAACATTCAGCACATACCGAACTATAGCTCGGTTACCATCTCGGTATGTATTTCATCCAGAGAGCAGTTTCTTTAACATGCTTTACATACCGAACTATAGTTCGGTAACCAGCTCGGTACCGAATTCGGTCAGAGAAAGTTTCTACGCTGATTTGATTGTGTCGAGCTGTAATCTGGTAACTAGCGTGGTACATAGCTCGGTTTCTTCCCTCTATGCTTCTTTTACTCCACTTTTCGACTTCTTTTTTATCTGAAACCTTCGCTTTTCTTCTTGTAGACTTTAAGTCTCAATTTCTAACCTTTCTTTCTGTAAATAAGCGAAAGTGTCTTAATCATGTGCAGTATTTTAAGCAAAATCAACCGAAATCATATCAAATTGATGGTACTTTTCAAACTCATCACATTCTGATGAACTGTTACAATGTTGACTTATGAGTTGAATAGCACTTCTCAAGCCCTTGACCTTTTGTTCTTGAGCTAAGTAACGCTGTTGAATTTCTTTTAATTGAGCATAGAGTTGCTCATACTCATCTAATTCTTGCTTGAGCTGAAGCTTTAATGATTCCACTTATATGACTCTGAGAGCCATTCCAAGTAGTAAGGTTCATCTTACTGTCCTCGGTAATATCCTGACTAGTAGAGACTCTTGCCTTTAGGCATCCTACCCAAGTGTCACTACTGGCGCCAGTTTCAACAATCAAGTAGTCTTTATCATTCGGTTGGTATAATCTCGAAAGATTTTTACATCTATCCTTGATTAGCTGAACCGTTTTAGAATCCTGGTCACTCCACGACCATTCCACATTAGTAGAACATTTGGGGGAAAGCTTTGAGGTAAATTTTGAAATGCTTTTCAAAAAACCTTGTGATGAAATGTAATTTACAATACCAAGAAAACATTGCAAATGTTTTCTATCATTAAGTTTGTTTGGGAAGACATCAAGCTTTTCCAAGACATTGTCTTGTAACTTTATTAAACCATCAGTTGTTATTGATAAACCAAGATAATCAATCTCTTGTTTACCTATAACAACTTTCTTTTTTGAAAGAATTAAAACTTTTTCTTTACATCGTTCCAAAACGATCAAAAGTTTATGAAGATGATCTTCATAGTTATCTTTTGTAAAGACTAAAATATCATCGATGTAAGCTAGAGTGAATTCTTCTAACCCTTCGAGATTTTTATCCATAAATCTTTGGTATATCGATGGAGCTTGTTTCAAACCAAATGGTAGAACATTCCATTGATATAACTTTTGAGAAGGACATGTAAAAGCAGTTAATGGCTTAGTTTCATCATCAAGACGTAACTGCCAATAACCAGACTTTGCGTCTAAAGACAAAAACCATTTTGATCCGCGAATACGGTTTAAAATTGAATCTTTTCGTGGGAGATTGTAGGCATCTCCTACAGTAACTAAATTCATAGCTTTGTAGTTGATAACCATACATCTTTTGCCACGTTTTATCTCGTTATGATTATTAACATAAAATGCTGGAGCTGAATGAGGGGAGGTACTTTCAGAAATGATTCCTTTTTGAAGTAAATCCTTACATTCTTTTTTGAATTCCTCAATATCATCCTTTGAATAAGGGATTTTATTGAGAACTTTTACTTCTGCATTTTTATTTTCAGTTCTATATGAACTATCATAAAATTTGTGTTATTTGAGTCCAAAGGATTCTCAGAACAGAGTCTAAAACTTTATCAACCTTTTGTTGGAGACTAGTTTTAGATTTAGTAATAGCTTCAATACCACATAATATGATTTTAAAACTACAGATAATCTTTTTTAGATTTTCTGTATAGCACTCAATCGGTATCCAAACCTCTTGAGCCCTTTGTTTTATATGTGGTGAGCTAAATTTATGACATATTAGACTTATGTTATCTTGATTTTGCACAAAAGATGCGTGACTTTTTAAAAAATCATTTCCAATTATGAACTTCATACTTGTTCATTTTTGGTATACAATGTTGAACCAAAACATTTTATCTTAAATTTTTACTAAAACATTCTTTGCATGTAACACTATCTTTTCAGTAGTGTTATTTACAATTTTGACTTTAATTGGATTAGGAAGTTTAATCCAGTTAAGTTGTACTATTTGATCAGCAAAACTTGCTGTGGCACCAGAATCTACATAAGCGAAGATTCTGGGGTTATCTTTATTATTCAGAATCTGAATCTGTATGAAGGTCGCGTTCTGATTCGCTCTCTTCATCAGTCTGATATTCACAGTAATTGTAAATTTCAGTTCTCGATTCATTATCTGATGACTCATTTTTTGAAGACGAAGAAAAGTCTTCTTCAATTGGTTCCAAATTTAAAGAGTAAGCAAACTTAAGAAGTTTTTCTTTCTTTTTATATTTGGGACTGTTTTTCTTAGGGCATCATTAGCGTAATGACCTAACTTTTTACAGAGAAAACACTTACATTCTGGCTTAGGTTTACCGTTAGGACATCCTTTTTTTCTAGAACCAGGTTCTGAGAATTTTCGTTTCTTTCTGAAGAAATTTCTATTTTTCAAACCCTTTTTGGAAGATTTATTGAAAATTTTACCAAATTTCCTTTTAGGAAACTTTCTCTTTTTTGAAAAATTTTTAGAAAACTTTTTACAACTATAGTGCTAAGGAACATATTCCTTTTCGTCGCAACAAAGAAGAATATATGACTTAGCTTGCTTAATGGCGTAAGTTTCCTGACATTTTTCAACAATTACTTGCTCAGTGGCGCAAATAGCTGCACTAAGTGAGCGCTGATTCTGAGATTCATATTTTTCTCTAGCTCTTATGTTATATGGGTATGGGAGTTTCATCATGTAGGCAATTACATAATGTTGACTCTCAGTTGCCAAGTTATAATAATATCTTTTAAATTCACATGTATATGGTTTAAGTTTGCAAAGATCACAGATTGACATGTTATTCAGGTGATATTCAGCTTCTTTATGCTGCTTATCAACTGTAGTACCATGCATCATCGAGTGATCTTCACCGAAGAACTCAAGGCTTATCAAATTTATAAGCATTGCTGCTTGTGTTGACGTGTTGCCAACTTGATTAAGATTATTAATTAATTCATTATTTTTAATCCTGTAAAGAAAGTTTTGGACAGTTCCAGTTGTTTGGAGAGCTATCCAATAAAATATGCTTTCAGCTCTAAAGGTTCTTACTTTAGCATTAAGATCAGCTTCTAACATCATTCTGTAAGCCCAAGTTTTAAAAGCTTCTTTTTCATCAGACTCACAATCAAAATTTAAAAATGTTGAATCTTTTTGTGTCTTTTTACTTTTATATGCTTCAGGAATTTTTTACCAGACCTCATCTTGGCATATGTAACCTTTTCTAAATGCTTCATTATCCAGTTCTTGTTCTTTCCGTTGGCGGTCATGCCGACGGTCAGATTCGTAATCTGGAATTTCTTTACCAAACTCATTCTTAACACCAAAAGGGCCAACATGAGTTTTGCGACTTATTTCTTCATCCATAACATCTGCTGGATTAGCAATATCGCTATCCGAATCAGGCATATAGATGAATTCTTCATTTTCAACTTCTCTAATAGCATGATTTCCTTACTATTAGGAGGTTGATCAATTAAGGATAATTGAGCCAGAGACTCAATCATGTTACGAAGATTAAAGATCTCTTGTTCAATATTCATTCCATTTTAGGAAGTCTATATTGGAACGAAGGACCTATTTCAATGGGTTCAGACTCAAGATCTGAATTAAAGAGACTTTAAAGATACTCAGGAGAGATGACAGTGGATGACAATTGTTTTTCTAATTCAGGAGATGTTAATTTGGAATTAATCTCGTTAATTAGAAGGGTTATAGTGTCAATGGCAGCTATAATCTTGATTTGATTATTAATTATAGTTTGCTGATTAATTAAATTTTCTTTATAAAAATATTTATATCTTCTTTATCAAAATGAATTTTGAAGATCCTTGTTAATTCAACAAGATCTTGTTTAATTTCTTGAGTAATGGATGGATATTCAGGTTCTTTTGACATATTTTAAAAACATATGTGGAGGAAAATCCAATTTTAAAAAGTTTGGGGACAAACTTATTTATGCAAATAGTTATGAAGGGTATTTTTGGTATGTTGGCTCATTTTATGAAAACAAACTTTTGTAAAGTTTAAAAACTTAAAAGAACTTTTTAAGGATTATAAACTTAAATGAAAGTTTAAATGGACTAGATTCTAAAATTTTTCCTTGTTTTAATGGGTAGCAATCACAAGTGTAGGATAGAGGGTATAGGGACTGTCAAACACCAACAGTTTGATGGTAATGTCACTAGACTTGAGAATGTGAGATTTGTCCCTGATCTTAGGAGAAACCTTCTATCAGTGAGTGCTTTAGGGGAATCCAATTTGCATTATTTGTTTAAAAATGATTCTGTTGAGATTGTCAGACCTGATTGTAGGATTGTTATGAAAGGGAAAAGGGTAAAGAACCTTTATATCTTGGAAGGTAAAATCATAGAGGCCCTAGCTAGCACTACCACCAGTAACAGTGTTGTTAAAGCAATAACTTGGCATAGCAAATTAGGTCATTTAGGGTTGAATAGGATGAGAGAGCATAAGAGGAAAGGAATTATAGACTCTGATGTTGATCTTAATATGCCATTCTGTGAAAGTTGTATAATGGGGAAACAAACAAAACAACCTTTTGAAAATTCAGATTTTAAATCAAAACAGATTTTAAACTTGATTCATTCTGATTTATGGGGTCCACCTCAAACACCAACTTTTAGTGAAAAATTATACTTTGTAACCTTTATTGATGATTTTTCTAGATACAATTGGTTGTTTTTACTTAAAAGAAAATCTTAAGTTTTTGACACTTATAAATCTTAGAAAACATTGATTGAAAATCAAAAGGATTGCAAAATGAAAATTTTAAGAACAAACAATGGTCTGGAGTTTTGTAATGACCAGTTTAATAAATACTGTTTTGAAAATGGCATTAATAGACATAGAAGTGTTACTTATACTCCGCAACAGAATGGCATAGCAGAGAGACTGAATAGGACCCTTCTAGATAAGGTTAGATCTATGTTATATGAAGCTAGATTGCCAAAAAGGTTCTAGGGAGAGGCTATTAATACTGCCAATTACCTTAGAAATAGGTCTCCCACCTCTGCCTTAGGTCTGAAGACACCTTATGAACTTTGGAATGAAAAATCTCCTAATCTGTCACACCTTAGAATTTCAGTTGTAAGGCTTATGCACACCAAAACCTAGGAAAACTGGAACCAAGATCTCATGTTTCCTTTTTTATGGGATATCCTGATGGTACTAAGGGCTTTAGGTTGGTCTATAAGGAAGGAAACACATACAGGTTTATCATTAGTAGGAATGTAGTCTTTAAGGAAGATGAACTCCCTGGTTTTCTAGGATATGATAACACTGAAACTAGGATTGAACCAGTACCTATTAGTGTAGATGATTTCAGCATAGAACCTAATAGAGAAACCACCCATGAGAGACCATTAGTGGGTTCCTTAAGTAGTAATGATCCTCCATTAGCCGACAGTCAAAGTGATTCTTTTGAGCATGATACTAATATTCCTGTGTCTCAACCTGAGTCTTTTGATCCAAACTGTGTAGATCAGGATCCACCAGAAACCTATAGAGAGTCAAATCTGGACAACTACCTGCTTAGTAGGGATAGACCAAGAAGGGAAAATGTTAGAAAACCTTCTAGGTACCTTGATGCTAATCTGGTTATAATTGCTTTGAATGCTACTGTAACCGAGAATTTCATTCCTGAAACCTATCAAGAAGCCATTTCATGTCCGGATTCTCCTAAATGGAAAGTTGCCATGGAAGAGGAAATGGAGTCTCTAAAGAAAAACCAAACCTGGGTATTAGTATCCAAACCTGACAGTAAGAAGTTAGTCTCCTGCAAGTGGATCTATAGAGTTAAAGAGAGTCTTCCAGAGAGTGATCCAAATAGGTATAAAGCCAAGTTGGTCGCCAAAGGTTTCACACAGAAGCCTGGCATTGATTATTCTGAAATTTTTTCTCCTATTATTCGTTATGGAATCATTAGAATAATGTTAGCTCTATCCGCATACTTTGATTGGGAACTGAAGCAGATGGATGTTAAAACAGCATTCTTACATGGTTTCTTAGATCGTGATATCTACATGTCTCAGCCTGAAGGTTTTGTGTCTAATCCAGACCTTGTTTGTCTCATTAAAAGGTCCATGTACGGCCTTAAGCAGTCTCCTAGACAGTGGAACGAGAGGTTCCATAACTTTGTGGTTGATATTGGCTTGGAACGCAGTTTATTTGATGCATGTCTGTATTATAAATTTGATAAATCAGCACATGTGTTCTTATTACTATATGTAGATGATATCCTGTTGATGTCTCGTGATATGAAAATATTGAAAATGGTTAAAAATCAACTTGGTAAAGAGTTTGATATGAAGGATCTTGGAAATGCATCAAAAATACTTGGTATGACAATCTGTAGAAAAAGAAATGATAACTTGCTTACTGTTACTCAAAAAACTTATTTGATAAAAGTGTTGAATACTTTTGATATGATGGATGCCAACCCTAATTCTTTGCCTATTAATGTTGGTCATAACTTGGATGCCAAGAATGATAATGATGATGAAATTCTGACTTCTATCCCATATGCAGAAGCAATAGGAAGTCTTATGTATGCTATGGTCTGTACTAGACCTGATATAGCATACTCTGTTAGCATTCTTAGCAGGTTTATGATGAAACCAACTCTGAAACATTAGAAGGCTGTGAAAGGTCTAATGAGATATCTAAGGGGAACCTTGGATATTGGACTGGAATTTGGAAAGTTTTCAAACTGTGTGAATATTGTAGGTTACTCTAATGCTGATTTCGCCAAAGATCCTGAATTCAGGAGATCCATATCATCATATATAGTCACTGTATGCGGATGTTGTGTGTCCTGGAAATCCAGACTGCAATTTGACATTGCTCTATCAACTACAGAATCTGACTACATTGCTATTACAGAATGTATTAAAGAGGTGTTTTGGATACAGGGTTTACTGTATGAACTGAAATTGTTAGAATGTAAAGGTGTTATATACACTGACAGTCAAGGGGCTTATAATATAAGTCGAAATCCTGTGTATCATGATAAAACTAAACACATTGGTGTTAAATATCACTTTATTCGCTTACATGTTTTGAATGGTAATGTGCAGGTTGAGCAAATTTCTACAGATAAGAATCCAGCTGACATGGGTACCAAGGCTGTAGTGGCCAGGAAGCTACTCTTTTGTAGGAGCTTCCTCCACATCAACCGGACTTAGTCAGTTAGGGCTGGATAGGCTATGATGAATGAGTCTTCAAGGAAGTCACTATCAGGAAATGAGGAAAATCATGTATACTACCAATTCGTTGTAATTTTGAACTTGTAACTTGTTGTAATAGAGAATACATGAAAACAGGGGAAGTTTGTTAGATGTTTTCATCTATTCCCTTTTTTGAGCCCTTTCTGCTCTTCCTAGATATAGCTTTGTTGGGCCTTGTTGGTTGGATCTATTTAGCCTGCTGGGCCTTCTCTCTTTTGTTAAGAAGCTGCTGCTTTGCCTCTTGTGTCTCTCGCATAACAGGATCCGTGCCTTGATCCACCTGCTGACCCGACCCGCATGAAGACCTAGCTATATAATCTTCTTTTCTAGCCACTGTTCACTTGGCAGTCTCTCAGATGCTTTTCTCTTTGTGACTGTTCTCTGCTAGGGTTTTGTATCTCTTGTAACTTTGTGTAATATTCTCTATGGTTTCTTAGTGGTTTGGTGTAGATCTCTGTGATTAACATTGTACATGTACTTCTGATCTTGATAGTGGATAACTGGGCTCAATTCTGAGTTTGTCCCGTGGATGTAACCATTTCTGGTGAACCACGTAAAGTTTTGTGTTCTTCTTCTTTGTATTTCTTGTTATTTAGACTCTGTATATTGCTTTGTGTGTGATTATGATGCCATGTTAGAATTAGAGTTTATATAACACTAGGGCTCTAGGTTGAGCAGAAGCGAACAAAATGTATTACGTGGGAAGCGACAAGGATCAATTGGAATGTCAAAAAATAAAATTGGAAATATTGAATTTTGGTAATCGACAAGTAATGTGAAGGTGGATTGAGAAGTGTGAAAGAAGTGCTAATAATCTCTATAAGTAATTTGAGTTTTTGTTTTAACCATTTATCTATTTCAATTCATGATGATATATAAGATGATATATCAGATGATATTGTATTATTTTGATTTTAAATTTATTTTTGTTAATTTTTTTTTTAGTAATATTATTCAAACAATCTATCAAAACCAATTAAATTAAAAACTAAATAAATTTAAAATAAAAAACAATCGAGATAAAAAAAAAAAACAATATCAAGTTATTCAACATCAAACTATAAAATAAATGGAGGCTAAAATTTAATATTATAATAATAATAATAATAATAATAATAATAATAATAATAATAATAATCTCAAAATTTCCTTAGCATCATTTATTTCAATTTTCTTATTTAAAAATCATAATAAAATTTTAAACCAAATTTAAATAGTTATATTCCCTTTGGAACTCAGTCATACACATGCGATTACTTCAAAAATTTATATTTTCAGTTGAATAAACTCGGATGTTAGATGGATAACCCCTTCTTAAATCAATATAAATCTGGATTAGATACCACAATTTTTTTTTCTCAGCCCCTATTCTGATTCTCATTTCTAATTTTCTAAACATGAGTTGGAGTAAAATTGAACCTTGACCTACAGAAAATGTACATTTGAGTATGGTCTTAAATTGAAAATTTATATATATATATATATATATATATATGTATATAAAAGCACAATAATCAATTAGGGTTTTGGCATTGATCCTCCAATGGATCCAAAACATGCCATGAGGATATTGGTGAAGAGAATTCACATTGCAATCAAAGCATTAAAAGACAAATTTGACTTGGCAGGTAACAACAGACAAAACCTCAACATTATATTATAACCCATCTGTCTATTCTGTACAATCAACACCCAACATGCAATTTTTTTTCTCAAAACATCTTCTTTAGCCCACAGACACATCTGCTTCAAGTTTTTCCTCTTTTGTTTTATTTATTCACAACAAAACAAATTCATTTTCAATTATTTTGATTTATTGATAATACAACCGACTATTGGGATTAAAATATAATATAATTTTATTTATTTATTTTATTATAGATAGATGTGTTCAGAAATCTATCTACACTGATGAAGATTCACAACAGTTTCTGCAATTTCGTATTTCATAATATGAGTCATGTAATGTAAGATATTAATAACCTTTGTCATCTGTCCTCACATGAAAAGGATAAAAGGAAAAACTACAGCAAAACCACCAAAACTTTCAAAACCAACAACTAAACCAAGAAAACTTCCTTTTGTTATTTTCCAAATTTTAAAATTTTAATTTTCGAAACTAAAAAATTATTTAAATATCATTTTATCAATTACAATAAATTTCACTTATATTTTTATTATTAAATTAAATTTAATATTAAAAATATTTATTTTACTCTTTACAAATATTTATTTATTTATTTATTTGGTTATAAATCTTACTATAACGACTTGAATTCTAATTATAGAGTCCGAAAATAGAAAGAAACTTCCTAACCATTTTAGATAGCCACCGAAATATTTATTTAAATAATGCTAATATCAAATAGTAGAAGAATTTAAAATAATCCATTTAGATAAGTAATTTTTTTTTTAAAATGAAACTACAGAAGTGTCATATATAAATAAGCAAAATATTTTGGAAAGACCATTTTACAAATATTTAACAAATACAAATATTATATACATTAAGTAAATAGTTAATTTGAAGGGAAAAAATTTTTATAGGCCATAAAAAGTTTACTATATAATTATCGGCCAGTTTTGAAAAGTTTGCAAAACTAAAATTTAATTTTCACTTCATAGGTCATTCACAGACTGTGACCGTAATTCACAGAATCTGTGAATTGTAAAAGTTCAGAGGTATTTTAGGAAACTCGACCTATGAGTGAAAACCAAACTTTTGAAAGCTTATTTTTGTATATTTTTAAAAATATGCCTATAATTATATTTTGAAGTTTAAAAGACTCATTTAAAAGAATTTTCACTAATTTAAATACATATGACATCATCGAGTAAAAACATAGAATGCACCATGAGAGCCCATCTTTATTTACCTTACTTGATTAAATATGTACATATATTTCCATCCTCAAATAGAAAGAGACAAAAATAACAATGAAGGGATGTTAGACAACAATGCCTAGTTCACATCAAATGTCCCAAATAATCACACATAAATGCACTAACTTACTATTATTATGCAATGCATACCAGTGGCGGAGTCAGGATGAATCAGCTGTGGTGTCGTCCTTAAATTTTGTGGTGTCATATTCATACTAACCTGACATATTTTACATTATATATTTTTTTTTATATTAGAATTTTCAAATATTAAGAAAAATCTGTGGAGTCAAATGACACCCCTAAGCACAAGGTGGCTCCGCCACTAATGCATACACAGATCATGGATGGCATATCTATTCTAAGAAGCTATACACATACACTTCCTATCAAACATTCATACAAAGACATTGTACTTGATTGTAAATTAATCATATTAATATCATAGTAATATTACAATTTATTATATCATATTCATTATCACATATTTTTCATTGCTCATTTTATGCTATAGTAACCGATTTAGGTTACTTTCATTTTAGTTCAATGAATCAAACACCTTCCACATTTATATGAATCACAATTAGGTGAACTAACTAATCATTCAGGTTAAATCAAATTAAGCAAGTCCCTCAACCTTCTATAGAACAAGGTAAAACATCATCTTTGTCATCCAAACCAAATCACACAATCACATATGCAACCAATACCCACAACTAATCTACATGACTCCAAAAAATCAAGGTTACGACCTTCACATACATATTGACACATATGATCTAGGGATGGATCATAAGATGCAAGTATACATCCTAATCAAGTAGTATAAAAGAAATTAAATCCACAGAGGCTGTTCTTAGAATTAACTATGAAAACCATCCAAGCATAATGTATCTAAGCAGTCAAATCTGAATGAAGAACAAACTAAAACTAATTAAATTATAATAACAAAATAAACACAAGAGTTGAATTCAATACATAAGCAACCTAGAACTGCAAGTTTACGTCTCAATCTTAATCATCCAGTTATCCATGTCTAATTTGTATAATTATCTATCTCAAGCAATCATAAATAGTTTATAATTCTCTTGAATGCTATAAACCCTAATTGATTACCCTAATCAGAGGTCTCTCTCGCAATAAACTAATCAATAGCATGAACACCTCAATCACATATAGCATTAATTCAATAGATGATCTTTTTCGATTTCTCTTTAACGTCTAATTATTCTAGATCTAATTCAATCTAACACTCTCTAGTCTAAATTAAACCAACATAAACATAATCGGGTGGGCAAACTAAAAGACGACATGAAGAACAAATAATTAGATTAAAAATATGAAGTTATCATACATGAACAACATAAGAACTCAAACTAAAGTCATGGAGAGGCTACATCACTACCCTAGATAATATGTTTAGTTTTTTCATAATATAAAAAATAATCCCTAAACATAGAATTCAAAATTTTAATATTCTAGAATCAATTAGGAAGAAAGAACTCTCCAAGTTTTCTAACTCTTATTGCAACTCTTGAACTCGTCACTCATTGCGGCCGTCCTATCATAGACCGGCGCAATCCACCAATTAGGCTATCCTTTCTAACATATTTACTCTGTATTTATAACTTCTACAAACGCGTCCCAAAATTACCCTTCAAAAAACCATCTAAATTCAAGTTTTCTAGGTTGGGTGACAGGTGTAGGTGACAAGTGATTTTCCTCTACTCTCCATCCTCTTCTAACCTAGGTGTTGTATACAAACCCTGGAGTCTTAGAGACAAGTTTCTTTATGCTTCTTGCCTAACACCTTCTCACCCAATTTTAAAATTTTGAATTTTATGGCTCAGTGATAAAGGTTACATGATATGCTTCCCACCCACTACTAAAGTCTCGACTTTTAATTCTTAACTAGTTTTCCTTAGCGACAAGCTAGTTACCAAGGCTTCTTGCCCTCTATTAATGTTTGGATTTTATGTCAATTTTCTTCTAGTTTCCGAACCAACTTATGTCCTTATTTCGTGTATTAATTAAATGCCTCCAAATCATATTTGTTTGAAATTTTCATCTCCAAAATAAGCTCAACTAGCTATTCAACCAATTTTTAACGAAACCTTAAGTTCTTAATGAAAGCTATTATAATATACCTAAACTTGATATTCATTGTAAATCATCCAAGAATTATAAGGAAAAAATATATTAAGTTTGTGACTTATAAGAACCATAAGGATCCTAAAGTTTTAGGATTCAATTTGGATACTGAGTACCCGACTATGAATGTTTCTTGTTTCATAATGTAATTTGGTCAACTGTGTCTAAAAACAAGTTATGAAAGTACCAAATGAACATTAAAACAAAATAACTTAAGTTGACAAAATTCAAATAAAGTCAACTTGGTCAACCGCGGATCAATTGAGTATGGATTCGAACACTGCATTCATTAATGATTCATTTAAGTCAACAAGTAGGAATTATTTTTTTGAAATCATTTAAGGAAAATTGCTTGCATGGTGTGTGTATATATATATATATATAGGTTTGATTTTCGAGGATCTAGCGAATAATAATCTCAAAATATATGGACTAACATAGTGAAGATGCAATATAGACTAATGGTTTTATTTAATAATAAAGCCACGTCAAAACTAGATTGAAAAAATTAATTTGAAATAACTCGAAAAAATATTTTTAAAATTGAAAATTAAAAATAAATAAATAAATAAAACTAAATATTTTAAACGAATAACTTTAAAAAAGTATCATGAAGGAGCTTGTTAAGATTTAATTTGATTGATTTATTTATTTATTTTAATAAGTAGGGATAATCCAAAAAAACCCATGATATTTTTGGTTTATTGCCATTTTACCACACTAGTTCTGTTTTTCACGAAAATATCACTTTTTCGTCAAGTGCCATTTGGTTTACTGTGTAGTTTCTGTTAATTGTCGGGAAGGTTAGTAATAGTAAGGGAAAATAGGTAATTTCTGGCTGAATTTTTTGAAATTTTTTTAAGAAAGAAAAATGAAAAATTAAATTAAATGAAAAGGAGAGGACGGGGTGAAGGCACGTCACACTAGAGAAATCTAGAAGCTAACAATTTGACATTAGCAGAGGGTTCCAGGCTCCAAAAGACCACTGCTTCATTATTATCCTCCAAAAAACCTTCAGTAATAAACTCACTCTCGACGTGGTAAGGCGGTGCCTCTCGGTGCACTTAACTAGTTCACGATCTACATCATTGAGACTCGAAGTGGGTTCTGATTTCTTTATAGCTATTGGTTTAGGTTCTTGACAAGAAAAAAAATCACGCGTGAGTGGGTCATCTGTAAAACAGAAGGTAACTCTTTTCTCGACTTACATCTATTTGAAATGGTATTTTCGACTGCATATAAATTTTCACAGTGATGTTTGATTGTCACTGATTTTATTAGGGTTTTCTTTTAGGGTTTGTTGTTATTTATGACTTCTATGTGTTTTGTGTTTGTAAGGAGCAGTGAGCGAGCATGTATTTCTTGCCTTCATCAGTTGAATGTGATAAATGTTGTAACTTTATTTGAACTTTTTGGTGTTTGCGTGATTATTTTGGTTTGCTCTCTTAGATGTTGGGTAGTTTAGGGTTTCTTCTAGTTATTGTTGGTAGGGGTTTCGGGTAGACTAATATCAATAACCTGATTTTGAGGGTTTTGTATTATGCTTGTGTATTGTGATTTCAAATTCCAGTTCTGTGTGAAATTTTTGAAGATTCTCTAATGACCTATTTTTGAGTAACTATTATGTTTGCTTGCTTAAGGTTATGTAACTATGTGTACTGACCTTCTGCGTAACCAATAAACAGGGTAGTGACACTGATGCTGCCATGGCAGATCAGATGGCTTCTGAATGTTATAATGTAGATGTGGTCCACTTGATTACAAACCACACTATAGATGATGATTTTGAATACATTAAGGATGCAAAATAAATTGCAAAAGACAAAAGTCCACAGATTACAAAGGATGAACCCTGCAGTGATCCAGTCTAACGCCTTCAGAGTGGGCCCAAGTTGGGTGAAGTGGCCTAGTAGATTTCTGAACACACTCATCTAGATATTATACCAGATACAAATCCTGAACACACGTATACTCCACCATCATTTAAGGCCACATGTACACTATCTACAATTCTAGCACATGCAGGACAAGTAGGCCTGTCACTAATTTCAGTACATGTGCAAGATGGCGATTAGCATGCATACTATAATACCCCATATTGAGACAATGATAAAAGGAATTGAATTCCTACCCATATCACTAATATGAACATTACTTTTTAGGAGCCCAAAACTTGAGAACTTCAAAGTTAAGCGTGCTTGACTTGGAGCAATCTTAGGATGAGTGACATTCTAGGAAGTTTTCCGGAAAGCATGCGAGTGAGGACAAAGAATGCTGGAAAGCATAGTGGTGGTCTGTGGGGCTAATGGTTAGCATTAATATCAATGCAGTAATGACATGGTGCCCTGCCACCGCGCCTCGGGTAATCTAGGGGTGAGGGCCGGATGTTACACATACAAGCCTCAAACTGGACTCGTGAACAAACTTTAGTGCGAGATGATCAATTCCATACAGATGATGGACATGTTAATGGAAATGGGTCTGGGAGTGATGATGATCCAGGTGAGGACTTCGAAGATGGACATTTTGAGCTTGATGACTTCCAGCCTGAAATAGTTCCAAACCCCCAAAAGGTAAACTCTGAGAGTTAGTAAGATGAGGCTGAAGGCCATAATAATGATGCAAATTGGGAAGGCTTGGACTAGTTCAAGGAAGGTTAGTCAGATCATGACTATAGTAGTGATCCAGGGGATGAGGATGCTGAGTTAGAGAGAAAGCTTAATAGGCTTATGCTGGAGATCCATTCCGTTTTAAACTAGGTCAGCCCATAGAGTTCAAAGATGGACAATTAGTTGATTCTATGATCTTTCATAGAGCATTGTTGAAAAAATATGCCATAGAAAAGGGCATCCAGCTTTGGAGAGTGATAAATACAGTAACAGATTACTGTATAGGTGTAGAGGTGAGGGTTGTACCTGGATAATAAAGGTAAGGGAGATTGTTGTAGGTAAGATGATAAGGATTTATGAGTATTAACCAAAGCATACATATAATAGGTTAAATAATAATCCAGAACCCAGGGTTAAGCAGATAATGAAAAAGTTTAATGATTTGATAAAGTCGTGTCCATCAGTATACATTTACACACTTGATCACTTGTTGTAGAGGGACTACACGGTCGTGATGGATAGGAAGAAGCTTTATAAGGTCAAGCAACGAGTTAGATATAAACTGATGAATGAACATTCTGAGTGTTTCAAGTAGTTTAGGAAGTATTGTGTTATGGTTTGTAAGTATAACCCTGGGTCCACAACAATTGTAAGAGTAGTTACAATAGATCTTATTTTCTTAGAATGTTTGTAAGCTTCTCTGCTCAGAAGGAGGCCTTTAGTCACTATAGACCATTTATTGGTCTAGATGGATACCACTTAAAGGGACCATTTGAGGGATTGTTATTGATGACAGTGACTCTTAATGCCAATAGTGGGGTTCTCCCATTAGTTTCCTGTGTGGTGGATCTAGTGAAGCAAGAAACTTGGTAATGGTTTTGACAACTCCTAAAGAGTAATTTGAAGTTAAATGGAAATGATAAAACTTGTTTCATGAGTGATAGGCAGAAGGAAATTATTCACACACTACAAAAAGTCTTCCCAAATTTCACCCATAGGTTAATATTTATGCATATGTTTTCACTTTATAAATAATAACGATTATATGTTATTTGTAAGTCCCTTATATTATGGTTTAATTTGCAGGAGCTGTGTTAGGCATCTGGATGCAAACATGAGAAAACTCTACAGGGGCAATGGCTTAAAAAAAAGTTTAGGCAACTGCAACGGCCTTGAATCGAGAAGATCATATGATAATCATGGAAGAAATCAAACATGTAACAAAGAAGCATATCTTTGGATATGCAAATTAGAATATGGTGACTAGTATAGCTACCGAGTTAATGAGTTTATTAATGTTACAAACAATTGCAATGAGAGTTATAATAGAATGTTAAGAACACTTAGGTGCGAGTCATATTTGAACTGTTTTGAGTTCATTAGAGACTGTCAATGAATATGATTCAAAAGCGTCTTAGGAATTTTAGTAAATGGGATGGGAACTTAACTCTGTATATTAAGGGTAGGATACTAAGAAATGGTGATAAATCTAGAAGGTTCATAGTCTACTTTACTGGAATGATGGAATATGAAGTGAAAGGGCATGCTAGAACATGGACTGTTGATCTAGATAGTAAGGTGTGTGACTGTCGAGAGTGGAAAATTTCGGAAACTCTTTGTTTGCATCCTGTGATATATGTATACAACATTATGTGGTAAAAAAAGATATTCCACTTAACTATACTAGTTATGTGTTTCCTATATTGTCTAACCTACTCCACCCTATACCTCATAGAGTCAGTTGGGACAATATCCCTGGAGACCTTGGTATCCCTCCAAATTATATAAAGAAAGTTGGAAGACCTAAGAAGGATAAGGTAAGAGAAGAAGGGTCAAGCATATGCACCTAGTATGAAGTGGGCTATGAAATATAAGTCCTATAGATGACCAGGACATAATAAGAGGACTTGCGAGAACCCTCTAGTTCGGAAGCCAAATAAGGTAACTTATGTAGATATTGTTACACTATCTTCAAGTGATGTATTCTACTATTCTTGGGAAACAAACAATTGACACTTTATTCAAATTAGAAATAGAAGAAGGAAAGTGCAGCTGCAATTATTGAAACTAGAGGCATAAGGATACAGGAGCCGAGTTCATGTCAGAGTGGAAACCAGGCCGGATCTTCAGTCACTGTATGAGTTAGTAAGAAGGGTAAAGAGAAGGTATTTTCATCATACTAATGTTAGTGTCTGCAGTATATCGATAATATTAGTTGTTGTTGAACTAATCACAATCTAATTCTTGTAGTTATAGGCAATGCCAAAAGTAAAAAAGTAAAAGAAACAAACCAGGTCAACTATAAGGACTTCAGGTGTTAATGACAATCGCAACCAATATGGTGGAACGTAAGCTTCTGTTGCACATATTTCTGTTGCGTATGCTTCAAACAATCATGAATCCCAGTAAGGTCCATCTGACAATGGTAAACATTTTGTGAATTGTAAATTAATGTTTTTGTGATTTTTGGTGAATGGCACAGTTATGTGTCTCACCAAAGTAGCTAGTTATTTAATATGTATGGTACAATTATGAGTCTGACCAAATTAGACTGGTAGTACTTTTGTTCCTGTACTGGTACACGAGTGACTATGGAAATTCTTGAATTAATTATGCAGTGTATGACATTAAACTTGGATTGGCTAGCTGATACCCAAGTTGCTTTTGTTAAATTACTTTAATTTATGCTGGAATTTTAGTTTATGGGATGTTTAAATTGATTTAGTCATCTATCAGGGATATATATACACATAAGCACTGCAGGTCGTGCATCATACTTTGTTTCACTTTCCTTTACATAATTTATTATATGATTTTTTGGGTAGAAACATTTATTTTGCTGTCAGAACCACAATTACACAGGTCATCACTATAACAACTTTCATGTAGCATATGATTTTTTTCGATTTATTATAGCAGACAATCATCAGACTTTCTAAACTTTGCAGGTTTCATCTTTACGTATGCTGGTAACTGCTTCATCTTCTATTATTTGGCATTTGCCATAGTATAGAGCTTCCATATTGATTTCATCATTTTTTTTTTGTTCCCAAAACCTGTAGAATCTACAATTTTTTCACCTAAAAAAATAACTTTTTTGGACTTTTAGATGAAGAAATCATTACCTCTGTCCTTCTTCTAGAGTAACATGTTCTATTTTTGAATTTGATTGCATTTTCATTGAGCTGATCATGCATGTTTACCCCTCTTCTGCTTCTGTTTTCTGCGGTAGTTTGTGATGTCATCATGTGTGTTATTTTTTTGTTGCAAAACAGAGAAGTGGTTATGATGGTTGTTTTTTGACTAAATTTATTATAGCTAGTATTATTTGTTTTGTGAATTGCACAAAAGTGAATTGATTGAAGTGTAGAAACTCCAATATTTTCTTTGAGGAGTAAAATATTTATAGGTAGAGATTTGTAAACCTACACAGCTGCAACGATCATTTTTCTGCATTGAACACCTGATTTTAATACAGGTGACCGTTGGTTTTTTTTTTTTTCTAAAACTGCCCCTTCATATTAGTACAAAATGTCCATAATCAGTGATAAAGTGGTAATTGCATTAGCATGGAAAATAATTTTAATAAGTACAAATAATATTTTAAAAAATTTATAACTCTAAAAATTCAAATTCAACAAAATTCAGAGACTTGACTGAAAAATAAAACCATCATATATTAACCCCAACAAACATAGAAGGGAAAATTAGTAAATGCACGCTATTCTTGACAGATAAAAGAAACTATACTGTAAACCAAATGGTCGACGAAAAATGGTATTTTGACGAAAAACAAAGCTAGTGCGGTAGAATAGCGATACATCGAAAATATTATAAGGTTTCTGGGATTATACAAATTGCATTCAAATTTGTATTAAAATTTGTAAAAAGAAAAATATTGTGAGGGATGAAAAAGCCTAAAAGGAAAGCTTAAAGGATGCCTCCACTGAACTCAACCAATTACAACCATCTTTAAGATTTGCTACTTTCCATAAAAGAAAGTGAAACTAGTGTAATTTGTAAGGTAGCATAAAGCACTGAAGTTGTCAAATTGACATTAAAAAGAATAAATAGGCCCAATTCTCTCAGACCTATAAGCAGAATCTTTAATTCATATTGTAATGATATAAAAGACAAACCAAACACACTTCAATAATACTCCCACAAGCTCTCACAACACATTCACTCAAATCTAAACACACCCTTTTCACTTCTCAGCAAACTCTGTTCAACATGGTCAATCAACACCATCTGTTACTAGATAATTTCCCAGGAGGACAAAATGGGTTTGATTTGGTCTCAAGGTTCTGTAAAAGCAATGGAAGAATCAAAATCTCTGTCTCAAATGTATGTCTCCTTCATTGCTGCTCAATCCATCTAGGAATGAAGAATCTGTTGAAACAAACAGAAATGGTTCTTGAAAACATGGTTTACTGGTCTTGGGATGATTTGATTACTTGTCTTAAAAGTTGTGACACATTTGTTGATTATGCAGATTCATATGGAGTTGTAGAACAGCTTGTCTCTTGTTTACATATACATCTCAAGCTCTCATTCAAGTCCTCTCACACAACCACACCAGAAACTGGAGTCTCTTCATCTTCAGATTCATTCAACAACAACAACATCAACCGCTGGTGGTTTGATGATTTGGTTGAGTTGTGTCCAAACATCATAAACAAAATCATCAATTTTAGTACAAATTTAGGATTCAAATCAAACAATATCACTCTCACCAAGTTTCTACTCCATTACATCAAAACAACCAAAACCAAAACCAAAACCAAAACCTCTGAGTACAGCAAAATAGCAGACAAAGCAGTTGAACTAGTACTTTCAATAGATGAATCTCCACCCTTCTCTTGTAGGAAACTGTTGGGAATATTGAGGCTTGTGAGTGGTTTTGGGGTTAGCAAAGGAAGGAGAGATTGTTTGGAGAAGAGAATAGGTGAAATGCTTGACCAAGCAACATTGGATGACTTGATGGTGATAGCAGATAATAAGGGAGATTGTAGTAAAGGTGTTTATGATGTGAATTTGGTGTTGAGATTGGTGAGGATATTTGTGATGAGGAATTATCAGATGATGAGGAATTTGGAAAGAGTGAAGAAAGTTGGGAGGTTGATTGATAAGTATTTGGGGGAAATAGCACCTGATCAGAATCTTAGAGTTTCAAAGTTTGTTTGTGTTGCAGAGAGTGTACCAGATTTTGGTAGAGATTGCTTTGATGGAGTTTATAGAGCTATTGATATCTATCTACTGGTATGACACTCACTTTGCTCCAATTTTTTAATTGGTATTAGTTTTTAGCCCACTCATGTTAGAACCAAAATTACCATTTTTGACCCATTTATTTTGGTATTGTTTTCATTTTCATGATCATTTTTTCTCATTTTAATTTATTTTCATCTTTCACAAATTGTATCACTTTAGCCTTCCATTTTATTTTTAAAAAATAAATAAAATTTTTATTGTTGCATTTTGATTTTTCATTTGTTAAGAGTGAAAAAAAAGTTTAAGGTAAAAATAATAATAAAAAATTTAAAACTTTTATCAATTACAATTAATTTTATTTTTTTTAAAACAAAATTTTTAATTTTACAAAATAAATTAATATCGTAAAGATTTTACAGATCAATAGAAAAATAATCATATTGATTTATTTTATTAAATTGAATTTTAATATATTTTTTTAAAAATAAATTTTAATTAATAAACACAAAATAAAGTTTATTTATTTTTATTTTTAAATTTTCATAAAATATGATTGATTGTCCATTATTAACTTGACCATCACAATGTTACAATTAGAAATGGTTGAAAATAATAAATATATTATTATTATTAATGTATTTTATTTTAAATTTAATTAATCAAGATTAAATTTGATAATTAACCTATGTTTCTATTTGTTACAGTCTCATCCAAGACTCCCATCGGAAGAGAGATCAAAATTATGCAAATGTCTAAATTACAAGAAGATGAGTTTGGAAGCATGTAAGGATTTAGCAAAGAATCCAAAAATCCCTCCAAAAGTGACAATTGAGGCACTTATGTCTCAACCATGTAATCAAAACATAAATTCAAGTAAAAAAAGAGTAGTAGAGTTGAGAAAAGAGTGCAGTACTGGTGATGTTATTAGAACACCTCAAATGCTACACTTGTTCCATGCCTCTCCCACTACTTTATTTTCAAATAGTTTTTGTTAATTATAGTTTATTTGTGTATATACTTACATCTTATGAAATTTAGGCATACAAATTTATACCATTGTTGTGATTGGACATTTTTTTTAATGAGCAACATTTTTTTCAACCTTTTTATATATATATATATATATATATATATATATATGAGATTTTTATTATATCCATCTTTTATCAGTGACCACAAGTTCAATAATTAAATTACTCATTATCTTTGTTGATGGTTTTGATGATATGACTAATCTCAACTTATGATTTCATACTGATTTGTTAGAAATAGTGTAAATAGAATAACACCAACCAAAGTAGAAACAAACAATAAAGTAATGAAGAAACAACACAAGAGATTTAACATGCACCAAGATAGTAACTTAATTATTGAGAACGAAGAATTACAAGGCATTCAGACAACACTCTCTCTTCAATGTTATTATCCACTCTACATAGACTATCAATACCCTAATTAACCGATTCTACCAAAAGGAATAATCAAACCTGACGAGATATCTTAAACTGCCAGAGATAAAACGTCTTCTCTAAGTCATCCATTGTACCAACTCTTGATGCCTAAAAGGTAGTAGAGCGCCAACTCTTGATGATTGGGGTCAGGGACAGAGCCAAGGTGGGGGCTGGCAGGTGTCATGGCCCCCCAGCTCCTTGAAAATTTGTTATATCTTTATTGGTATATCATTAATTCCAAGTGGTATATGTGGCTTGGTGGTTAAGATTGTTATGGATATTAAAGGAGGTTTTGAGTTCGAATCCGTTATATTAGTATTGTGACTTATTTACTAAGAGTAATTTTTGTAATTTGAATTTTTTATGTATTGTGACTTATTTACTAAGAGTAATTTTTGTAATTTGAATTTTTTATGTATTGTTTTTAAAAATAAAGATCATTATTAAATAGTACAAAAACCATAAACCAAAATCATTATTAAATAGTACAAAAACCATAAACCAAAATCTTTTGCACTGATATATCAAATTTCCTGTATACTGAGGCAATTCATCGAATAGATAAAGTGCATAATAGATTCATTCAACAAAGATTTAATCACTCGTTCGCCCGTGTAAAAATCTTGTCTGTGCGAATGAACAAGAAAACATAATAAATTGATTTTAACAAAAGGTAAAATTGAAATAAAAATAATATATAAAAAAATTGATTTTAGAAAAGGGTAAAATTGAAATACAAATAATATAATAAGGATAAATTAGAAAAAGAAAAATATGAAACAACGTGAATACACCGATTTGGTGTGTTGAGAAAATGAGGAAAAATGGGGATTTTGAAACAACCAAAAACATTAATGAACAAAACAATACAACCTCAATACACACGAAACAAATGTTGTTTGGGTTGTGACGAAACAAAACAAAACAACCCAAACACATGAAACAAACAAGGTCTAAGTGAAATTGAGGGAATGCATGACCATACTAAAATGAATTAATAAAGGGTTATTAATGTCATTTGACTTATCAGTTTACTTATGAATCGAGAAAATAATATTTGGATGAAATATGGTTGACATGTAACATGTCATATGTCCAAATAATATATTGTGAAATAAAAGAATTATGATATAAGCAATCAATAGGTAAAATTAGGTAAAATTATTTAGTTATTTATAATGTTTTGCTAAAGACTAATTATAATCAGTGAGCTTTAATGGTGTATTAGGCTCGCGACCAAATAAAAGCATACTGGGTTGCACGATTAGATCGTAAGTGAACAACTAGGGTTTCTGGTTAGAGTAATAATATTACCACCCCAAATATTAATTTGTACACCCCATTCTTATAATTTTAGGTGAAAATTCCAACAATATCCATAACAATGTATTGTATATAATAGTTATAAATTCTTTTTTTTTTAATGTTTATTTAAAAATCAAATATAAATTAATATATTTTATTTAATATTAATATAATATTATTTTTTAAAAAAATAAATTTAGTAATTTATCTGTTGTTTTTCTTAAATTTTTTTATAACATTAATTTAATATCTAATTTTTTTATTTTTTTAATAAAAGCAGGAAAATTACAAAAAAAAATATTATTATTATTAAAAATATTTTACATGAATTTATTTATTTTGATTTTAATTTTTATTATTTTGATATTAAATATAATAATAAATTAAAATATTTTTAAATTAAAATAACTATTTGAACAATATTTATAAATAGGGTTGACTTTACACCTTTCAAATTATATATTTCAATAATTATTAAATATTTAATAAACTTAAATTTCTATTATTATTATTTATAAGAGGGTAATAATGTAAACTTAGTAAATTAGGGGTGCGCATCCAGATTTTTAGGGGTGGCAAAATCAGTCGTCTTCTGGTTAATGTGGCTATATAAGATAGCAATTAGATCATTAAAAGATATCGAGAGAAAAATAAGATTTTTGAGAGATCCTAAATTCTCTGAAAGTGTAGTTTGTTAGTCTAGCAGCTGACACGTTTCCGGTGATCATATGTGACTCAACAGAGGGTGGTCATTCTACCCGAATAGCGCTTATATTCCAAAATGGCAAAGATAGGTAATTATTCTGTAAGAATCTGAACCTATGCAAAGATCCATGTTTTATTGTGCAATTATTTCTGTTTATATATATATATATATTTTTTTTTTACTGCAATATATTATGATACATGAGTTCTATTGCATGATAATTCCCAACAGGTAGTTTGATGTGTCTTGTGTCAAAAGCAATGTTGCAATTCGTGTTTATTGTTTTGTTGGATACTCGAAAGTCTTGTTTGTTAGAAGTAGTAGTGCAAGATGATTTGATGAAACATGGATTATCTCAAGTCAGGGCAAAGGGCTAATTGATTATATTGAGAGGAGGCTACGTGATATATAATCCTTAGTTTGAAGGATCAATGGGCTAACTCGAGGGGAGGCGATGTGTCTCTTATTTTGGAGGATTTTTGGTGTGCCAGACTCAATACCACATCAGTAATACAAAGGGATAATATCACATTTATAATATAAAGGAATAATATCTTGTATATATAGTATCTAGTAAACTCCATTAATAGGAGACCTTTTGAATTGTGATACCCGAAAATAAATTTATACCATAGTTATGAAAAGCGCACCTAGGCGCGAGATGGCGTAAGGCGATGGGCTATCGTCTTCTGTAGGATGAGGCAACATAGATTAGATAAAGTAGTTGCTTTCGAAGGTAAGGTGAGTGAGGCGAAACATTTTTACTAAATATAAAATAAGACAAAAAATGTCTTCATTAAAGTAGAAAATGACAATCAGAAAAAGACAAACCACAAACCATCGAGAAAAAGTAATAAACAGAAGTTTTGGTTTGGAACCCTAAATACAAACAACGCTGTTACGGATTTACAGTGTATAGTGTACTACACAGTTGGTGGTGATCGGAAAACTTGACAGTGGTCGGAAAAAACCCCAGTGATCGAAAATCTCACAAAGCTTCACAGGTTAGAAATTCTTCACTCATCGGTAAAAAAAAACATTGATTATAGATGACGAAGAAGTCTGCTTATGTACTATGTACCAAACAATTGTAACGTTGAACTACTTCTTATGCTTCTTATATTCTTCTTCTGATTGTAACATTGAACTGCTTCTTGAGCTTCTTATATTCTTCTTCTGACTTCAATCTATATAATATTCTTTCTTTTTGGAGATGATTTCAACCATGTGATTTTTCTATATTTATATTTCTTGTAACCAGCACCACCGCCTGTTATAAATGTAAGAATTTATTGATGTCTGTCACTCTTTTAATAAACAACAAAAAAGTCAATGCCTCACGCATTCACACCAATTCGAATTGTCCACCATTTGTATTTATTTCAATTTCCTGTTGTCTACCAATTAATGGTTGTCCACATTCATAATAATTTGATTGTTGTCCATATTATTATTTATATCGATCCAAATGTCTCTAATATATTTTTATACATTATATTATAGATTAATTTTTACAATTTTTTTTAATTAAATATGAATCTATTTTAAATAATTGTTCTTATATTTACTTTCTTATATACTAAATATATGTGTACCTACCAATTGTTCGTATATATTACTTTCTTATATTAATTTTTTTTTCTACAGAAAAATGGCAAAAACTGATTCTAAATTAGATCCGGCATGACAACATTTTATTCCGGACTCTAATGATCGAAATATTTGCAAATACAAATTTTGTGGGAAAGTGACTAGAGGAGGTATATATAGGGCAAAATAACTTCTTGTTAGTGGTTTTAGAAATACAAAAGATTGTCCTAAATGTCCACCACAAATCAAGGAGAAGATAAAAGAGTATATGTTGAAAAAAAAAATGATAGAGATGAGCGGAATATGACCACACCGAGGGAAGTTGAATTTGAATTTGGTGAGGGGTTTGATGATGATGAAGATAACTCTCAAAGTCAAAAAAAAAAACTCATTTAAGTCGTGGTGGTGGTGGTAGTAGTAGTAGTATAAATTCTAAAGGAGCAAAACAAAAGGTCAATTGAATTTATATTACAAAACTACTACACAAACAAAATTGGACAAAAATGAGCATGTGAAGAAGGAGTTGCATGCTAGAGCATGTAGAAGCTTTGCTCGGTGGATATATGATGCCGACATTCCATTTAATGTCGTAACATATGATAGTTTCAAAGCATTTTGGGATGATCTTAGTCAAGCGGGTCCGGGTATAAAGCCACATTCTTACCATGAAGTTAGGGTACCCCTACTCAATTGTGTAAAATACGGATACGGCATACGGTACGGCCGTCCTCCCATACGTGATATGGATGTATTTATAGGGTCGGTACGGACCAGTAATACGGTAAATAATAATAATAATAATAATAATAATAATAATAATAATAAACAATATACATCATATGTTTTTAAAATTGTAATCACAAGTGACATTAAGTAAACCATCAGCTTAGTGGATGATATAATAACTGAACCTATTAGCTGAATGAGTATGTAAACACCTTAGTGGCTATATAACAACTGTTATCAATTTAGTAAGCCAGACAGAATGAGTACAAACAATAGCTCAGTTAAATAGCTAGGTTTATTACACATGTCAGCTACTTAATCCCAAGTTATTAAAGTCAAACTGTTTAGACATGCAGGTTTATAAAACTTTAGAACTTAATCACACTATAAATTATCTAAGCAGCATAATACAATCACAACAGTGATTCTTGTTAACCCTTTAGTGAAAGAAGGCAGGGACGAAACAATCTAAGGTATGGAGGAACCAAACAATGGCAGAAGACAGAAGACCAAAGATGGAATACAAATCAGAAGATTTATAATTATTTTTTTCTATTTTTTTTAATATAAAACTATATACCGTACCACCGTATATATGGATGTACATACGGTGTACGGCACTGGAAGCTTCGTTTCCCGTATGCAAACGGCCTTGCACATATTAGACATTTATTCGGTCGTTTTCATACGCTCCGAGTTCTGTACGGCGTATATACTGTATATATGGTCGTACAGAACCGTATTTTGCATCAATGCCTCTATTTAATCAAGAAGTTGATAACACAAAAAAAAAAACAAAAAAAAGATTAAAGATCATGAAAGGAATGGAATAAATTTTGATGTTCTATTTTGTTGGATGGTTGAAAAAAAAAAAAAATTGATTAACTTTTTAGTTAATTCACCAAGAGGAAGTATGTTCTTGAACTCTATTGATGCTTCGAGTTATTCAAAAACCGGTGAAAAGATGTTTGAGCTGTTGAGTACTTGTGTTGAGAAAGTTTGAGTAAGTAATGTGGTACAAGTTGTCACCGATAGTGCCTCCAACAATGTCTTAGCCGGTAATTTTTTTTTACTAAACTTTAAATTCCAAAGTTTATTAGATTTTTATATTTTACTTACTAACATATTTTACGTTCTATATTTTTTTTTAATGAATCTAAGAAAATTTTTTAGAGGCTAAGTATCCTACCTTGTTTTGGACACCGTGTGTCGTACATTGCTTGAATTTAATTTTGGAAGATATTTTCAAGTTAGCAAATATGAAGAAAACATTTGAGAGAGCTATTATGGTGAATAGCTACATT
Source organism: Cardiospermum halicacabum (assembly GCA_031304145.1). NCBI lineage: Eukaryota > Viridiplantae > Streptophyta > Magnoliopsida > Sapindales > Sapindaceae > Cardiospermum > Cardiospermum halicacabum. Next base: position 3,999,826 of record CM062395.1, on the reverse strand, counting down.
TACACACGTCCGGGCTTGGTAAATATGCTAAGAAAGTTTACCAATAAAAAAGAGTTACTAAGACCAACCAAAACAAGGTTTGCAACTGCTTTCATTACTTTAGGTAGGATGCATGCTTTGAAGACTAACCTAAGGAAGATGTTTGTTTCCGAAGAGTGGACTAATAGTAAGTGGGCAAAAGAAGTAGGTGCTAAGAAAGTAGTTGATGTGATTTTAATACCTACATTTTGGAATAATGTAGTATATGCTTTGAAGGTGTCCGGTCTTTTAGTACATGTACTTCACTTAGTGGATGGTGAAAGGAAACCGACTATGGCCTATATATATGAGGCAATGGATAGAACTAAAGAAGCAATAGCTAGATCTTTTGGAGGGGATGAAATGAAGTACTCCCAAATTTTTTGAATCATAGATAGAAGATGGGATATTCAACTACATCGTCATTTGCATGTTGTTGGTTGGTATTTAAATCCGGAATTTTTCTACAAAGTTGACCACTTTCGTATAGATGCCGAGATTGTTAATGGTTTATATGAATGCATCTAAAGATTAAATCCGGATGAAGAGGTTCAAAATCAAATTGACAGTGAGTTGTTAATTTATGCTAAGGCAGAAGGAACATTTGGCAATTACATGGCTATTAGAAAAGGGGCTGAAAATCTCTAGGTATACAAGTAAACAAAAGCAATAATGTTTTAATTTTATTTACACTAAGATGCTAACATATTTTGATATTCTTTGAACGGCTGATTGGTGGGCTTCATATAGAATGTCAACCTCAAAATTGTAAGAATTTACAATTAAAATTCTTAGCTTGACTTGTAGTGCCTCTGGATGTGAGCGTAATTGAAATGTTTTTGAAAATGTAAGAATTCTACTTTACTATTTTATTTCATTTCAATTTTTTTAAAAAAAAATAATTAATAATGTTTTTTTATTCTTAAATGTAGCTTCATACCAAGAGGAGAAATAGACTTGAGCAAACACGTCTAAATGAATTGGTCTTTGTAAAGTATAATAGGGCATTAAGACGGAGATATCGATTGCGTGATAGTATTGATCCTATCTTACTAACTCACATAGATGAGAGTAATGAATGGTTGACCGGGAGGATTGATGATGAGTTTGGTGAAGATTATGAGAATGTGTTTGAAAATGATGAGGGATTAAAATGGAGACGTGTAGCAATGGCTACAGGAGTTGGAGAACCAAGCTATCAATTCCGATCACAATTAGGTTCAAGTTTAGCGCCCAATGGAACAAGTAGAAAATTTGGAAGAGGAAAATTATAGAATTGAAGAAGAGGGTGAGGAGTACGGAGAGGAAAAAGAAAATGAAATGGAGATTGGTGGAGAAGAATATGATATGGACATTGTTGAATGAATCACATTCAACAAAATCCATATTATTTAGTTTTTGTGTTGAATTATGATGCATTTCTAAATTACCTCATGCATTATATAGCTTGTTTATTTATAATTTGAGATAACGAATGAAATATATGGACATCCTATTTAATTCATAAATAAGTATAAATTAATTTTATTATATATAATATTTTATTACATAAAGTGCGCTCCATTTTAAAAAAAGTACACTGCGCGCGCCTCGAACTCTAGAGACATTTGCGCCTCATTGCGCCTTTCAGAACTATGATTTATACAGACTCGATATTAACTCAAAACGAACAGTATCATACTAATATCGATTTCGAAGTTCAACACGACCTATTTGAGTTTATTTAGATTAGCAATATATAATAGAATCAATAACAAAATCATATAACGAAAAAATATTATAAATTGGAAATAAAAATAATTGCACCATAAATAAATTGATAATTTTATAAAAATTAAATAATTGTGATTTAATGGAATAAAAATATTAAAATTTAATTATATTTTTAATATATATACAAACAGGCTGGTGGAAGGCAGCACCGTAGAAGTACAAGTGTTGTCGTAGCCCATAACATTTGGGCCTGAATCATTTGAAAATAAAGCCCCAATTAATCGATTTTCTGTATCTGAGTTCCCGCCTAATTTTCTCTCAAACAAAACAATCCATCCAGAGTTGAATGTCATGTTGATATTATTAAGGGCAAGTAAATTAAAAAGCAAAAAAGTCAGAGATTGAAAGATGTTAATATAGGTATAATACTTTTGTGGAAACATTTATATATAGAAACTAAATTATACATTAATTTAAAACTATATCACACCTCATGGATATTCTCATTTTGAAAATCACTCACATTTTTCTTTACAAATAGAATTCTAATAGTTCTTTTTCCATATAACCAACCTACACCTTCTCTCTTTCTCATCAACATTTCAAACTTGTACAAGAAAACTCTTTTATCACTCACAACACTGCACCACTGTTTCATGAACTATTATTAGGACCTGGATGGGACCCACCACAACCATCTTCCATCCCCTGATTGTTCACCATTTTCCGAAGTGAACGATATTGCAGCCGTACGTTCTCACCACTGCCGATTATTTTAAGCAAGTACCTGCACATCAAAAACAATGAAAATCTTCCCATGCGTGCCAAAATTAAGCTCAGCTGATCTTTCTATTACCGAACTGACTTCAGTCAATAGACATTTGATAATTATCAATCAGGAACTTGCTACTCGGTACTCTATAATAAACAGTCTAATAATCTATTCATCGAATTAATTCGCTCAATTAGGCATTTAAGTTTGTAGGAGTACTAGGCTCTATACTTTCGGGGGGCTTTACAACTATTGCATTTCAAAATTATGTCAAGAGATAACAGATTACTAGCACTAGTTTGTCATTGAAGACCTATAATGAGACTTGTGATACAGTAAGGTTAGTGAACTTACCAGCCATTTAGACATTGAGATGTGATGACAGCTTCTTTCCCGACGAATTTCTCTGGTGTCCTCCTATTTCCCTATCAGTATGATATTTCACATGTTCCTATCAGATGTAGAAATGTTCATTGGGTAAAAAAAATTTTAGAACTGGACTAAACAAAATTCTCACCTTAATCAGCACCTTCTCATTAACTGAAAATGGGTATTGTACACCCCTTAGCAACAGATCATCAGCTGCAACATCTCCGTTTTCCTAGTTATTTTCAGGCAGATATGTAAGCAAATTCATTTAATTGAACATTGCAACTGTTGTTGTAGAATAGAATATGATAAAGGGTTTATCAACAAGTTCAGGCATGCACATAACCAATTAAGATGATGAAGAAATTCCATTCTGAAATGATTTGAAAAATCTAGACATAAATTGATCAAGAGAGAATCTCTGCCTACGCCATCCTCAGTCTAGGAAATCTGATGAAGAACTAGGGGCATGCAGCTATAAGGTAGGACAAAAATATAGGACAGGTATAACATTTTGTTGAGCTATTTACCATCTACTGTACTCTATGCTTGACGTGGTGGTACAATCTACATCAATTTGTTTCCTCCACTAGTGGTTTTATAACAATTTCTATATATTCAACCAATGATCATGATATGAAATGAACATATTGCCCGACAAAGATCATCAAAGAGATCAAGTAGGATATACTTATCTACCTACCCGATTTCTTCTCATTGGATCCGTCTGCTCTCCTAAATCTTTCCGTCGTTTACGAAGAGCTGCATTATGAAATAGCCGTCGATCATCCTCTTGCTTGACAGCTACAGCAGCAGCTCTGAGAGCTGTGGAAACTTAAAGTGTCAAGGACAAGCCAGAGAAGTAGCTGGAGGGCAGAGAGACTAGGTGTATAAAATAAAAATTGAAATGCTACTACACATATTCATGTCAAATTTGGAAAACTGCAATACATATATTTGTGATAAATTTGGAAAACCAGAATAAAGAAAATGGTATATACCAAGATTGGGGACCAAAGCTTCAGCATCGATTTCAGCATTGCAGACGGTACATCTGGACTGTGATTGCAAACAACAATTCTAGTTACAATTCTTGTCTCATCCCCATCTAAAGCAAATAATACTGAAATTATAAAGAGTGACCAAAGTGGATAAACTTAACAAAAGTGCAATCACAAGATGACCTAAAAATCACCGGTTACTTAAGATAACCTCACACAATTTTTCTTGTAAACAGCCCTAAGGAAAATCCTGTTAGAATATACTTAAGTTTTTACTTTTGTTTTATGCATTTTGAATCCTAAGATGTTACCTCAACTGTCGTACTTCAAATGCTCCATACAATGGCAAATAAATTAATCCAGCTTTAATTGTTTTTATAACCAAATTTCATGACTGCTTAGCACACTTATTGATCCTAAATTGCCAAAAGAACTTGTAAAGCAAAGAAATTTGTAATCCACATATGCTAGATTCATATTTCAAACAGCAGACAACCAATTTATCAGCAAATCCAAATTTCACCAATATTGTAGCTCATGGATTGTGAAATGGTCAATACTCATTTGGAGCAATACCTTTGGATTAAATGATATTTCAACATATGTTTGACTGAGATCAATATACAGCCAGCTGACTCTAATAATTGCTCTCTCTCACAGTGAGGTTTCTATAACAGTGTCATCTTCCTCATTCTGATTCCCCTTGCTTTCTCATTTGATGAGTATCCCAGAAGAAATGGAATCAGGCCTACAAGTACATGTAGTGCAATGAAAGATACTTTAACATAGAGACCAGACCACTCTACTAACAAGTTTAAAACTGTAGTCAACCTCAATAATTTCTACTGAAATTTCAGCATTCCCTCTCCTGATTGATTTGATCTTCATGTCAGTGTACATCATCACATTTTAAAATCTGTAAATAAGAAATTTATTTCCTAATGAATACTAATGATCTCTGTGATATATTTCTTAATCTCACTCCAAATTAGCTAGAAATCAACAATATCCATATTCCTGCAAGACCTAGCTTTTGCCTCTTTACAAAAAGCATTGGGATTTCGAACCATCAACTAAGAAGAATCTCGGATTCATAGATACAAGGTCGAAAGGCAATGAAATGTAAGAGGTCCAAACTCATTGAGTCTTATTTGCACCAGCTAACCCATTTTTTCAAATGGATAGAAGCAAATTCTTTGTCCTTTGAATTCTCTCATTCATCTTTCGCAACTCTAGCATGGACTAAAAGGCCAGATTAATTGACAGGAGGTTAACTGTTAATGCTGATTCTTCATCAAATTACATTCTAATGTCTTCCTCAGATTCTAGAAAAGCATTTCATGCCACCTCAAGTTATTACTAATAAAAAACCTCAGTAGGATGCCAGCAACCATCTTAATAGCATTGTGCATTAATTACATTCTATGCACTCAAGAAAGGACTAGAAATGTAACTTCTGTTATGCACTATGTATCTCCCAAGCAATCATCAATCCACTTTCATTAATCAAAAAGAAAAAGTAGATTGTCTGACTTACTGTTTCAGTGACCCTTTTTAGCATGAGGCCGCCAAATGAATGTCCACAAGAAACAACCATTGCATCTTCAAGGAATGCACCACTACAACATCAAAGTAATTTCAAGAGAAAAAGAAAAATCCATTAGAACCCAATATAATTGAATTAACACATTATGAATCAGTTTCCATTTCCAGAACAACAGCAATTTTTTAAAAGAATAAATTAAATAACAAATTTCAGAAGGGTATATAATATATATTGTAAAACAAAGGTGTCTCCAGTTGAAGATAATACATGGCCACAATGTCATACAGATTGATGATTAAGATACAAAAAGATATTCGCTAAGCCTCATTCTGTCGTAAAGAATTATTGCGTTGTTTAATTCTTGCAATGAGATCACACAATGCCAGAAGCATTCCCTTGATAGAATTAGAGGAGAAAACTCTTTTGGAAGACAAACTTAGATCTGTAGCCTATATAATTAAACCTTCGATGTGGGATTTACAAGTGTATAGTCTTAGCAAAGGATTTTGCACTGATATTTATACTGCAGATATGATGAATTATAAGGTAGTACTACAGTTCATAGATATACTACACAACAGTACAGATACTCCCTGATCCAGTCCTATTCGTGTCAAATTTTATATACATGTATTGAGGTTCTATAATTTTATAAAACTGATACAACAAAGAAATAAACCGAAATATCAAAATAATACTACATTAAAATAGCAGGAAATTCAATCAAACAAAGACATCAGTGAAAAAATTTGAAACTTTAGCACCGCAAGGGAAGACCTCCCAATAATGAATATAAGAAACAAAGTAAAAGAAACCAAAAATGAACTCACGATACGGGATCTGAGAGAACACTTCGCAAAGATGGTTCCTTATTCAAACTGGTTTGAGCCACCTACAAGCACCTTAATCTAGTCAATTACACAAAATTTCAGTTTATTATTTCAATGCAACGGAAATCTATTTAGTTATGGCGAGATGTTATAAATAAAATCTGGAAACAATAACACTTGGAAAATGGTGTACATATGCATCGTACTAAAAATTCTAGGAAGATGATAACAAGGCTCCTTTGCCTGCTTGGGAGTTACACGAAAAGAAAGACATCTGCTGAACAATATTATAATATTTAATCCCTACATGGACCAAATAAGGCCAGAGCAATTTCAAACCCATATTTTTCAGCATTATCACTACACTAATCCTTAGCTACGAAAGCAAAGAAGTGCAACAAATTAACTTGGTTTCCACCACCCTCATCAGAAACAGATCACAGAAAGCAAGAGAAGCACCCCCAAAGGTGGAAAAGGAAACAAAGTGTTTAAACAAAAAAGAAGCAATAAATAAACTCATTGTAGCTCTTAAGTTCTATTTACATTCCAGCTGACAAGTTGAGGATTTAGTCAATTATCTAACTTACATAAGTATGATCCCCACGACTGCACAATCCTTCTTCCTCTGCAGAAAGATCATCCATAAACTGGCTAACAGATATAGGTCCGTAACTCGGTGGAATTGGGTGACCAGCAGCAGCAATTGGGGAACAGTCTAAAATTGCATTGCCTTGTGGCATGAGTCTAAATGTCAATGATGTCCTGAAATTAAAATGCTTCATGGTATAACTTATGACAAACTAAAGGTTCAACATATATTTAAGTCACAACACCAATCCGAAAAGCTCTTAAATCATTTGTACAATACCTTCCTCCACTACAACTACTAGATGACATATAATCAAGACCAGATCTATACGAGGCAGCAGGACGAAGGCCAGCTGTAGCATGGCTAAGAGCCTTGCCTGTAATCAATAACAAATCACCAGGAGATGAAGCTCCATCTGCCAGGTACCACCGACCATTCGGATCACAAACCTATACAAGAAAATAAATGTCGCATTCACTAGAGAGCTTTTAATCTTACAACAAATAAGATTTTCACAGGAGAGCATTTAACCAACCATCCAATTTAAAAAACAACATTTGCAAGCAATACACACATCCATGAATGAACATAGTATTTGCAAGCAATTATTCAATATCAGATGACAATCAAATTAAAGAAAAAACCTGTACACCGGGACAATCAGAGGAGATCAATGTTAACAACCCTTTTTCAACTTCACCATTTATCGCTGCCTTCCCTCCTAAAATACCCGTTTTACCATTTTGCAATGTAGCATGCAAGTAAGTCGCCAACAAAACCGATGAAGAAACCTCATTCGGAGGCAATGGAGTATCATCCAGTAAATGATTAAAAACACTGCACAAATAAACAAACAATAGAAATTCAAAACAACAAAGCAAGTAAACCAAAACAAAATAAAACAAAAAACAAAAACTGATCATTACTGGCTTCGCAAACGAAGATGCCGAGCTACAGCAAACAAAGCAGCACGAGCAGCCTTCCCCATACACCGAAAAACATCAGCCATACAGGGCGGAGACGAATCCCAATCTTCCAAAGCCCTATAAAACACCAATTCAACACCAAATTCTTTGATTAACAAACGAAAATTCAAATCACATACCTTCCAGCCCTATATATATAAACAGACCGAGGAGGAGGAAGCTGTCTAATTGGCGATTTCGTCGTTCTGAAAAACGACCGAGTAGCTTCCAGACCACACCGTATAATAGCGGAATCATGATGAGGAAGTTCGATAACAGCAGCATTGTGTCTAACTAAAGAACAACAAAGGGTTTCCACAGCTCTCGTGTAGACTCCACTAGAAGCTCCTTCGTAAGGGTCTATATCAGAGAATCGTACCCTAGCTATCATCGGCTCTACGGAGGCAGACGCGAGGTTTGGATTTTGATCGCCGCCGCCGCTAACCATTGGAGGGGATCTATGACCGGTGCTGCCGCATGGAGGAGGAGGAGGAGGGGGTTGTTGTGGAAGTGTAGGTGTAGGTGGAGGTGGAGGTGGAGTCGTCTGTTGTTGTTGATGTGGTATCATCATCATCAATAATCATTCTGATTTTGTTTGTGTTGTGATGTTTAGGGTTTATTCACAATTTAGGGTTTTTGGTTTTGATGATGGCTTCTTGTTCATTGCTATTGACTGTTTAATTATGACATTCTTCCAACTCACATATCATCATCATGAAACGCCTCGCGCTTTTTTTTTTTTTTTTTTCTTTCAAATTCTCAATATTCTCTCATTTCCCAAGTCATGTTCTCCCGTTTCATTTTACTCCTCTAACTACTACTATCATTAAAAATTATAAATACGAGCTTTTCAAATTTTAATTTAGTAAATTAACCATCCAAATTTTATTTAAATTTATAAAATTTGAAACTTAAAAAATAATCAAATTGACCAATATATTCTGCATATGAAGCGCGTTTTTCACCAACCTTGTAAGCTCGCATCAAAAACTTGTAAGGTCGTGAGTTACGTTTATGAGGGTTGATGAGATCGTGAAGCACGTTTATAAGGAAATGTTCATCAATTTAGTTTATTTTTTTCTGTTTCAAACTTCTAAAAGTTTATAAATTTAAATAAAGTTGAAGGGCTCATTGATTTAATTTAAAGTTTCAAATGGTTAAAAGTGAAATTATTATCATCACCGTCACTGTCCTCATCATCGATGTCATCCTCATCATCATCATCCTCACCATTATCATTATCCTCATCATCATCATCCTCGTCATCATCATCACCATCTTCATCTTCATCATCATTATCATCCCCATCCTCATCATCCTCACCATCCTCATCCTCACCATCATCATCATCATCATCCTCCTCATCATCATCATCATCATCATCCTCATCATAATCATCCTCACCATCCTTAACCTCATCCTCATCATCCTCAACCTCACCATCATCATCCTCATCCTCATCATCATCCATATCATCCACATCATCCTCATCACCATCATCATCCTCATCACCATCATCATCATCATCATCATAATTTAATAATAAAAAATTGGGTTGACCATATAAATTAAGAATAGACTACTAAATGGTGGAGTTTGACCATATAAATTAAGATTAGACTAAATGGTGGGATTCAGGTGTTACTTCCGGTTCAACGCAAAAGGCAAACCTCTTTTGTTGATCAATATAAGATATTATGCATATGTTCATAATAATAAGAAAATATCTAAATGATGGGCTTATAATAAAGATACTTCTGTTCCTAATGTGGTTCAATGTTTTTATTGTGATGCTTTGATAGGTTGTAAAATAGCTATGGAATTACGTCTTTGAAAATTCATGTTAGAAGATGTAAAAAAATTGCCTACCAATATTGATAGAAAGCAAAAAATGTTAGACTCTAAGCCTAAAAAAGTTATAAGGAATATGATACTACTGAAATAGTTAATGTTCCTAAGGTGTGGGAATTTGATAAAAAAAAGCCACTAGAAAAGAATTGGTGGGGAAGTTCAACATGTTTAAAGGAGTGGGAAATTTGAGAAAATTTTGACTACGACGGTGGACAATGATAGTTCAAATATCTTGCCGATTCCATATTTGAAAAGAATGATGAAGCATATTCAAACTAATAAGTTGAATGGTTAATTTTCGCATATGAGATGTGTTGCACATATATTGAAATTGGTTGTGAAAAATGGTTTAAAGGACCCTGATGAGTCCATTGTCAAAATTAGTGGTGGTGTGAGATATGTTAGGTCTTCTCTCGCTAGACTTGAAAATTTTAAAGCTGGTGCACAAAAAGAGAATTCATCAACCAAGAGGCTTATATGTTTAGATGTTGAAACAATGTGAACTTCAACCTACCTGCCTAATGCTTAAAATTAAAAAGGCTTTCACTAACTTTCACTCTCGTGATAATACTCATGTGAAAGAGTTTAGAAAGTACGGTGGTAAGCTGGAGAAGATGATTGGAGAAGACTTGATTTACTCTTGTCTTTCTTGCTAATGTTTTATGATGCCACTTTAAGGATGTTGGAGTCTCTATATGTGACTACAAATTCTTATGTCATTTATGCATCTGATGTTGGTTTAATTCTTTCTTAATATTGTGAACATGAGGATGATTTAATAGAAACATGACAAAACATATGGAATTGAAACATGATAAGAAATGAGGAAATGTCAATAACCTTAATATTTTAAAGTTTAACGCACTAGTACTTGATCCAAGGTGAAAGATAGGGTATTTTGATTGGGTTATGCAAACATTATTTGGGTTTGATCAAGCTAGTCTCTTAGCTTTAAATTGAAGAGTTACTTGTAAGAAGTAAGAAAAAAGTCTCCCAACCTCTACTTGTAACTGTTATAATGTTGGCGTTGGAAAATGAAGTCAATTTATGGATTTTGATGAACTTATGACTTTCTCATTTCATAATGAGAGGGATCGGGAGGATACTAGTGTAAGAAAATGAGTTGGAGAAGTACTTAATGGATAAATTAGCTCAAGGATCCTAACTTTGACATTTTGCAATGGTGGAAACATCAAAAAATGACATATCCTATCATTTAACATATTGCTCGAGATATTCTTGTCATTCTCGTATCTACGTTGCTTCAAAATCTGCTTTTAGTATAGGAAGACGTGTTCTTGATTCTTTTGCACTTCTTTTAACACCTATGACATTTGTTTATGCTCAAGATTGGCTCCAGACTTCTCATACTCCTCTCATGATAGAGAAATGTTTATTTGAATTGGAGACTATGAAAGAAGGTTAGTAATATTTCAATTTTAATATATTTCATTTTTACTTACATATGTATCTCTTATCTTGATAATAATATAATTTTTTATCTTTATTGGATTTGAATTATAAATATGGAAGATGTGATGAATGAGTAACCAACAATTAATATTGATGAGTCGTTAGATGTTATGAAAGCCCGGTGCATAAAGTAAAGCTACATTTGCTTGAATAATGGATATTTATAGCATGTTGGTATTTTGGCAATGTAATAGAATCGTTTAAAGATTGGTTTGGTTAATGTAGTACTTTAATTTAATTTATTATGTGTTCTATGAATTTATTAATTTATTAACACCGGATAACCCACTGATCTGATTCGGTATCTCCGAATATCCAAAAATTTTCGAACCGGATATGGAATGAAGTTTTGTTAATTCAAAATTTCTGAATATCCAATTTATCGGATCGGATCAATCCGTTTGAACACTCTTAGCATGAACCACCACAACCTATTATTGTTCAATGTCTTTATGTTAATAGTGGTTATATTCTGACATTTCTAAGATAATATTTAACTCTAATCCTTTTAAAACTAGGCAATATAAATGGTATGTGTACCTTAGATCGTGGTGTCGTATTTTTTTAGTTATATATATCGTGTTAATTTTAAAAGATAATTAAGTTGATTTCTGTTTTTAATATTTATTGTTTATGAAGAGAAATTGTATGTATAATGAAATAATAATATATTAACGTTATGTGTACCATTAACTTTGTAGTTTTTAAGGTCCAAAGTGATGAAATGCAACACTTTAAACTATATTTTTAATGACAATGATTTTCTATTTCTTTACCATCATTCTTGAAGTTGTAATATATAACTTACCTTATAGAAAAACTTATTTCAGTAGAAATAGTTAATACAGTTCAAAAATTGTCCTTAACTCTTGTCAATGGCATAGTAAAATATGTTGCTAAAATGACGTCTTTTTAAATCAAAAGGTCAATTGGATTCATGTGGGGACATTATAATCAATGAATGTTTATAATTTGCTCTTGTTTGTCCCAAATATGATGGATGTTATGATTGACCATTTCTCAATATATGTATCAATCAACCTTGTATTGTTGCATATTTATTTCGTTTGATTGATATTTTTAAGAAGTATAGTTGGTAGGCCGACTTTGAGACAAAGGACATGATTTGATATCCCTTAAAATTTCAAGCTATTTAAGAAACTTTATTGTATGCACTTCTCTATTTCATTTGTCGTAGCACTTGTCTTGCAAATAGCATATCTAAACAAAGATAAATAATTGATTTGATAGGTAGTTGTTCTATAATGTATTCATTTAGCTCATTAACAGTCTCATTTTTCATTATTAATATCATCATTATCCTTAGATAGATAGGGTCCATATAATTTCTCACCAGCCATGGATAAACAGTTTTCACAATTGATTCCATTAGATGTTTAAAACTTTCGAGCTCATTTCCTACAAGTATTCAAATTAGTTAATTTTCAGAATGGTCATGGTATAAGTCATCTCCAATGTTTAAAAGTCATTTGTCAAAATCTTATACATTATAATAATTTAATTTATCCTTTTTCATTCTCCACGATCACATGTTTTCTTTTAATTGAAAGATGTTGAAAGAAGGATATATGCGGAAAGAGTTTAAAGTAGTATCCATTATGTTTGCTCTTTTGCCTTTATGAACAACAAGTAATATTTATCTAAAATCTCTATTTAAATCCATTGTCATACAACTGAAAGGATTTAAGAATTGCTAATATACGCGGGTTCTAGCCTATTAAGGAGATTTATATCTGGTGCTTCAAAATAACATTTATAAGCCATTAGAGCCTCATCCCATATAAGCATTAAAGTCTTGCACAATATTCAGTCAATCGTGTATTGTGTCTTACCTCACATGTAGATTCAACCATCAGATATAATGAGATATGGAATCATAAGTATTTTGTTGTAGCTAGTATTAAGCAGAAGGGCTATTAAGCAGGATGGCGACCAATATCATATTACCTTTTTTCTATATCAATTTACTAATGATGGTTCTCCACATAAATATTTTTTCAGTCTCGTCACGTCCATTAATAAAGAAATCTTACTTTTCTCATTGTTCACAGAATCAATGATTACTTTTATGTTTTTTTATGAGACTTATTTAAAGCTGATTGTATTAATCACATGGAGCATCACAATTATAATTTAATTCCTTTTCCAACAATCTATATATATATATATATAAAGTTGAACTCTTCAGCGGCCCCACGAAGATGACGTGGCGCGCTGAGAGTTCAACTTTAGGTGGAAAAACATGAAAAAATGCCATTTTTGTGTTTCATTCATATTTTTCCAATCAAAATATAACATGTGGCTATAAGATATTTAAATCATATAATAATATAAAGAAGTCAAAAAGTTTCCATTTCAACATATTTCTTAATTAATGTTCTTTATTTTTTTTAATCACTCTCTTTCTCTTACACCTTTTAAATCGATATATTTTTACTTCTTCTCCACCTCTCATATCAACCACTCTCTTTCTTCTTCCCTTCAAAATCAATCTCGTAGTTTTCTTTTTTCTCAAAAGGTATGTTTTAAAGGTTTGGATTTTAATTTTATGCTTTATTTTTAGTAACTTTTTAAATGCTTAATTATTTATTATTTTTTAAAATAGTGTTTTGGACAATAAGAGAGTTATTTTTTATTTGTGGTGTTTTAATTTTACTGTAAATATGAATTTTGAATTAGGTTTTGAAATGGTAGATGAGGAGGATGAAGAGTTCTTAGATAATTGTACTCATGTTCTATTTTATTTTATTTTTTATTTTTATTATTATTTCAGGTGATGATGAAAGGTATCACTGTTGTTGTGTTTTTAGGTTTTGTTTTTTTGTTTTGTTTTTTTAGTTAGTTTTCTTTCTTTATTTTTTATTTTTTTCCTTTTTAACATATATTTTTAATTTACTTTTTTTATTTTTCTTTATTTTCTGTGTTTGTACTCGCCAGAGAAATTAAGATTTCTATTATGAGACAGTTAGATTGTATAAAATTAATTGTGCATAGAAAAAATATTGACTTGAATAAATTTATTTTAATCATTTTTATTGAAAAATATAGATTGAGTTTATCATTGTATCTTGATTGTGAGTTGTTTAATATTGTATTTGATCATTTACATTTTTATGGTTGAATTTCATTTTCAGGATGAAGATAGAGGAACAAGTAAGGTCATATCAAGTGTTACTATTTCTATAATAAATTTGATTTTTTTGGTTGAACTGTAAAATTTCTATTTATTTCTCAATTTTTATAATAAAATCATTATAATATTTTGGTTTCATCTCCTAATATTCTGTCTTAATTTCTAATAAATTTATGCTTTAACCTTAATTGTTTATTCCCATATATTTCTCCTTAATTATATGCTATTAATACCAAATCTATCTTTTCAAATTCTATAACTTTTAATTTGATAACTTATATATTAATGTATATTAATTATAATTTATAAATATAAAAATTGAATTGAATTTATTGTATTACTTTACTTATATTTGTTTCATTGGATTAATTTTTTATAAAAATAAATTTAGAATATTCTGAAGATATAATCAAAACATATTCAACATTTTATTAAGAAAATAGTTTCTAAGTGGAATATATTGAATTCTATTTATTTGATGGTAAATTAAATCTATATAAATATCTTAACAAATATAAAAATGATAATTTATTAAAAAAGAGAATAAAAAAATCAATTATCAAATGAGAACCATACAAATTCCCTACAAAGTAAGAATTAGATTCTTTTTGTTTTTTTTTTTTTGAAAATTTAACATAATAAATATAAAATAATTTTTTTCTTACTTATATTTTTTTCATCACCGTCAATTTTATAATGTTTTTATTTTTAAATTTATAATAAAAATAAATCTGTGTTAAATTTATATTTTTTCTAATTTTATTTACTCGTATTTGAATTTAAATGTGAGTTTTTAATTATATTAAATATATAATAAATTATCATAAATGTTGTTTCTATTAAATGTGATTTCAATTTATCAAATATGGAATCATTCCAGTTAAATTCTATTAATAATATCAATTAATGAAAATTTGTTCATATTTATTCTATTTCAATTTTTTGAATTATATAGTAATTGGAGTTTATTATTTATTAGAAAAAGTCACATAAATATATATTCAATCTATTAATTTTTATATTTTATTTAATTAATATTATATTTTAATTACAAAATGTATTTATAATATAATATACTAATCATTGAAAGATTATGTAAATATATTATTAATATTATATATAAAATATAAAAATTAATAATAATATTTGATATGAATAATAAACTATTTTTTTTCCGCACAAAGCGCGGGTCTTTTCTCTAGTCTATTTATACTTCCTCACATCAATAATAGATTTAGGAGTGACATTTCATCATTTTCTAATTATTGTTCTTCCCATTTTTTATAGGATTTTTTTTAATCTCTAAGAGGGTGTGGTTTAATTTTTGTTTTTAGAAAATAAGAGTTATCATGATTGAAATCCAGCCCGCTCTAAGTGAGAAATATCATCAGACAAAACTAAAAAATTGGTCGTCTAAAATTTATGCATATTGAAAACCTCATAGCATAATAGTAGGGTGATAAATAGTTATTGTAATTAAGATCTAAACATATTGATGCTTTCCAAGATAGTAATTCCACTCTTTATCATCACCAAATAAGCCTAATGCATAATAAGTTAACTTAAAAATGAGATGAATTACTCCACCCAATCATATAAATGTTCTCAAAAAATGTGTTTCCTCTTATAATGTTAACAATATTCTCATTTAGATTCTCTCCACTCGAAAACAAATACAAAGTATATACAACTAATGGGCTGCTTGGTACACAACATTCAAAATCAAGAATGATAGTCAAGGTAAAATAATTTCCAAATAAACTGCTTGGTACACATGAATGGGAATTGAAATTTGGGATTAACTCCCACAAATCCTCTCTCGCGTACCCCTTAGAAGTGTATTTTGATTCCCGTATTTTTCTCTCCATTCACTTCATCCATTATGGAGCATAATATCTCTATCCCTTCCCTCCATTCATCCATTCACTCACCTCCCTTGTTTGGCCTTCACTCGCCTCTCGATCGTCGTCCTCCATATCCACCCTTCGCATTCGCCTTCATCGTTTAGGCCTAAGGTTTTAGGCATCTCCATTTCGCAATCGGTAAGATGTCACATTCTTCGTTCTTTCATGCAATTAAAGTTTATTACCTTTTTTCCTTGTTTTACTGCTTGCAGTCTATGAGTTTTAGGCGTTCGGTCAAATTAGGGCCATGATGGTTTGCAAAATATATTTTTTGATCAACAAGGCGGTTGAAACATGTGTGCATGCTGTATTATTTTAAATTTGATGGGATCATAGTAAATGCAAATTTCTATATTATATTTTGATTGCTCTAGGTTGATGACTCTTTGAGTTTTTGTGAAGGAAAACTTTGATTATATGTATCTAATTACCATTGTTTTTATTGTTTGAGTTATACATGTTAAATTATGTATTTACTCTATTTCTTTGACTATCTTGTTAGTGATGTTAATTTGACATTATAATTTCAAGGTTGTATTGAGTTTTCTACTGGTATCCTATAATATTGATATTTGCAATTGTGTTGTGTTATTATGTTATTTTTTAAAATTATTTTGTTTTGCTTATTCTGGCTAAAGAGATTTGTCTTAGATATATCTCTTTTGATTAGAGAATTTGATGAGTTTTATATGTCATTCGTATAGAGAGTAGCTTTAATCCATTTCTTACAGGAAGGTTCTATCATTGATTACTTGCATGGTCTTTTCAACCAGACACAATGTGATTGTTTTGTTAAGATTTTTATTAGAAATGTGTTCCATGATATAATAACAAAGCAATTACGTAAAAAAATTACCCTTTGATTCATAAAATTGAAACTGTTGATTTGATTCTTTCATTTGGTTAAATCACTCATGGTTATTCATGTTTGTATTTTGAATAGGAAAAATAAATAAGGCAATAAATTTAAAAGAGGTGTGTATTTCGAAGGCTTCAACGGAACAAGTATTTTGTATCCAAGTACTTTGCTAATTTTTTTATTAATTGAAGAATGAGTCGGGATTATTTATGATTGTGAAGATTATTTCCATTATTCACAATTGTGAAATTCTAATCCTATTTCCAGCAATATATGTTATGTCCGTCTTTGTCTTGTTTTGCGTTTTGTTTTTGCTACCTATCTGTGGCAGTAACTGTTTGGCTGGTTTTATGATTCTATTTTTGGGTGGTGTTGCTATTTTTATTGCTTGTTTTATTATTTTCTTATTGTTAATGGCGGCTTGACTAGTTATATGTCTTCGTTTCAGACGATTTTGTGGCTTAGGATGATGTATTTATGACGGGAGCCAAGTCCGTCAATATTTAATTAACCTGCAAACACAATAAAATTGTAGCAAACAGTATCGATCCATAGAGAATGACAATCAACAAATACAATTGTAATGACCAAATTAAACTAAATGGAAAGTTCGAGAATATGCGAATATTTAAACTAAAACTAAATCAAAAAATTAAAATCAATTATATTTGAACATCCAGCTAAGTCGAGTAAGTGTTGATCATCGAAACTAAAAATATCTAAGCAGTTTAATAATCACAATTATAGCTATTGACAACGTGCCTAATAACCAATCTTTTCCTCAATAGATTGATCGGGTACGACCCTTTGAATCAATCACTGACCTAACATAGATCGCATTAAGAATGAGAAAAAACCCATGACCATAACCAATTGAATCAGTACGACAGTTCTTGAATAATGATTATGCAATCTCAACACTACCTAGGTCAAATTAATTACGAACTATTTGACGTGCAATGTGTTAATTCTAATTAATCAATCAATTACACACTTAATTAAATAATTATAATAACATGTGCATTTAACCATACCCATAGAGAATACATAAATACTAAACAATATAGCACGATAAAACAATTCTCACAACACTAATAATTTATAAGGACTTAGCTGGATGTGATTCGTTTAGCTCCTCATGGGCATAGTGAACATCATTGACTCAAAATGAATTGATCGTCTAAGAGAATAAAAATTGCAAGTGTTTTATTTAATCAAAAGCTAAGATCGGGAACCTTTACAAGAGTTCTCTACGTAAATAAATACTCCAGAGAAAAGTCTGAAGAAACTAAAACGTATTCCTCACATCTCTAATAAAATCTTAATTACAATTCAAATTTGAGAAATCAAAATAAAATGAGTCTGATAAAGTTCCATTAACTTGGTCTTCTTTGACTAATCTTGGCAATTTCGACTTTAAGTCCTCAAAAATCTTCATTATCTCACAATTGCCTCCAAACTGTTAATAATTATAAAATAGAGCAATTAGATAACATATATTCAATAAAGTCCCAAAATTATAAATAAAATAATGTATAATTATTGTGCATTTCATGCTCAATCAATTTATGTTGCAATTTTGACCTATAATAAGGGTTTGGCTGGTTCTTTCTTTCAACTATTTGATTTTGTGTTGTAGACAAATATGGCATGTTCTCTTTTAAACCATACAGCGTAAATTAATGTGTACTTTATGGATTATGTTTGGAATGCCCATGGTTTCCATGGTACTCATAATATATCAAATTGCACTTCTTACCCAACGACGGAGTAAGATTCGTTCAATTAAGAGTAGGGAAGAAAAAATGATTGAATGTATGCAATGGATGTTAAATCTTACGAGAGAGAGAAATCTGACATGTATTAGTGAACTTAGAATGGACATGAGAAAATTTGTAAAATTATTTGAAATGATAAGAGATGTTGCGAGATTGACATTGACAAGAAACTCATTTATTAATGAGATCGTCTCTCTATTTATCTATACTCTAGCACATCACAAAAAGAGTCAAACAATTTCTTTACTTTTTCACCAAAGTAGAGAGACCATGAGTCATCAATATCTTTGTCTTCATGCCATTTTGCAATGACATCATGTATTGCCCAAAAAAAATGGTACCTATAATTGAGAATCACGAAGAAAAAAAGATGGAGATCGTTTAAGGTAAATGTTTAGTTGATTTCATAAGTACATTATTGTTGTAACGTTTGCAAACCTGGCCTAGAAGGTAAACCGTTTCAAAACCCCTTATTAAATTATTTTTATTTGACTTGATATGATTTTGAAACTAAAAATATCATTTTTCGATTCTTTTGAATTTTTGTAAATTCTTTGAGTTAAAACCGAAAGCCTTAATTGAGTTAAAATGGTTACATTTGAAAATTATGTATGGAGGGTAAAATAGTAATTTCAAAGTCCGATTTAAAAGGATTAAATTGAAATGGTCCATCAGAACCGGTTTCAAACTAATTTTTATTTAAAATAGGTTTAATTTGGAAAATATGAAATTTTGTTTAAAACTTGTGATTTTTAATTTAAAGTATGTTTTTAGAATGATTTTAGAAATAATAAAAGCTTTCCTAAAGAAACCTCAATCCATTAGTCCATTAGCCCATATATATAATTGTCCTTTTCCTAGTCTAATGAGAATTTTCATCTCTTATATTTCACATAAAAAAAACCCCTAAATCCCTTTTCGCTCAAAAATCCTGACTTTTGTTCAGCGTTGTCCACTCTCAAATTGCCGTAATTTTTACGTAGACATCCGATTGATGTGATTTCAAAGGCTATGGAATCCTACTTCATCTCTCTACAAACCCTTGAACCTCAAACCTTACATGAATCTACTCAGATTGTCAAAAACCAGCATTATCCGTTCAGAAGTATGCAGTTCTGGAATCAAACTTCAAATGACCATAACTTTCTCTTTAAAACTCGGAATGACTTGATTCCAATGAGTTTTCTTCGTCTTTCAATTTTCTACAAATTTGAAGAAGACACCATCTTCATATTTTTGCATCTTCGTGGTCGAATTTGTCCAAAACTGAAATGTTAGTCTGTAGGATAGCGTTGACGACGAACCATATTCATGTGATCATATCTCCTTCATTTAACCTCCAAACGATGTCAAACTAGTTGGATTTTCTTTATTGTCTTGTCCTCTACAAATATCATGAAGACTCCATCCTCTAATTGCTGCCATCTCATAGTCAAAAATGGTAAATTCCAAAACTGGATGAAACTATTTTTATTCTATGTTATTTGTCTTAGGTTGTTATAGTCAATTCTATTATGTTATTTGAACATAATATATACTATTTGGATAGTGTATAGGTCCTAATAGCAGTACAAGTTTATATTCAAATCCTCCTAAACTTGTGCAAGCTTCTAATCGATGATAAAATGTTCATATCCCATTTTTCGCCCTACAGAATCTATTTTATTGTTTGCATAATTATAGGAGCATGTATATGATTGTATGAGACATGTTGAGACTTACATATTTGCACCATAGAAAATAAATTCAATTGTGAAATCGATAGATGTGAAAGTATAGGAATGAAATAAATTGACTAACTAGAGATGGATAATTGTAGACTAAGATATTGTGTAGTCTGATTGTGCTTCACCCCTTTTAACGGATCAATAATGGAATATTATTATTTGGACTATGGACTTGTTATTTGTTGTGAATGTTTATGACATTAGAAGAATTAATGAATGTATATTTGCAATTCCTTGAGCTTTATAGATTGTGTGTTGAACCTTTATTGTTTGTGCCTTAAATGGACGTGTTGAATCTTTATTGTTTGTACCTTTAAATGGACTATGTGTATAACCATAATGAATTGAATTGGTATTGGATTTTGATGTATATATGCTTAAAATAAATTTCTAGTTGAATGTGTACATGGGTTTGTGTGTTGTTAAACTTAATGTTATTACTCTTGGAAATTGAATAGTAGTGTATGTATCGATTTGCATGGAATTTATTGAATCTATTGTTATTGTTCTTGAAAAATAGAATAATAATATATGTGTTGTTGTTCTTAATGACCGAAAATATGGATAGTTGTCTATGTCTAAGCATAATTAAATTCATATAACTAATATATGACTATGTATTGAATTGATGGATGGGATGGAAATTATATTGGTATTAAATTGAGCTGTTGACAACTTTAATTGAATAATTGATTTGGTTCACCTATGTGAGGTTATTGGAATGGTAAATGATTGAAATTTAATTGTTTTGTGTGTAACCACTTAAATAAATTATTGTCCTTATTCTAAGATTGGTATAGAGATGGAGTGACATGCCATTAGGGAAAAACTAGATATATCTCAGCCTATTTGACCATAGGTGAACCGTGTTTAGCTAACCACTATTGTTATCGGAGTGACGAGTTCTATAGGGTGTGACAGCACCATCGCCTGCGGTCTATTATATTGTTGATCTTCGGATCAATTAATGGAATCCACATGTAGATTACTATCCCGAGGGGGATTAAACGCCACTACGGATTTCGATCTTCGGACCTATTGTCCGGCTTCGGCCTTATTGTTTCCTGTTTCGATATAGCAACTAGATTAGGGGCAGTCAACTTAATAAACTAGTAAATTGTTGTGCTTTGGGTGATTGGTTATTGTCTTATATAAACTTGTTTACCTAATTATAATGTTAGTTACCAAATTATAAATTTGATTGGCCCTGGATTGAATAAATGCAGTCAAACTAATAAATTAGTCAACTTGTGAATAGGTTTATGTTGTGCTCTTGAATGTTGATCGTTGATTAATGTAAACTTGTTAGTCGTATAGATGTTTCGACTACCTAATAGGGAACTTGGTTGATGATAATTTATTGTTATGAACTTGTTGGCCTTGTTAGGTTGTTAGACTTATTTGAATGCCTCTTGAACGTAATTGAAACGTATCAAATGAATGCTTTATTGATCAAAGAAAAACGTAACTAGAACGTTTAAAACAATTAATGATTAAATAAATCTTGGTGACTTATACTTGTGTATGTTTTATGTATTGTACTTGATGTATAGATGTTTGAGATGATTGTTATTGTGTTACAAAATATTATACATCATATTGCTTGATGGTGAATCCATGATGGATAGAATATGTGTGTCTATGCCTTGAATGAAAAGGAGTGTATTTAGATATATCCACAATAGAATTGCATTGTGTGATTGCATTGCACTATAGAAGTTATATGTTAGGGAAGAGCATACATGTATGATTGTTTTGGGACACTGGTGCGAACTAGACGTAAGTCTGACATTTCTTTATTTTCCTTTTTCCTTTCCCTACATGTATGAATACACATATAGATTGACATGTACGAACGAGTATAGCACGAAGGTCTTCTCATAGTGTCGGCACATCTTTATGATCATGACATCTTTAATTTTTAACATTGTTTCTATTGAAATTTGAAACCATGTAAAATTTTTATATTGATATGTAATTGTTCATTGATAGGCCTTCAATTGATTTTATATTTTCATAGTACTATTAATTAACAAAAAGTTATTTACACTTCCGCATACATAGTCGCATAGTGTTTGAATTA
The DNA here is from genome assembly GCA_031304145.1 of Cardiospermum halicacabum. Taxonomy (NCBI): domain Eukaryota; kingdom Viridiplantae; phylum Streptophyta; class Magnoliopsida; order Sapindales; family Sapindaceae; genus Cardiospermum; species Cardiospermum halicacabum. Next base: position 3,977,194 of record CM062395.1, on the reverse strand, counting down.
TGTATTGGAAATTTATTTCATCAACAAACTATTGAAGTACCTTTGATAAATTGGTTTTATTTATTTCAACCGGTTTTGTATTGGATTGTAATGAATGCATATTGTTAATGTAGTGCTTCGACCAACGTTCTGTGGTTCCGCCATGGGTGGGGGTTAGGCGTTACAATTGAATAGTGCATTAACCATTAAAAAATACAGAGTTGTTTAAGTGTTTTGGTTGGGGCTTTCATCTAAGTAATGCCCCCAAAAGAATAAAAACAATATTATAACACAAGAAAATAGGGTATTGCAACAAATATCTAAAGAGTATGTTGTTCTAAAATGCAGTTTATATGTACTACCTGGCTTGGAAGGTTTTTCCTTTGGTGGTTGTGCTCTTCGTGATACTATTAGTAGGCTTAGTGGACTTAAATTCCCCCAAGGTAAAAGGAAGATTTATGTTATGATATTAATTGACATTACTACAATGCTTGTTTCAACTTACCTATCACTCTTTCTTTTCCCTCGAGGTTGTTACTATTTAGTTGACTGTGGATATTGCGATTCCGAATGATTTCTCGCCCCTTATCAAAGGCATATGTATTACATTAGAGAATTTGGTGGGCATCATCCTGAGATAATAGAAGAATATTTTAATATGAACCATTCTAGAATGAGAAATGTCATTGAAAGATGTTTTGGGTTGTTAAAAGGCCATTGGAAAATACTAGCTTCACCTTTATTTTATCCAATTCAAACCCAAGTGCATATTATTATCACTTGTTATTTGATTTATAACTTGATTAGAAAGTTAATGAGTTTTGATCCTTAGGAGTCTATGGATTATGAGGAAGATGACAGTGACAATGAAGATAGTGATGGTGAGAATGAAGTTGAATATATTCGAATGATTGCATCGGCTGATCGATGGAGTGTTTTCAGGAATAACTTAGCGACTGAAATGTTTGCTAGTTGGAGAAATAGGACTTTATGATTTAGAATGATTTTAGAACATGTTGCTTCAATATGGAGGATTAGGGAAAAGTTACCTATTTTGTGCAATTGTGGCATCAAACTCTATGTGATCATTATGTTTTTGTTGAATTAATTGTTGTCATTTGAATGATGAGTATTTCATAATATGATTATTTATACATTTGTAAAAATTTATATTTGCTATTGTTTGATAGATATCCTAATTTAGGATAGATAACAATGTGGTAGAAACCATTAAGGAAGACAAGCTATGCTCCAAGTAGAGGAAAAAACAAAGAATTTTTTTATTGAGGAAGAAACTTGGGCTATAGTAAATTGTTGGCATAAGGGTCTTAGAAGCCCCTGAACTTGACTATATTTTTCAAGTTAGTCCTTCAACTTCACAAATGGTCAATTTAGCTCCTTAACTTTCAAATTTTGTGTCAAATAATTTTTGCTGATATGGAGGGCTTAATTGAAATTTTGAAATTAACATATTTTGCTGTCAAATCAGCCTCCACATCAGCAAAAGGGCTTAATTGGCCCACCATTTGAAAGTTGAGGGGCTAAATTGACCCTCCGTAAAGTTTGAGGGCTAACTTGAAAAATATAGTCAAGTTCGTGGGCTCCTGAGACCCTTATGCCTAAATTGTTTACAGGAAATAGCGGTTGACCCTCTATGAAAAACTTATGGAGGTTTTAGGAGTAATTGCATGTACAGATCAAGATGTTGATGAATGAGAAGCTTCCTAACTTTTCAAAGGATGTGAAGCATATTGAGTCAAGACTCAAGTATATGAAGTTGAAGTTTAATGCAATTACTAAAATGTATAAGCAGAGTGGTTGCACATTTATAATATCGAGAAAAACATAGCTTGTGAGAATTTTTGGTACTATTCAGGGTGAAGGTATAACTATTAATTTAAAATAAAAGTTTTTGTGTTCACGACTTAGAGAAGTGCATTAATTATTTATATATTATTTAGTTAAAATCTTTTTTTTCTTTATTATTTATGATTAAATACATTATAGTGCCACAAAAGATGCTAGAGGTTTGTTTGATGTTGCATTTCCTTATATGATAGAATTGGAAATTATGTATGGAAAGGATAGAGCAACAAGAAATGTTATTGAAGATCCATTCACAATGGCTCATAACATAAATGTAGTGGATGTAGGTTTGTTAGATTAAGAACTTGAAATGGTCTAAAATCTAATTCTTGGCTCTTGTGCAAGTACTTTAATCAAAAAAGGAAAATGTACATCAACCAAAGTCAATAAGCATTCCAAGAAGAGTTCGATCAAAATGTAGATTTAAAGCTATTCACTGAATGAGTTTATGGGTTTATAAAAGAAGTTAGCTCTCAATTTGCTTTTATGTCCAATTGGATTCAATGGAAGTGTTATAAAATGCCTTAGGTTTTGGAAGAGTCGGCTTACCTTGATTTTATAAGTCAAGATAAATACACAGGGATACTAAATCCTTTTGTGGGGATAAAATGCATGTTGAGTTGTTGTTTAGCTTGGTTCCCGATGAAAGAACGAATTTTATTCTTAGTTTTACATAAGTCGGAAATATGATTTGAATTTTTATTCTAAGTCACTGTTGCATGACGAATTAGGAAGAAGCTATGTTTGGCTAAGCAATTTGTTACTTATATTGGTTATATGTAATAACAATATTGGTATGTTTCTATTATCTATACTATTATGGTATACTCATTTTTATTGGTATTTTGTATAGGTAGATTTATTTTAAGCTCATATGTAGAATGCAATTATATATATATATATATATTCAAATTTCTCTATAATTGTAATTCTCTATAACAACATTTTATTATAATAGTCAAATTTCCTTCAGACCCGATCTTTTATATATTATTTTAATCTTCTGTAGCAGCAATTTGCTTATAACATCAACGGTCGTAATTTGAATACTATATATAAAATTCATTATCTATAATAATTTACTCGAATATAGTATATTATTTTTAATAAAATAATATAGAAATTAAAAGTATAAATAACTATTACTAAATTTTAAAGTTCTAAAAATATTCAAAACTTAAATTTTTAAAGAATTTGTAAGATTTCAAAAGTAAATATATATTTAAAAAAATGGATTTGAAAAAATTGACTATTATTTTGTTGAGAGTTTGGATTAAAATTATAGATGGCAATGGGGTGGGTTGGGGTGGATTCTTCATCCACCCGAACCCGTACCGCTAGTTTTATAATTAATTATAATCCGCTCCAACCCGCCCCTTCGGGTTCTTTTTATATTAAAAAATCCAATCCGTACGGAGCGGGTTTAAACCAGCCCGCTCCATCCCAACCCATTTTATTATTAAAATTATATAAATAATAAATAATAAAATACTACACCAATATACAACATTAAAAAAAATACATAAATAGCATTAAATTCTATACAATTAAAAAAAATTTATAAAAAAAATTAAATATTGAAATAATATTAATAATATAATATTATATTATAAAATTAATTAATATACATCTACCGGTGCGGGGCGGGATGGATTTTGATAGAACCCAAACCCACTCCGCTCCAATTGTATTGAATCCATCCCTATGCGGAGTGGTTTTAAACCCACCCCGATCAGATTGGAGCGGGTCGGGAATCTGCGGGATTGATTCAAATTGTCATTCCTAATTGAATTCTTTATCAATTCAATATATATATATATATATAAATTATAATTGTATATTTTGTTTATATATAAATTAATTTAATTTTAAAAAATTTTATACAGTCAAAAAATCGCCAAGCTCTGCTACAGAGAAGTTCAAATATGTATGTATACATATACATATATATGTTTTCTTTTTTATTATAATTTTGAACAATAATTACCATGACTATGTTTTTTTTTTCTTTTCAAATTAATTATTCACAAAATTTTAAATGGATGTATATTGTATTTAATTAATAAGATGTTTACTATATTATAATGTTGGAGATTAATTTTTAATATAAAAATTAAAAATAATAATTGATTGTCATTGCAAAAATATTGGACGAAGCATCAGCCTTCCATTTCATTCCCATTCTATTATTAAATCAGATCCTTTTTTTTAACTAGACAGCATTAATGGTATCAAGATTCTCATTTCTATATAATCCCGTCAGTTTCACTTTCATTAGCAATCTCATTCCTCATTTTGAACTAGCTGCATGCCACAGCCGATGCTTTAGAAGTTCAAATTCAGAGAGGTTTGTTTGGATATTTTGATGGGATATAAACCACTTTGTGAACATACAACTATAAAGCGAGCACTTATAAGAAATGTGTATATATATATATATATATATGTATGAAGCAAAACTTCAAGCGGACCCACAAGTCTGACGTGGATGCTTGAGAGTTCTGGTTTGGGTTGAAAAACTGCCAAAGTTGCAACTTTTGCAATTTGAAGATATTATACCAATCAGAAAACAACACCTGTATTCCTCAAACCCTTTCTCACTATTAATTTCTTCGAACTCTTTTGCTCTTCATATTCCTAAAAGGGTTTTGATTTTTACTCTTTGCTCTTCATTTTCTCAGAAGGTTTTAAAACGTATCTTTTGCTCTTCATATTCCTAAAAGGGTTTTGATTTTTACTCTTTGCTCTTCATTTTCTCAGAAGGTTTTAAAACGTATGGGAAAGAGTACAGAGCCAGATAGAAAGCTTTCATGATGATTTTTGTGCTCTCAAAAAGACATATTCAAATTGGATGGATTTTATGAAGAAATGAAAAAAAAAACTTGGAGCAGACTTGCAAGATGGTATGCTTCATCGACAGCTCAATTCCCTCATTGTCGCTTATCTCCGTGACTGCAATCTCTCCCAGGCAGTCAGTGCTGTCGCTTCAGCAACCATGACAGGTCTCAATGTTGATGCCCCTCCTAATAAGCGTCTTCAAATCCTCGGCAAGGTCTTTTTTCTTTTATTCTTTTCAAAATCAAACACCTCATTGAGGGTCTTGTAGCAGAGAATGACGATGTACCGCTAGAGGCCTCCATTCAACCTCGGTTCCCTCCACTATCCTACCTACTCCTCTCGATTTTAGGTACTAATTTGGGTTTTATTTTACGATTTTTTATACTATTGATGATGAAGATGATCCTATTGTTATATCTGTTTTCAATTGCAGTGTTGTTCAGATACTAAACCTATGTCTAAGAGTTTTACAAAGCACGAGACCCGCCATCTATCTGAGCATAAGGTACTGCTAATTCAATAATGTTGGATTTCTATGACTTCTGATTTTATGGCTGCTGATGCTTTTCATTTCTAAAATATTTCCAGATGTGCTAGATTCAGTTGGAAGATTTGTCGCCACTGGAAGTGCGGACATGTCCATTAAGCTAAAAATTTTTTTCTTGAATATTGTAGTCTATTTCACTCGGTTCGGGTTTGAGAATGTTGGGTCATCTCGATATGGGTCGGGGAATACGGTGTCGGCGCCGGTGAAGGTAATGTATAGGCCCGCGACGATGAGCTTGAGAGAGGAGGTGAAAGTGGGGTTTAAAGTTTTGAGATGTTTGACGGGTTGATGTTGGCGGGGATTGTTTCATTGAACCTTCCAAATCACTCTCCACTGCTCACAGGAGAAGGTATTACTCTTTCTTCTTCTCTTTCTTTGTCTTATTATTTGCTTAATTGGGTTTTTGTGGATCCTTATGATGGTCTATTGTTTGGTTAATTGTTTATTTTTTGTTGTTTTGGTATGTAAATTAGAAGTTTTGTTGGTTTAGGGAGTTGATTGGTTGCTTTGAGTGAGATGGGTTTGTTTTTTGTTCAATTTGAGTTGCGAAATTGGTCAAATTGGTGAAGTAATGAAATTGGAGTTGTGAGGTAGCTTGAATTAGGTTCAAGATTGTGTGTGTGTGTGTTTTTTTTTTTCATTGAGGATTTGAATATTTGATTCACTTTTTCAATGGAACTCTTTGTAGGATTTTGTCTACAGACACAGACAGTATAATCATACCACGGGCTTCGGCTACTGTTGTAGAGGTATTGTAGAGTTTATGTGTCTTAGTTAGTGAAGTACTTGAGTTAGTTTCTTCTGTTCCTTTTAGCAGTTTAATGTGATAATGATGTTACAATAGAATGATACAATTCTAACTCTAAAAGTCATAATCGACCTGGATTCTGATCCGGATGCTATTGTGATGGAGATCACATTTGGCGATCGCCTTAGAACGCTTCTTGATATAGTATGCAGCTTTTTCCATCTACATGTGTGGCTTTGATTTCTTATGTTTCTGCCATATTTATACTATAAGATAAGGCTTATCCGTTGAATGAGAAAGTTTCTATTTTGTGTTATTTGTTATATTGGTTTGTTATGAAATATGTTTTAGTGAGACTTGGTAAAATGGGCTGCAGATCAACGCTCTTAAAAACCTTGTGTTGAATGTTGTTGAGGCAAATGTTTATCTAGATTCTTCTGGGAAGCATAACAAATTTTCCATCACTAAATTGTAGGTTATATGATATTGCATTATTGATTTCCTTCTCCTACTCTTTTGCTTATATCTTGAGTCTGATAATGAACAGTTTAGATGCCAGTCAGCTGATGTTTTGATTTTAGTCCTTTATCTGTTTCAATATGCATGACTGATGAATTGAGTTGTATTGCTGCTAATCCCATGCTCGAGTGAACTTAGGAGGACAGAACAAGGATATGTTCTACTTCTTTTCCTTATAGTATCTGTCAATTTCGATATGTTCTACTTCTTTTCCTTAGAATAACTTTCAATTTCGATTGATTTGGTATGGACCTTCTGTGTAGTGATTCTGGTAGGAAAGTAGAGGAACCAGAGCTGCTTGAGCAAATTCATCTGATAATTATAAACAATCTTCTGGAATACCACCCGGTAATCATTCCTGTTTGCTTGATGACTATATCTCATCGGTAGGAGTTTCATAAATATAAGTATGTGTGACTTGGTGATATCAGAAATCAAGTTCCCAGTTAGCTATGGGTTCAGCCTTCGGCGTTCTTCCACCTAAACAACAGGTATTTGATTTTTTTCATCCAATCTTAAAGGTTTTAAATGTGTGTATGATACTGTGTTTCTTTATATTTGGTCAACTTCTTGGGTTGAGATATTCAGAGGTCAGTTTGTTAAATGCCTTTTAAGTTGAACTTGGTTACTTGGTATGATTCCATGTTTGATACTGTGATAATATCATCATATTAATCAATGTTGTTGAAAGGTGCTTAGAAATGTTAGTTGCTTATGTAATTCAGGCTAATTTTAGTATTCTTGCTAACAGAAATATGTATCAGATTTCTACATATCAGACTTCCTATCCAAGTTAAGAGTTTTGGTGAAAGCAGACTATGGAGCCAAGGTTGCTCCTTTTGTTAAACCAACAACCGTTGTTAATGTAACCAATGGAAACCGAGACTTATCTCCGGACTTCCTGCTCTGGCTAGCTACTTGCAGCCTCTTAACCTTCTTAAATCTCTTAAGAGCTGTTATTTTAATTGTTTTCTTTCTCTGCTACGTTTGACAGTGTCAATCATTTCTCCCACCCATGGGTGGATGTAAAACTTAATGGATATGGGGTAGAAATTACTGCTGCCTATGTGTTGAAATCATCGAAATGTTGTAAAGTGTTTTTGTAAATTTTATTCTTTTTTTTTTAAGTTCTTTTACCTCATGAAAGGATTAGTTATATGGTTGCTAACTTATTAACTATTAAATTCACAGGAGAGTTATCGTGCATATATTTATTAGGTGATTGGTTTTGAAAGTGGTTATTCATCCAAGGCCATTTATGAGTTCATATGTAAGTACAAGTTTCATTTTTATTTTCTAAGAAGAGAAAAAGAGCCAGAAAATATCAAGGCACATATTTTGTTACTCTAATTATGGCCGTGAATGTGATTATTGGAAAGTCTTTTGTACTTTAATGCATTATAATAAATATCATTCTTCCAACTATGTTGTTGTGCTGAATCACAAATGATACACTTTTGCCTCATATTATATAGTATTTGGCTTCTTTATTCACATGGTATATTCTATATGAATGCTAAGATTGGATGAGTACGGGAAGAACCTTATTAATAGTTCTTCAAGTGTATGATGTCTTTTCCAGACGTTTAAGATCAAACACAGGGTGAGGTTCTTGATTTTGAGAGATGGGAATGGTGATATGGACAAAGGGTTGTATTGAATTAGTTTAGAGGAAAAAACTAAGTCTCAATTCACACTTCAATATGCTGATGATGACAAGTGTATGTTCAATTAAAATTTTTGTCAATACTATTGTTCATTAAAATTAGTACCAATAATATCTTTCTTTTTTGAAAGAATCAGAGGACCTGAAATATCATTTCTTTGAAAAAATAAAATTAAAAGGAAATATAGTTAAGCATGTCCAAGGGTGGTAATATAATTCCTTTGAAAAAATGCTAATTTTGAGATTTAATTCGAAGGAAGAATTGATCATCTTTTAGTTTAGAAAAAAAATCTAATTCATTTTATATTCCTTAGATTTCTAATTTACAGTAAGCAGTTTAGTTTTAACTATGGAAGAATAAATTGCTAATCTCATTTATGGTTTGTGTACTTCGATTCCAAACTCTATTATAATAATGAAAACATGGATATTTGCGAGATTTTAAATTGGGAAGTGAGATTTTAAATTGGGAAGTGAAATTTGATTGCAATGTGAAATTTGATTGCAAAGTGTGGGTGAGGAAGGTCGTACTTAACATGTGAAGTGTGGAGAATATGGAGTGGAGTAAGGTTTTTTTTTTCTTAAGTCGAGTGTGAATTTTAGAACCGTTTATGTGAATTTCTGTGATCATATATTGTTTTACTATATGATGGTTTTCCAGAGAGGAAGATGAGTAGAATTGAGCATAATAAAGGTTGATAAAGGCATATGAATGATAAAATTGATGGTAATATGAATGTTCATTTTTTCTCTCCCTATATTTTTCCGTGTAATTTAGATGTGTTTATTTTTCATCCGAGAG